>JANJGK010000031.1:7094658-7117158 GCA_039081455.1 Macrobrachium rosenbergii | reverse complement strand
TTATGAAAAAATTAAGAAAAAAAATAAAATCGTACTAAAAACTAAGTCTTGATGAAATAAAGAAAACCGTACGAAAAATTAAGCATTGATGAAATGTTAACTTGAAATTTTTTCTAAAAAGCTCCTTGTCACGTTTTTCTTGTTTTTATGCAAAACTATGACAGAGAATTTCCTAAAGCAATATCTATTGTATGTTAGACAAGGTGTTAAGAAAAAAAATAATAACTATTTCATCTCAATACGCCCTTTAGCGCTCTGTACAACCAACCGGCTGAAACGTCATCCACCAAACCAAACACAAGTATAGCATGGAGACCAGAGAAATAGTTCATAGAATAAGAAAATAAATGAATAAAAACCGTGATTGAAACTCCTAAAGGTAAAATGGTAAGCGTCTGTATTCTAGGGATGGTAATTATCTCCCCGAGCGCTGGGAGAAGTCAGGTATTGGATTGGACCCATTTTTGTTTTGCCGTTTTCTATTTACTTTTAATCTGTATGAGTGAGGAGGAACCCTGCCAGCTGGTGCATTTTATTGTAGTCAGTCTAATTGCGTTTTCTGTGGGCTCATCGGAGTCCCGGTTTGAGTGAGAGATTTGCCTCGCGTGAGCCGGCTCTACTGTGCTCACTGGAAGAGTAATGATATGTAATGATATATTTGAACGACAGGAATATTGTGGATTTTATATTCAGTATTTGCAATACCAATTTTTCATTTTAGATCCCTAAATCAATATAGCAATAAAGCATTCAGGATTATTTTTTTAGTATTTGATTGAAGTGAATTTTTTAGTATTATTTTTTTTTTATACCAGACAAGAGATATATTATTTATAGATGTTATGTTTGTTGGTATTTGACCTTGTACGTAGACACTTGCCTCATTGTATTTTTAAGCCATTACTGTTCTTTTAGGGCTTCGAAAATACAACATCTTGTTAAGTAACATGAATTAAATTACCTGAATGACTGAAGATTCCACAGATCATTGCCATTTCTGCACAACACCGCATATAGCAATGACGAAAATATTTAGATGACATTACATCAATATATAAGCAGCAATTTTCCTTATTTTGAGAATGTGATTCTTGCAAATGAATGATTTTATCTTATGAAAACATTAAGCAAATATTTTTTTTCTAGCATTACTTTATACTGTAGTTCACTTGGCTGCAGACAGAAATGTGAATTTTTCTATTCTCATGTTGCTGCTTTTCATTTCTGGTTACAGTCCAGCTTTAATACCAATGCCATCCGCATTTCAAACCGTGTATAGTGTACATAACGAACATTATAAACCCTCTCCCCTTTTTAGTTATCCGGAAGGTACTTTCTTGTGCATGCGCCCAGTTTTCGAGTCTTCCTGACTGGCATACGCGTATGGTAGGTTTTGGAAAACGATTTTTCCTGCCATATTTCTGTTAAACTTGAAATAACGTGTGGTTAGTGCCGTGGCATGCCACTCAGATGTCGCGGGCTCCGGTCTCCCCCGGGCGATAAAAAAAAATCAGTGGCTCTGTATCATCATCAGTCACTGCTGTAGCGTGGGGTCTGCGGCGGGAGGTTGAAACCAACATTCTTTGGAAGCTTGAATTTCAAGTCAATGGCCCTTGTGACCCTGTTCCATGTGAATAGGGTTCATCTACTGGAATAATGATGATAATAGTTTATTTTTACTAAAACTGCATTAGCGTTGAACCCCTATGACAAGGGAATTAGCCATTATCCAGTATTTAGAAAATTAATCTTTAGAAAAAAACGATACCCAAATCAAATTTCAAAAATTCTCTTCTTCAAATGGCTCTTTCTGAAAGCCATACGAAAACACGGGCTCCTGTCCAATTTCGTCGGGAGTGAGGGGTGTTGGTTTGGGAACAGCCGCTGACGAATCTCGTCAACCAGGCAATTGATTCTGTTACCCGAACAGCAATGGGGAAATTGGATATCGCGGGAATCAATCGGCGTTTTTGATGCGACAACCAATCGCTAGAGCCCAAAATACGCCCCCATCTGACTCAGTTGTTTCCGATCATTCAATCTCGTCTCTCTTCTCCTACTGATTGAAGGTAGTCTAGCCTGGTCGGACATTAAATGATTTTGCTTTCTTCTTTTTTTTTTTTTTACGAAAACTAATTACTTAGTTGGTCACAGAAGTTAGAAATGTTTGTAGCTCATTTTTCCCCATTTAAAAAAAAATCCTCCAGCCTCCATCCAATCTCTAACCCTTTGATGTATTCGATTTAATTTTATCTTAATTAAGCAAATTTAGAATAACAAATACTAATGATAACATAATAAATGAATAATTTTCTTGTGTTTTGAACATTTAATTGGAAAATGTCAAGTAGATTTAATTTTTATGGTAAAATATTGTACAGACTTGATGTTGCAAACTTACATTTTGTAAGGAAGTGCAGGTATCTGTTAGATCTTTCTGTAAATTACATAATCAGAACTTTACTCGCCATAATAACTATCCAATAATCCATCCATTAGGAAACATAGTTATACGGTACTATCTAAACAAAAAAAAAACTCATTTTCAGCCACATTCACCCAAGCATTTTCGAAACAACTCTTTTGCACATATTCGGTTTAAATGAAAATTCTTCATTATCAGAAAAAAAAAAAAAAAGATTTTCTATCCCTTTAATAAACAAAAACCATTTATGTAGGGGACACGATGATCATAGCCTTAACATCTGTGACCAGAATCTTCTGGTTTATCTCGTTCAGGACAGCAAAATGAATTTGATCTCGGCGTTGTTAGAAATACAACGTGAATAGAATTAAGATTTTATTGTAAATACAGACAGATCTAGCAGGGAGCTTTAATCCCTTGCAACAGGTGTGCTTCCTACAATAATGCTGCAGCGTTTTTTTACCATTAAGATCTAAATACCTTGCACCCCCAAAAAAAGCGAAATAGTCAATTTCCGTCGATGCTTTTATTTTCAGAAATCAGGATGTCATCGTCTTTGCGTTCATTGTCAACAAAAAGTGGTGGATCCCAAAATGAGTTACTGCTGCATTTATCTTTTGAATCGAATCAAGCTTGCTCCCATTGAATAAAAAAAAAACCCTCGCAGAAATAATGATTCTATTGAAAGCCTCTCCAAAAATATAAAGCAAAAATCCACTGCTTTTGTATTTTCTTTATAGATAGACCGGTAGATAGAGAGATTGACGCAGTTAGTTAATCAATACGTTATGTGGTAGAATCTCATGTTTCAGCCTAATATCAAAGTCTGGGATATCTCAATTTTTCTCTTTATTGCGTGTTCGTTAATTACTTATGAATAAATAATGAACCGATCTGCACAGTCATTACTGGACTTTTTGGACTTTTTATTCATTTTGATCATACATACTGTGATCATATGCCGGCATATTTGCTTAATAATGGAAGGGCAAACGGACTAGTCATTATAAAGCTGCATAATTCAAAAGTAAATTTTTTTTGCGAATTGTTACTAAGAATAGTCATTTCATAATGGTGTGTTTTATGATTACTGATCATACACATGTACAGTATATGATCATTGTAAACTCGTATAATGTACAATTTATTACAGTAATTTCAAAATGACATAATGCGTAATAACTGATAATACGTACACAATTTGTGTGTATATATGTGTATGTATGTATATATATATATATATATATATATATATATATATATATATATATATATATATATATATATATATTACAGAATTCAATATTTGCTTACTTACTTTTAGGCACAGACGATGATGAATGACCACCGAGACTAGATTACCGGAATATGTATATGTATATATATATTTATATATATATATATATATATATATATATATATATATATATATATATATATATATATATATATATATATATATATATATACATATACATATTCCGGTAATCTAGTCTCGGTGGTCATTCATCATCGTCTGTGCCTAAAAGTAAGTAAGCAAATATTGAATTCTGTAATAACAAGTTCTAAGGGAAGAAGAAACGCATGGCATTAAAATCTTGATCCAAAAGGTAACAGGCGGATTTAATATTAAATCCTGATCAATCACTGCAGAAGTCTTCGTACATTGTTAGTAAAACTATTACTTTCAGATTTACGAATTACAGTTTGGTCGTATTTCTTCTGTTTCAGTTAACTATGCATAGACGAGAATCCCTCAGGTTCAAAAAGAGTTTTCTGAAACTCGTGAGCGATTAAGTGCTACGACTTCCCTCCCCCTCGCTCGTGCCTGCCACAGTCTGCTTTTCACTAACTGGAATGCCTTCAAAGCTGCTTTGTAAAACGGACGCAGGCAACGAATTGTTTCTTACCACATTCACGTCTTGGGTACCGCTTGAAAAGCCATTTTAGTTTTCTGTTAAATAAAACTATTGTGTCGGCTTTAGCTGCTCCTCAAGCATAGAAGACACTGGAATGTCTGGAATCTGAAGGCTGAGATATCAATTGTGAAGATCGTTCACGAATTCCCGAAATAGCTGTTGATAATTTTCAAGTCTAAGAGAGCGATGGTCCGGAATTATCGTTTTTAGTTTTCTGTAAGAGAAAAATATTTAGATGGCTATTTGTCTGTCCGTCCGTACTTTTTCTGTCCGCCCTCCGATCTTAAAATCTACTGAGGCTAGAGGGCTGCAAATGAGTATGCTGACCATCCATCCTCCAATCATCAAACACCAAATTACAGCCCTCTGGCCTTAGTAGTTTTTATTTTATTTAAGGTTAAATAAAGTTAGCCATAATCGTGCATCTGGCAACGATATAGGACAGGCCACCACCGGACCGTGGTTAAAGATTCATGGGCCGCGGTTCATACAGCATTATACAGAGACCACCGAAAGATAGATCTTTTTTGGTGGACTTGATTATACGCTGGACAGAAAACTCAGTTGCGCTGAAGAAACTTCGGCGCATTTTTTACTTGTTTATTATTAAATTGTATAATTTTATCAAGTGCAACTAAAGACACTTACTTTTGGATCTTACCGTAAATTGTCATAATACTGAAATTACGATGTGCTTAGTGCCAATGGAAGATTATTATGTTTTTGTGTGGCATATTTCTTTAAATATATCTACATTTGCAGTGCCATTATTAAATTTTATTTTTAACACTGTACATGTGTCAGTATTTTTATTAGCTTTGAATGAAGGGTTTGATAAATTACTTTTAGTATGGAATTTATTTGAGGTATTTTGATCAGAGGGTAGACATTTTTATGCAAATGGGATACAGAAGGGATAATGGCGTTACTGTATGTGTGGGAAGTTACACTTGATAATGTAGTATATATATATATATATATATATATATATATATATATATATATATATACATATATATATATATATATATATATATATATATATAGATATATTTATATGTATATATATATATATATATATATATATATATACATATAAACATATATATACATATATTTTTATATATATCTATCTATCTATGTATATATATATATATATATATATATATATATATATATATATATATATATATATATATATATATATATATATATATATATATATATATATATATATATATATATATATATATATATATATTACACGCACACACACACATTATGCATATACAGTATGTATATATATATATATATATATATATATATATATATATATATATATATATATATATATATATATATATATATATATATATATATATGTATATATATATATATATATATATATATAATATATATATAATAATAATAATAATAATAATAATAATAATAATAATAATGATAATAATAATAGTCGTCACCACAGGAATTCCCAGTGACATATACACCAAAATATTCTATCAATATTAGGCTCTGGGAACCAACATGATCTATTTGCTATTTTCGTCCATGCTTTATTTTCTCATAGCTCCTTTTTTTTTTTTTGTTAATCGATTAAATCTGCAAACTTACAAATTCCGATAAGAAATTTTCACAGATATCCAGTGAAATCAAATCTGTAAACTAGGTACTTCTTTTACAAAGTGATCTTTTGCAGTGGAAGGTATACTCGTACATGTGTCAGAGGGGTAAAACTACAATTATCCAAAACCACTTTAAAAAATACATTACATAACAATATAAATTACGTTACAAAACATGGCCTATTTGTTAGTTTTATCATTCATATTTTTTTTCGTATAAGCCCTTACTTTACATACTAACTGATTAACAACAACGAGAAGTATAGACTTACAATTTAAAAATACATTCTTATTTTACAGAGCGATCTTTTGCTGTGGCTGATAAAAATAGAATTACAAAACGCTCGTCAGAAACTCTATTACTCTGCTAAACATCAGTGACAAAAATGAAAAGTAATTCCATTAATTCCCAGTCAACATTTCTCCAGTGGAATTAGTAGGTCAGTGTGAACCATGTTCCTCAAGCATAGAAGACATTGGAATGTCTGGAATCTCAAGGCTGAGATCGCAAATGTGAGGATCGCTCACGAATTCCCGAAATAGCTGTTGCTAATTTTCAAGCCTAAGAGAGCGACGGTCCGGAATGATCGTTTTTAATTTTCTGTCAAAGAAAACTATCGAGATGGCTATTTGTCTGTCCGTCCACAATTTTTCTGTCCGCCCTCAGATCTTAAAAACTACTGAGGCTAGAGGGCTGCAAATTGGTATGTTGATCGTCCATCAAACATATCAAATTGCAGCCCTCTAGCCTTAGAAGTATTTATTTTGTTTAAGGTTAAAGTTAGTCATGATCGTGTTTTTGGCACTGCTGTAGGTGCCAACAACATAGGCCACCACCGGGGAATGCCTGAAAGTTTCATGGGCCGGGGATGAGATTTTCGTGGGCCGTGGCTGAGAGTTTCACGCAGAAAACTCGATTGCGCCGAAGAAACTTCGCCACACTTTTTACATGTATATCTTGTATATGGAGAGTCGCCACTTCATAAACCTTTATTCTAAAAGACCAACACTCTTCGTTAAAAATGTATGAGTCCTTGCGCGTGATAATATTTTACATAATAAGAAAGCAAACTGAAACGTATTAAAAACATGTTTCATATTTGGAGCGTCAAGCATTTTCGGTAAATACTTCTTAAGAAAGTCTTTTGAAATTAATATGCTCTTTTAGTGCAAAAAAACAAAAACCCTTCGCATAATAGTATAGGGTAAGTGATGAACTTACGACTATACCTCAAACATAAAAGTATATTATAGGTAGTCAGAATAATTAAGTTACATATTCTGCGAGTTAAATTGTTAATGTGTATATTAGCTTACAAAAGCCATTTCATTACTTGAAAAAAGTTAACATTTTGAACAAAAGCATTATTGCAAAAATTTTAAAGCCAGTAATTTTTTTATTTTAACTGAACAAAGATCAGAAATCACAGTAGTGAATAAATAGATTTGTTGAAATTCCCCAGAAATAGAAATACCCAGGGATTACCTACAGGTTTTCCATCATCATCAAATATTCACATTGAATTTAACATGGACTTTCTGGAATAATAATTCCTATATTCATCAACATCTCGAGAGACTTGGTATGTATGTATGTATAAATACCTGCTAGGAATTTGATTTCACCGGGATTCTTCGTCAACTCGAAGGAGTTATTAATCCACCAACTAACAAATAAATCGCTCTTGATTCTATTAAACAAGCTCAGGGAATCCCCACAGAAGGGTAGTGCTATTAGGGCACCTCACGTGGTGCACTGCAGGCAATGCCTCAGGTTGTTTGTAGCCTCACTTCGGCCCTTGGCTGCCGCCACTTTTCAGCCTTTTACTTTACTCCATTACCGTTGCCTTTCTACCATCGCGCTGTCCAACTCCTCCAGTTTCCTCTTTTCACTGCCTTCAGCGCTGAAAGGCTGAGAGCGCCCTGGTCCTTGCCTTTATATAACCAACTATTCACAAATCACATCAAGTTACTCCCCAGGATTTTCTTTAGAGGTGAGCTGCGAGTACTTTTTAGCCTGCTTCTATTTCCGAGTGAAAAATAAGGAAAAAAATGACAAGTTTCATTTTACTGGTACAAGCAATAAGTAGAAAACACTCGTTTAGAATAAAGAAAATAAATGAATGAACTTTAAGAGGGAATCCAGAACACAAGACAAAGCAGCATCTTGGCAGATTTTAATGAGATCTCGAGAAGCTCATTTTCTGGGGTTTCAACTTGTACGCCTAAAAGGCAACGGCTGTCTTTAATGGGAATCAATAGTCCTTTGCGATTTAATGAAGATCCCTTTAATGAGGGCTATTGACAGGGCTTTCATAGGTACAGTTTTGCATAAAATGAAATGATGAAATGGCAAAAAATTAAAATTGTCTTTAATGATGAGATTTTCTTAATCCAGAGCGTAGATTATAGAATATATTGAATGGGCTCTATGAACTAAATCATCTGTTGTCATTACAATAGACTAGCGGAGGTTTTTACAGTTATATTTATTTTATGTACGTTAAGAGTATATGTCATAAAAAATGGAGAAGGTACTTATTCTCTTCTTCTAAACAAAGAATTGTAAGGACACTTACAAAACTGTAACACTCAGGAACGCCATAATTCATCTTGTACCTACAAATTACTTCTGAATCACACCTTCCTAAATGTAAAATCGGAATTACTTTCGTTGTTTCTCTGTTTCCATAATTAAAGTAAAATCATTTTAGTATTTATAGAATATTAACGCTTTGCTTCCATACATCTTTACATATGTCTAAAAAAATATAGTAAAACTAAATATTTGTTTTATTTGAAATTCCATCAAATTTGCATATCGTTTACAGAAAAGAATATTAACTTTATTTTTTTTTTGTTTGATCATAAAACTACCTCAAATTTGCTATTGCTGTTATTAAAGTGTCAAACTAAGTGATGATGTTTTATTTGTATCATTTCATCATAAAACATCTGTTTAATAAGTCTTGTAGAGAGCAGTAAATTAATTAGGTTTTCAAGTTAATGTTTAACCATTAAACAACTTCTAATTATGTTCTTTTAGAAGCAGGCAAATTATTTTTGTTTATTTTATTAGCTAATTAAAAAACTTCTGTATATTTACATCCTTTTTAGAGACAGGGAAAGTATCCTTGTTTTTCATCATTACACCATTAAAATACATCAGAAATATTTATGCTAAAAGAAAAGCATATTCCTGAAGGCATACGAGACGCAGCCACTTGCACCGTTATGAAGTCCTCTTGCTTGCACTGCCTTTGAAGTGCAGTATAATGAGGCCTTCATTACAATGGGTCATTATAACAAGGATTATTTTATAACAAGGATTATTTCCCACTTTGTATGAGCTTGTGTGTGTGTGTGTAACGAGGCTTACATTGTAACTTTTCTGGGCCCTGAGATACGCTTTCAAGTGTGTTTGTTTGCTCATAATCTCCTTTTAATTATCAAGAAACTTAGGAAGGGAAGAAGTATACCCTCGCTGCTTTGGTGGTAATATAGTTGTCTATTTTTAAATAGATGAATAAAGAGGTACAAAGATAGATGCTATACGTCATGGTTTTGTTATTTTGTTAAATGTTCCTTCTGATAAAGCATAAAGGCTATAATTAGAATAAGGAAACTAGTTCACCAATGGAATCGTATTCTTAGTAGGGTAATTAAGAGTGGCAAATCTAGAAAAGGGGGTTTTTGTATTCTGTAGACCTTTTCCGAGGATTATTATGGCATTATTCTGAAAACATTAGAATAATTGACAGATGAAATTTAATTCTAAGACGTTTGGGTGGATGATAATAATAATAATAATAATAATAATAATAATAATAATAATAATAATAATAATAATAATAATAATAATAATAATAATAATAACAGTTTAGTTAAGGAATATCGTTATCTTATCGAATGATGGATACAATAAGTTCACATCAGTATTATATGTATATCCGTTATATATTTAGATGCCACCAGCTAGATTAGTTGGCCTCTTTAGCATAATATAGGAAATTTGGTTTTTCCTCTTGTTTTCATTATACCATTTTTATCTTAAAAGTAATGCGCAAGAAGAAAATAGACGTGGGTGATAAAAACAAGTAAAGTCGGTGCTTAATATGACCAACTTTTCAAAACTTCTTAAACCTAATTAAACTTTCGCAAAAACTTCAGAAAAATTTTCGACTGGGAGAATCGCGTGTGTTGGAATAAACAAGACCCCAGAAATATGGTTGCTGAGTAAATTTTGGAGTGAAATTCTCTCTGCTAACATTTAAAGATTGCTGGGGAGGCCATCTTTTGTAGCATAAGTTCTATATTTTGAAACTGTATAATCAGATGGAAGGCGATTTACCGGCATTACAAAGGGTATGTATAATTTTTATGAAACTCTAAAATATGTGCTTATTAAAGACTCCACGAGGCAAAAGGGAGCAGTTCCTGTATCATGGAACCTAACGTATTGAAATAGCAGTCAAAATAATTTTTATCCTACATTAAACCTGACCTAACATCCTGTTATATGACCCCTACCTACAGGTTTGTTCTTCAAGACGTCTTATTACGAAATATATCTGTTAAAGACATAGTTGTATCCTTAGAAGAATGAGCTTTCATTCAAACTGACAAATGCCAGAATATTCATGAAATCGTTTTCGTTATCCCCAGTGAGTCTGACTTAATTTTACTTTACCCCTTAGATACGACACACTATGTGTAAGAATATGTTTCAAAAGCCTGTCAAGGGCAATATATAAGCCATTCTCCCTTTTTTTTGGCATATATTTATTTTAACAGAATTCAATCAGAAAATATTTTATGGTTAAAAAAAAATTACTTTTTAATATTTTACATATGCCCTGCTTCACTCCATGGGTGCAATACTAGAAAATGCTACATTTCAATATGCTTATATCTAAGTAATGTTTTAAGTACAGAAAGCAGTTGTGCTAGTTCCAAAGACTGCCTATTAATAGTACTCTAGCGAATTAAAAACGAAGATGTTCTGATATTGAAATGATCAAATAAATTCAAGTTTAGTGTAACCTACAAATTTTCTGATGTCATTGTAAGTCGTAGGAAGGAGAGTTTTGTTATAACCAAACAAACACTGTAAAAAACGAAGCATTTCATCGAGTTATTCTGAGAAAATCTATGGATTTAGATCCTACTGAAAAAAAGGTCTTTATAAACCATTATGTGGAAAGTGGTGCCTAATGGATTTACGATGCGATCGGTCTTCCATAAAAACTGAAGATGGGGGCGATCTAATGGGTCGTGTGCAAAGTCTCTGTCAAGTATACTAAATTACATATGGTTTTTTCAGAGTAAAAGCATTTGTGACTATCTTTAAAAGGGCGAAGACCGAATACTCATTATCTCACAGGTAGTTAAGTTTGGGCTTGCTAGCAATCATTATACTCTGAACAGTAGAGAAAGAAATGCTTAATGGGCTCCATAAAATTAAGAAAGAGGGAGTAAAGGGATTTTGGAGTGGAGTTCTTTATGACGTAACCATCAAAAACAGTGTGATATGGAACGTAAAGTCTGGGTTCATTTTAAGGACTCTTTCGGTAATGAGCGCTTTCAACCTTCGTGTCCTGAGTAACGATCATCATAACTCGAAGGCCTTCTCGTGAACGGGCTCTATAAAGCCCATTTGTAAAAGTAATGCTTCATATAAACTTGGAGAGGATATGTGTTTAATTCTTGCTTTTTTCACAAACCGTACGAAACAAAGTCCATTAAAGTTAAGGCTTTCATGGGATGTGGAGGTGGACTATGAAACAAAAAGCGAAGGTTTGTTCATGACTCCACTTTCCTCATTTAGGGTTTTGGTACCTCAGTGGTTACACCAGGACTTGAGTCTGGTGTTCCTGACTTCCATCCCAGCTCATGGAATGAAAGATTTCACAGGAAACACGACCTTCGCTCCCTTTGAGCTAGAGATGGGGGTTTTAAGGAAGCCTGTATATCTACCTGCAGAGACATCAGCAGCCACAAATTGGGTCCTCCAGGTCCTTGTTTGGGTGGGGCGAGGGACCAAGGCACTGATCATATGTGTATATGTATTTAGAAATTACAGGTCATTTTTTTTTTTTACAGATACATATGTCATTGTAATAACCACTATGCCCTCTTAGCTTCTCGGTTTCTTCTCATTTTGATACGCCTGTCACTACGAAACCTAGATCCAAATAAAAAACCACTTGAAGAAATTCTGAGACTCGGGCGAGATTAGAACCCGCATCCAGAATATCAGAATGCGGTAACGATATCCACCTTCGTGGTTCAAATCTCGTCCGTGGAACAGAATTTCTTCACATGGTTCTTAATTTGGGAAAATATATAAACGGCCATATTGGTTATAGCAATAATACACTTATGTGTATTTCTTTGGTATGCCGAATATTGTCCGAGAAAGACCTTCAAAAGCGATTCTGTCTAGAAGAGTTGCCTTGCCTCTTGTGGTATGAAACATGACAGATAATTCCGGTAGGATTTTCCTGCAAAAGACTAACTTATAACCTTTCTCCGTCTGCCTCCCTCTGACTCTCCTACATAGATTTCAGTAACTTCCTCACTCTTTTCTCGTAATAAGAATAAGCTGTCTTAGGTTAAAGCTTGGAGTTAATCAGAATTTCCTTCATGGAATCCTCATTTCTCAATTGAATTTCAAAATCTTTTCGGAGATGGCTTTGCGACAGACGACAGAATGAACTCAGCGGCATTTACTGATATGCAATATCTTCTCTTGTTTTTCCTTAGTTTTAAAATGATACTCAATATAGAGTTAGTGGATATGGTAAAAGGGAAAAATAACTAGCGTTTTTTTTCGCATACAATGTTAAACCTCTGTATTGTTTTTATATGTATATGCGGTCTAAAAGAGGAAAAGATATATGATAGTCGATTATTTTATGAAGGAAATATAAATTGTTTTATAGAGAATTCAGTGAATATTTTTACTAACGACGGATAATCCGTTAGTTGTGACAAATATTATCAATAAATCTTTCCGGTTTCTCATTTTTCGTATGGATATATTGAAGTGGTTTGCACACAAGGGTGTGGTAATAAGTATATCAATTAAAACAAAATAATTGTTATGAAAGATAGTCAAGGCCATTCATATATTTACTTTACATTTCACAACTAGGATATAAAAATTAAGCTACAATTGATATTTTTGCCATTTCAGCATCGTAGACAATAAGCGTACGGCTGAGTAAACGAAATCTAGTTTTAGCATTATTACTGTTTGCTGAAAATAGGCACTGTCTTTCCCTGTTTCTTTCGATTCCATAACAGAACACAGAGTGCCTAGGTACAACATTAACACATATCCGCTCTGTCTCTCTCAAGATATATATATATATATATATATATATATATATATATATATATATATATATATATATATATATATATATATATATATATATACATATATATATATATATATATATATATATATATATATATATATATATATATATATATATATATATATATATGTGTGTGTGTGTGTGTGTGTGTGTGTGTGTGTGTGTGTGTGTTTGTTAGTATGTTTGTGTCTGTGTCTGTGTGTGTGTGTGTAGAATCTACTGGTCACTTTTTACCAGATACATATGTAATTGTAATAGCCACAATGACCTTTTACCGTTTCGAATTCTTCACGCATTTTTGGATAAACTTGTCACTACAAAGCCTTGCACTTAGATCTAAAGGCTTTGTAGTGACAAGTGACAAGCGCATCCAAAAATGCGCGAAGAATTTGAGAAGTTTAGAGGACATTGCGGCTATTACAATTACACGCGCACGCACACAAACACACACACACACACACACACACACACATATATATATATATATATATATATATATATATATATATATATATATATATATATATATATATATATATATATATATATATATATATATATATGTAGAATCTACTGGTCACTTTTACCAGACACATATGTAATTCTAATAGCCACAATGCCCTCTTAACTCCTCGAATTCTTCGTGCTTTTTTGGATATGCTTGTAACTACGAAGCCGTAACATCTAAAGACAAGAAAGTGAAGAGACTTGTGATTGCCGGTCGCGGGAGACGAACCCGGGTCACCCTAACCACAAGGAGGTCACGTTGCCGACCTGACCACGAGAAGGATAAAAATCTATTACCTCTCGTACGTACATATACCTGTCGTTTTCAGATATATTTATTAGAGCTGGAATAGACCCATCCTCACCATCGTAGCCAAGTGGGCAATCGTTTTTATTGCTTTTTAGGCTGAAATATATGTGTAGAATCTACTGGTCACTTTTGCCAGACACATATGTAATTCTAATAGCCACAATGCCCTCTTAACTTCTCGAATTCTTCGCGCTTTTTTGGATATGCTTGTAACTACGAACCCGTAACATCCAAACACAAGAAATTGAAGAGACTTGTGATTGCCAGTCAGGTCGGCAACGTGACCTCCTTGTGGTTAAGGTGACCCGGATTCGTCTCCCGCAACCGCAATCACAAGTCTCTTCAATTTCTTGTGTTTGGATGTTACGGGTTCGTAGTTACAAGCATATCCAAAAAAGCGTGAAGAATTCGAGAAGTTAAGAGGGCATTGTGGCTATTAGAATTACATATGTGTCTGGCAAAAGTGACCAGTAGATTCTACATATATATTTTAGCCTAAAAAGCAATAAAAACGATTGCTCACTTGGCTACGATGGTGAGGATAGGCCTATTCCAGCTCTAATAAATATATCTGAAAACGACAGGTATAAGTATGTACGAGAGGTAATAGACTTTTATCCTTCTCGTGGTCAGGTCGGCAACGTGACCTCCTTGTGGTTAAGGTGACCCGGGTTCGTCTCCTGCGACCGGCAATCACAAGTCTCTTCAATTTCTTGTGTTTGGATGTTACGGCTTCATAGTTACAAGCATATCCAAAAAAGCGTGAAGAATTCGAGAAGTTAAGAGGGCATTGTGGCTATTACAATTACATATGTGTCTGGTAAAAGTGACCAGTAGATTCTACATATATATTTCAGCCTAAAAAGCAATAAAAATGATTGCCCACTTGGCTACGATGGTGAGAATGGGTCTATTCCAGCTCTAATAAATATATCTGAAAACGACAGGTATATGTATGTACGAGAGGTAACAGACTTTTATCCTTCTCGTGGTCAGGTCGGCAACGTGACCTCCTTGTGGTTAAGGTGACCCGGGTTCGTCTCCTGCGACCGGCAATCACAAGTCTCTTCAATTTCTTGTGTTTGGATGTTACGGCTTCGTAGTTACAAACATATCCAAAAAAACGCGAAGAATTCGAGAAGTTGAGAGGGCATGTGGCTATTAGAATTACACACACACACACACACACACACACACACACACACACACACACACATATATATATATATATATATATATATATATATATATATATATATATATATATATATATATATATATATATAATCCTAGAGTACTCTGTCCTACAATGCGGAACAATAAGTCATTCCTTTGAAAACTGGTATGGCAGTCCCATAGGTTTTTTTTGAAATCGACATTACTTCAATAATTATGAAATGCTATCGACCCTCTACAGATAAGTAAGTAAATATGTGAATAATAACAAAGACAGAGCCATAGTAACAGACATCATAATAAAACCGAATTCTTGATTACTGCACATCGTAATACCAAAGTCATTTTTATTCGCGAAATATTTCATCAAGTGGTCGTATCTAATCAACAATATTGGCTATCAGCCAGCCGTACCTGGGTTCTTCCTTTCTCTCTCTCTCTCTCTCTCTCTCTCTCTCTCTCTCTCTCTCTCTATTAAAGGTATGATTTTCTTGACTTTAAAATTATTAAAATCATATCGTAATCCAGCGACTGCAGAGCTGAGATGTGAACTTGAGCAAATGATTGGAATCAGAGTAATTTCTCTGTACAGCAAAGCAAGAAACTTTTCACAATTTGGTTAGAAAAACTGCTCCACTTTTAAGTAAGGCTAACGAACAAATTGCTATTTAGTATTTAGTTTTCAATGACAGTTGTGATTTCTTGAATGCAGTGTCATTCTCCGATATCTATTTAATTTCTTGCGACGTTCAATCGTTCTTCTATAAGTTGCCTCATCCACTTTCTTAACTAACACACACGCATGTATAATATATATATATATATATATATATATATATATATATATATATATATATATATATATACATATATATATATATATATATATATATATATATATATATATATATATATATATATATATATATATATATATATATATATAAATTATATATATATACACATATATATATATATATATATATATATATATATATATATATATATATATATATATATATATATATATATATATATATATATATATGAATATAAGATAAAGTATATCAACGTTGGAAGTAGTTGATAATGATAATGGATACGTTCTCCAAAATGATACGAAATTTACTGTTAACATATGCCTATACATTAGCCTACAAAAAATATATTCCAAACTCTCGCATCATTTATATATAAATATACATATACATATATATATATATATATATATATATATATATATATATATATATATATATATATATATATATATATATATATATAAATGTGAGAGTGTTTGGAATATATTTTTGGTAGTCTAAAGTATACGCATAGGTGGATATATTAACAGTAAGTTTCGTATCATTCTGGAGAAGGTATCCATCATCGCCTACTTCCAACGTTCATATACATTATCTTATATTCATTTCTCCTTCGCCCTTTAGCCTTGAATAACTCGTCATCATCATGCAACATTATTCATTAAACAGGATAAATGAGAAACACTTACAAAGCTCATGCTAAGCTTGCAATTACTCATTTCGTTTCGGGAATAATTTTGCTTCTTAATGTAACTGTAAGATTAACTAGAAATGTAATATCTTTAAAAAAAAATACTCTGGGAGAAATTACATTTTTACCGTTTACTGCAGTAAGTCTTCTCGGATCAGACAGAAAAATACAATTCTCCGTCATTTTCATTCCCCTTTTTCTTGTACATTATTATTATTATTATTATTATTATTATTATTATTATTATTATTATTATTATTATTATTATTATTATTATTATTATTATTATTATTATTATTTATATTATATTATTATTTTAATAATAATAATAATAATAATAATAATAATAATAATAATAATAATAATAATAATAATAATAATAATAAAAAAGAAATAGACAATAAAACTTTATACGGCTTTATACGGGTATATAATGATGCAAAAGCTATATGCAATGAACATCGAATGAACACTAAAAATAATATATACACTCACATACACGGACACAATCGCATATATATATATATATATATATATATATATATATATATATATATATATATATATATATATATATATATATATATATATATATATATATATATATATATATATATTACACATGCACACACACGCACATACATACACACACACTCACACACACACACACACACACACACACACACATATATATATATATATATATATATATATATATATATATATATATATATATATATATATATATATATATATATATATATACATATATACATACATATAGCATAAAGATATCTTTATCCGAGCTTGAGGGCGGCCCCTTACGTCCCAAGAGAAAGGACGGTATGGGTACAAACAAGTGCAAATAATATCGTACTTATGAAGTATCGCTGCTGTAGAGAATTTGTTTATTAAAAGACATTAAGAAACATGTAGAAAATGCGCCGAAGTTTATTCAGCGCAATCGAGTTTTCTGTACAGCGTATAATGAAGGCCACCGAAAACAGGTCTATCATTCGGTGGTCTCGGTATAATGTTGAATGAGCTGCGGCCCATGAATCTTTATCCAGGTGGTGGCCTGTCTTGTATCGTTGCCAGATGCACGATTATGGCTAACTTTAACCTTAAATCAAATAAAAACTACTGAGGCTAGAGGGCTGCAATTTGATATGTTTGATATGAAGGGTGGATGATCAACATACCAATTTGCATCCCTCTAGCCTCAGTAGTTTTTAAGGTCTGAGAGCGGATACGGACAGACGGACAAAGCTGGCGCAATAGTTTTCTCTTACAGAAAATTAAAATGAGTAATTTCATGAAAGTCATGAAATTCTAAACTAGTGCAATTGCAACCGACAGAGTAATGATCAGTTCAAAGGTTGTTCGGTAAAGAAGCATCTGTAAAGTTTACTCGTTTCTGTGTAATAAATATTTTTTTTTTGTAAAATCTTTACAGACTTCGCAATTCCGAGATCCAGTTTGATAGCATTGTCAATTAGCCTAATGACGGTGAAGAGTATCTTTTGATATTTCATGTAAATGTTTTTTATAAGATTAATTTCTCACCAAACGTAATTTTTATTTTTTTTATTTTTATATTTTTATATCTCATAATTGCTAATATTTTTAGATAATTCTATTTTGATGAATTCAGCTTTCGCCATATATTACTCCTATCTTTTGGATCCTTTATACCCAAGTTAAGGTATATAATAAGGAGTTAACATGCATAATAGAAACTATTACATCTTATTTATTTCTTATGATCTTTCGGTTTAAAGACCACTCTAAAAGCCCGTAAAAATTTATAATGCATTATATGCAAAATTAATGACACATCTCGGTGACATATTATAACCCACTCTTAGGCAGAAACTACTGTTTGAGTTGGTGTTGGCCCATATGTAATTTAAACAGAAAAATAAAGATCAGAGTCATATTCTAAATAATTAATAAGGAGAATAATCTTAAACATCTATCATTCAATTCTATCACTGCTGAATACACATAACCATACTTTACTCAAACATTCTCTGTTACAAAGCATATCTATCTATTATAGGAATATTTGTTTCTGCTGTATGTTAGAATATGAACGTAGCCGACTCAATTTTAGATTTGATATAAAATGTTAAAAATGACGAACAGCTCTGGTATATCAGGTACATCCGCACATTCAGAGAACTAATTAGACTTGAACTAATTATCAGAGCTTCGGTGAAGTCCCTCCTTTTTCCAGTATTGTAATTGACACGCCATGTCAGTCCGCAGGAAACGTTCTCGGGTCATATGAAAGACAATTTCCTCTCACTCGTATAGAAAGGTTTCTAGGACTGGCTCTGATCAATGTCTCCCTCTCACACACAACAGAATTCCATTCAATGGATGATTCAAAAGGGCATTATGCCGTGTTGCATCACTCTTTGCAACAGCTTCCTTGTTTGTCCCATGAGGTTAATCAGGATCTGGGAAAGCTAAACTTGAAAATAACGAAAATTCATGATATTTTGAAAGGAAAGGTTAAATGAAATTGTCGCTGAATATGTTGCAACAGATGAATTATATATCACCGTAATAAAGACAATCAGTCGCCAGAAAAAAATGACAGTGAAAAGGCAAAGTGAAATAAATGCCATCAGCCTTTTGCCAAATATAAAATAGATGAACGTCAAGAGACAGGAAATTACTCTCTTATTTTTATAGAATAAAAAAAAAGGCTTAGCTCTGCGAAATTGACTTAAGATGGGGTAGAACTTAATCACGAAAGAGATAAGTAAAAGAAAAAAAAAATTAAAGACAGCACAGTGATACCTTATTCGCTATCCAAAGTGTTTCATTGACGAAATTTGGGCAGAACTGGTCCTGGCCATTAAACACTGGGATCAAGTGATCAAAGTACAATAAACACTGGCACAGAACTGTAAAGGACTTGTACAATAAATATTTTACAAATCAAAAAGAAAAATATGTCGTGGAAAAAAATTACCATTTGTTGACTCATGCACGATCAGGGGAGTGGAAAGGTTTTTCACTTCTCCCCCATATTCGGGAGAAAAATGGTCCCCTGAGCCATGATAGCTTACACTCAAAGAAAAGATTAATATTTTCTCGTGATTCCTTTTTCTCTGTTGGGAAAACGTCACCAAGAAATATGACCCGGAAATAGATGACACTTCTCTTTCTCGCTGTGTGGTTTTCCAAAGGGGAAAAGTGTCCTGCACACTTGGGTTCCTTGTTTCTTGTTTTCTTTAGTTAATAAATGATTGATGCTTTCATGAAGAGATATCAATTTTTTGTTGTTGGTTTTATTTGAAGTTACAGAAACATATTCTTTTTCTGATATGATAATTTTCATTGTATAATGTCCCTAGAGGGGAAACTATTTCTTTGAACCTATTTAATATTACTGTTTGAAATATAAAGGTTCTCAGCATGTATTAAACTTCGTAATATATACTTACATTAGATATTGTATTTCTTAGAAATAACTAAAGGCAGAAAGGCTAAAATTAATTGTTCACATAATTGTTTAGTTTTGTGTTGATAGTTTTTTTTTTATTATCAAGTGCAGAAATAAGTTTACATCATTTCAACTGCACAGCTGAAACTTCAAGAGGACATATAAGTTGACACGCAAACATATATATATATATATATATATATATATATATATATATATATATATATATATATATATATATATATATATATATATATATATATATATATATATATATATATATATATATATATATATATTTGTTCTCGATAAGAAACACTGAAATACAAAATTGAAAACATGATTATTACGAAAATCATAATTTACTTTTCCAAAATCTTTGAATCCCAGGTAGGATTAGGGCAAACAGGTGCAGCACTTAAACTAGTTGCGCTGCAAAGCTACAGGTTTTAAGCACATTAACTGTGATTTTTTTTTTGGGGGGGGGGGCGTGGTTCCCTGTAAAGCGTATGCTCAAATTTCATCTAACAACATTTGCATACGTGGCTATAAGTACTGATTATACAAACCCTTTAATCTTCAGGCAATTTAGTATATATATTTTCTTTTATGCACAAAAGACTAATTAGTATTAATTGCTAGTAACAGTAATAGTAACCATCATTTATTAAAAGGAGTCCCGCCCATATTTACTGTTAAATCTCCTCTTGGTATATACTGATGCGTGTCGGTATTTAAACATGTAAATTCATTATTGGGTAAAGATCTTCAATCCTGTTCCTGTAGAAATAGTTATCCTCCTACAAAGAGATACCAGAACGGCAAATATTCCTGTTCTTATCCCCAAACAAACTGTTTTCTCTTGCGATTGTCCAGAGACACAAAATGTTTCCAAAACGACCAGTCCAATATTGCCCTTCCTTTCGGATATTGGAACAGTAAAGCTTTCACATCACATTTTCCCTAAAAGTTTTGGCTATTTCCCACACACCTTTAATGGTTTTTTTTTTCTCTCTCTCATATTTATTTTACAATAAGCATTGAATATAAATATCTTTTTCATTGATAAGATAATCATTATTGTTTTTTTTTTATTTTATTGTTTCTGCTTTTCTTTTTATCTGTATGAAGTTGAACACATTTATTATTATTATTTTTATTATTATTATTATTATTATTATTATTATTATTATTATTATTATTATTATTATTATTATTATTATTATTATTATTCATGGAAGCTACAGAGATACTTCATCTTAATGAGACAATGGACTGTATTAAAATCTTAATCTAATATGTTTAACTGTATTATGGCTCTTATTCAAGCTAAACTTAGAGCATTCCTGTAAGAAGAATTTGATATAAGTCCTTATCACCCACAAATTATTAAAGAAGTATACTAGCGCTTTTTCAAGACATTTATAATTTTTTTTTTTCGATACATACCCATAACAGATTAAATCTTATATACTTAATATATATCATTCCAATACAAAAGATTGTCTTGACCACAATTAATCGCTGACAAATCTTTTGAACTTGGGATGACCCTTCCTTAAGATCTCAGGAAAATCTGTGTATAATTTCTGTTTCCGATCATTAAACATGGATGTTTTGTCTGCAGTAACTCGCAGTTTTTTTAAGATAAAATTTGCTTTCAAACAATTTCCTTTCTGCTATAATGTTAACCTGCCTGAAAACAGTATTAGGTATAATGTTGATTTGGGAGCATTGTTCAGCCTTTATACAGAGCATTACAAATATTACATCTTCTTCTTTATTGGCGTGATTTCAAACGTTTCATTAAGACTTCATACAACCTGGAAGCGGTTAGGCAGTCGAGAAAAAAAAAAAAAAACGTTTCCCAGGTACCAGTGGCATTAACGTTCTGTGAACATTACTCAGCTAGTCTCTTTAAGGGAGCAAGGAGAATGCAACACTGTCCTAACAGTAAACCAGTTCAGCTAACGTATCAGCATACCCTGGAATTCTTATGTTTATATATATATATATATATATATATATATATATATATATATATATATATATATATATATATATATATATATATATATATATATGTATATATATATATGTATATATATATATATATATATATATATATATATATATATATATATATATATATATATATATATA
>JANJGK010000031.1:7061254-7092058 GCA_039081455.1 Macrobrachium rosenbergii | reverse complement strand
TTTTACTGATAATTTCTTCACATTATTAACTCCAGAATACGTATAAGTTATGTGCCCGGTATTGTCTCTTCCTGAATCCCCTTTAAGCCCTAATATCTTAGTGCACCTTCTTTTCGTTTGTGGTGTAATGCCTGAGTAACGACATTAATTACAGGATTAAAATGGCTCCCATAACCCTCAGCTAATAAATACTATATATATATATATATATATATATATATATATATATATATATATATATATATATATATATATATATATATATATATATTGTATATGTATATATAACATATATACATACTATATATATATATATATATATATATATATATATATATATATATATATATATATATAATATATATATATATATATATATTGTGTGTGTGTGTGTGTGTGTGTGTGTGTGTGTGTGTGTGTGTGAGTGTGTGTGTGTGTGTGTGTGTGTTCATAGTCAGTGTTATATAAAAAGACCACTCAAAAGTCTCTGGGTCTACACATTCTGATAGTAATACAGGTATATAGACCTCGGTTAAAGGTACGTTTATTCAATCCTAACATTAATAAACACCTACCCCATTTCCAAAGGTGTTATGGTAACGTTGTGAGAACAGTTAGTTATATGTGGAAGTTGTTACTTCTGGAGAAATCCTTCCCAACACGTGTTACAACATGGGATGGATGCACCATTTATTGAGGGCAAGATAAAACTAGTAAAATATTGCGCCGAAGTTTTTTCGGCGCAATCGAGTTTTCTGTACAGCGTATAATCAAGGCCACCGAAATAGGTATATTTTGCGGTGGTCTCGGTATAATGCTTTATGAGCCGCGGCCCATGAAAGTTTCAGCCACGACCCTTTGGTGGCCTGTCCTATAGCTTTGCCAGGAGCACAATCATGGTTAACTTTAACCTTAAATAAAATAAAACTATTGAACCTGCAATTCGGTATGTCTGATGATTGAAGAGTGGATGATCAACATACCAATTGCAGCCCTATAGCCTCAGTAGTTTTAAAGATCTGAGAGCAGACAGAAAAAGTGCGGACGGACAGATAAACCCATCTCAATAATTTTATTTTACACAAACCTAAAAAAAGGAGCTCTTTCAATGATAACCTTACAGAACGCCAGGCGAAAAGTTCATTATCACGAAGGATCAAAAGCTCGGTCAGCACGCTGAATATATTGTTCATATTAAAATGACTTCCAATTATGTTATGCATAAATTTACTCTAAGCATTCATTCAAAATTTTTTCGTATAGAGAATTAGAGTAATATGTAAAGTAACAATGCCAATTCATGCATAAATCTCATTAATTCCTCCCGCTTCGTTAAAGTGTAGTCAACAGACAAGTTAAACAAGCAAGGTGATGATCTCTATCGGCCCTTAAAAGAAACATATCCAACAGACTATTTATATACTGTAGAAAGCTTCGTCGTCGCTTTTGTACCCGAGAAACCACCGGATTTTTTCCACACAAACTAAAACAGTCGTAAACTATTCGACAAGCTTTCGGTCATGCTTATTTAATTTACATTAACGATGTATCTACGTACTAGTGTAAGCTTACTAAATAAGTAAACACCTTACCTTAATGTATTTTGCATTCATATAGTCATAATAAGAATAAATAAAACATAAAGCAAAACAGTTTGAAAGATAGTTTGCTTTTTTTATTCGTACTTAACTTGGCCTTCGTGGAACTACACCAATACTGAAAATTGTAGTCACTCAAATAAAAATTTATCTTTTTAGTTCTAGACTTCGTTGCGCAATGATTGGTGGGTCGTAAAGCTTCATTATCTAGAAAACTCATAAAGAAACAAATCGATTCTCTGATGACGTATAACTAACCAAAATATTTACAAAACTGACTTGTTCATGGAACAATCAGGAAGAGCATTCTTAACTAAGTATATGTTACTTCTCGGAAGCGCAGTCATTTTTTTTCCTCTGCTGAGGTATTATATGCCAAACATATTCCGAGAAATTTTCTTCCATTAAGAAAATATGAACGTAATTTTTAGCTTTCACAAAACAGGGCTGTTCACTAGGAAGAGAATCATAGAAAAAGACCAGAATTTTGTTACAAAATAAGCGTCAATAATCGATTTTTAACATATTTTCCCCATGAAGACTATTTTGCTAGTTATTAAAACTCTCGTTTTGTAAAAGGATTTGATAACTTTTTGACTGTAAAATGTCGTTCAAATAGTTTTTTTTACGTGATTATGATGAAGGTTAGCATAGCAATGGCATTTGCTTAAATGCCTACAATATTAAGTAAAAAAAATAAATGATACTTTCTGAGGTTTCCTGCCATATAAGATAGGTAAATCAAATGCGATCTCCTTTAGACGTTCATTGTATTGAAAGCAAAATTATATATATTTATGAATTCTCAAAATCAACAACTATACGCCATTAGCATGATTAAAAAAAACAATATGTGTAACATAAGCATTTCCCAGAACACAGCGCCCTCTTCAAGTGTAGAGCGTAGTTTCAAATCCGAGGAACTTTTCAATAACAGGTGCACTTATCAAATATCATAAGTCTAGCGAGTAAAATATCTGTTTCTATCTTTTCCAGAAAAAAAAAAATTGCAACTTTCACCCTGCTTATAGGAGTTCCTTGAAGATCTTTCCATTTCCACTTAGTCTGTGCTGGAAGTCTTCGCAAAGGTTTTCGAGTTTATGACCTACATAAGTCAAATGCAATCTCCCTTCGACTTCCATTGTCATAGAAACAATAATAAACAATATCTTTGTGAATTTTATAAAGATGCACTATTCACTCTTAGCTTGAGTTTCATACTGAATATAAACCGATGGTATTGATCACAATACCAATATGTATTTCGAAAGTATTTCCCAGTATCCTGAAACGTAGTTTCAAATCCGAGAATTTTTTTTCAATAACAGAAGCACTTATCAAAGGTCATAAGTCTATAGAGTAAAATATTTATTTCGATGCTTTCCAGAAACAGTTTCTAATCTTCCATCCTGCTTTCAGGAGTTCCTTGAAGGTCTTCCCATTTCCACTTAGTCTGCGTTTGCGAGTCTTCGCAAACCCTGTTGCATTCTGGCACCGCCCTACGTAGCATTCGATTCCTTTCGCAAAAAGATTGGGTTTGGATTCGATTTCCCTTGAAAGAGGATTGAAAGCGTTTCTCCACGAATGCACATTTCACTTGCCTGCCTCAGGTTTTTAGCGCAAGTTTGAGTTTTCCCCGAAAGTGTTCATTTTTATTCTTTCTCGCTTTTCTGCTCTTGCTTCATGTCTCATTCGGGTTATACAGTGAGTATTTATAGATACTATTACTAGATACAAGAATGTTCTTTCCTTTGTCTTTTCATTAAAACTAATTAGGTAATGTACAAACAATAACCTGATTCCATTTACGTTTTATTTGCGTCAGTAATTACATGTTTCTGATTCGTGTTTGAAGTGTTTACATATACTTAGATAAAATAGGTTATGTAATTGGGTAATGATTCAATGAAAATTCTTTCAAATAATATATATATATATATATATATATATAATATAATATATATATGTATATATATATATATAATATATATATATATATATATATATATATATATATATATATATATGTGTGTGTGTGTGTGTGTGTGTGTGCGTGTGTGTGTGTGTGTGTGTGTTGTGTGTGTGTGTGTTAGCTGACCAACCCAGCACTGCTCAGGGAAACTCGGAAGAACTCAGAAAATTTTCCTGTGCTTCCATGTACTTGCTGTCCCTTTTATCCAGAAATTACTGTTCTGACTGTCCCTTTTTTCCAAATATTGCTTTGCTGACTGCCCCATTTACCCATATATTACTGTGGTGACTGTCCCATTCATCTGGATATTACTGTGGTGACTGTCCCGTTTATCTGGGTATTACTGTGGTGACTGTTCCTTTTATCCTGGTATGAGTGGACTGACTGTACCTTTTATCCAGGGAGTACTGTTGTGACTGTCCCATTTATCCAACTTTTACTGTTTCTTACTGTTGTGACTGTCCCATTTATCCAGTTATTACTCTGCTGACTTTCCCATTTACCCAGGTATTACTATGCTTTCTGTCCCTTTTATCCAGACATTAATGTGGTGACAGTCCCTTTTATCCAGATATTACTGTGGTAACTGTCCCATATATCCATTTATTACTGTGCTGCGTGTCCCTTTTATCCATTTTTCACTGTGCTGATTCTCCCTTTTATCCAGGTATTACTGTGGTGACTGTCCATTTTATCCAGCCATTACTGTGGTGACTGTCCTCCATTTATTACTGTGGTGACTGTTCCATTTATCGAGGCATTACTGTTCTGTCTGTCCCTTTTATTCATGCATTACCGTGCTGAATGTCCCTCTTATCCAGATATTACTGTGGTGATTGTCCATTATCCAGACATCACTGTGGTTACTGTCCCATTTATCTAGATATTACTGTGGTGGCTGTGCCATTTATCCAGGTGTTACTGTCCTGACTGTCCCTCATATCTAGGTGGTATTACTTTGGTGACTGTCCCATTTATTTAGGTATTGCTGTACTGCCTGTCCCTTTATCGAAGAACTACTGTGCTGACTGTCCCATTTATCCAGGTATTACTGTGGTGACTGTCCATTTTATCCAGATATTACTGTGGTGAGTGTTCCATTTACCCCCCTGCTAAACCTAAGCACACCCCCTCACTAAACCTAAACACACACCCTGCTAAACCTAAACACATCCCCACTAAGCCTAAACACACGCCCCACTAAACCTAAACACATCCCCCCCCCCCCCAGTAAACATAAACACAAACATTGATATAGAATTATTAATTACAGGAAAGAAAAAAATTTTCAATAATATATTTCTATGGTATTGAGTACATGAAATGAGGTATGCTAAACCTGTAGAGTTTATTTACCACATAAGTTAAAAAGGGAAGGGGAAGGGGGAACGGGAAGAGTAAGGGGAAGGGGAAGTGGGTACAGATTTGAAACCTGCCCTATTACCTAAGTTTAGTCAAGAGATGGCTACGTGCCAAGTTTTTTCTAGATCGGTCAAGCGCTTGCCACATACGTTACAAAGGGAAATAGAAGGCAGATGGGGGAAGGGGGATGAGGGAAGGGGAAGGGGAAGGCCGTATGCCAAAATTTGTGTAGATCTGTCAAGTGTTTACCACATAAGTTACAAAGGGAAGTGGGTATAGGTTTGAAACCTACCCTGTTACCTAAGTTGGGTCAAATGATGGTCATTTGCTAAATTTTGTCTAGCTCTGTCAAATGGTGCAGATTTCTATAGTGCACAAACATATTGGGGAAGGGGGAAGGCGGATGGGGAAGGGGGATGTGAGAAGGGGAAATGGGTACGGGTTTGAAACCTACCCTAATATCTAATTTGGGTCAAATGATGGCCACGTGCCAAATTTTGTATAGATCGGTCAAGCAGTGCAGATTTCTATAGTGCACAAACATGTGGCTGAACATACAAAGTCACATACAAACATCCAATTTTATACACACACACACACACACACACACACACACACACACACACATATATATATATATATATATATATATATATATATATATATATATATATATATATATATACTGTATATATATGGCGTTATGTTCATATAACTTAAGTGCTCGATGAAACTGTCTTCACTGCATCAGTATATCATCTTATGGTAAAAAATATGTCAGTTAATTCAGCACCGTACATAAAAATTTTTTTTATCAAAATATAAGAAGGAAAATGTTCACTTGCATCATAAAATCACAAAAATAATAAAAAAAGAACTTCTTTACATATTAAAATTTCTAGTGAATCAATTCACGAAGAAACCCAGACAAAGATTACTAGCCTTGTATATCGGTCAATCTACATGATAAAGAACATAGAGAATAACAAAAGAAAAACTCCCCCGATGCAAACCTCGTCGCGGCAGATGTTTTCAAATAAGGGAGAAACTCGTAACAGGTAATGGAGTCCCCTCGGGGCCTTGCCATTGAATATCTTGTTGCCACAGCACCTGTGGGCAAGAGAGGAAAAACCCGAATAGATTTTCTCCTTCTATTGAGGAGGAAAATGCTATATTTTTAGGTCATATTGTTGGCCGGATTGTGGAAGTGACGGAAAAGGTATTTTAGAATATATTTTTTTTTTCGTGGAAAAGAGAAATGTTTGTCCGTAAAGATCGGATGTAGAGGAAGCGTTTTTCAAGGGACTTGTGTATATATTTCCCTGGTGTTTATGGATGATGCATATATATATATATATATATATATATATATATATATATATATATATATATATATATATATATATATATATATATATATATATATATAATAAATACATATATATATATACATATATATATGTATGTACACACACACACACACACACATATATATATATATATATATATATATATATATATATATATATATATATATATATATATATATATATATATATATATATATATATATATATTACAGTCATACTAAAAGCATGCTAATCAAGACATCGTGTCACCAAGTTATAATTGTAAAAGAATAAAGTTGATCATTGAGTTGAATATTATTATTATTATTATTATTATTATTATTATTATTATTATTATTATTATTATTATTATTATTCACTAATGCCACCATTAAACTGAATAAATTTAGTTTCGAAAATAATGATAAATATCACCCTTAAACACCATGCATCAAAGTAAAAAAAAAAATTATCATGAAAATAACATTATGCAAAAATCAATTCATGATAATTTGATGGCATGTTTTCCTATTTTCACGTCGATTGGGCACTACTGATATACCTTAATTATTCATTAAAGGCACGCATAAAATAAAAATGGGGATAAATAGATGTATTAATTTTGGACAGTATTTCGGTTCAGGAAGGCATAAATTTTACAATCTGTCGGTTATATATTATGTTTAACTTGAATTACAGAAAACAAAAAATCAGTCATATGAGAATCCACGATTAATACAGATCTTTCAGCTTCCCAAAACGGAGCACCCATTGTTGGCACGCATATACATGTCTTTCAAATTTACAAAAGGACGTCTCATAAATAACCTCTTTTCCTTTAATCGAAAGATAAAAATAACCGCGCCTGTATGGATCCTCCGGCGGGAAAAGGGACTTCCTATAATTTACCTGCGAAATATGACGAAAGATACAGAATGCGGAATCGATATCTCATTTACTTGATGCCGGAGTCCGCCCTCCTGGTTAAACTCAAGTGGTGATTGAGTGATTATCTGCTCAGCCTTACGTAATGGTATGAGAATTTCTCATTATATATCCCAGTGAAGCAAAAGAGAATATGTGATTTTCTGGGTTCGCGTATAATGAACAAATATATATTTTCAATAAATATTTCATAGACAAAGAATGATTCTTCCTATCGGAAAACCTTCGGTATTTGGAATGGTAGAAATAACATTAATTTGCATTGTCACTTCATCATTGCGTGTTTTTAGTGCTTTTTGATTATACCTATTTTACGTGTCTTCTTAATTTTGAAGACTTACCTTGATACTCGTAGATGAGGTTAATATTGCCTCAGAGAACCAGTCTGAAAGCAGTAGAGAGACTGGATACCAACTAATTTTATTACTACTTACTTTTAAAGTCTTACGATGTTAATAATATAGCTGTATGTATTATTGAAAGATAAACCTATAACCGTGTACATTTCGGATGCAATAAGTTGATGTCTCAGCTTCGTGTTTCACAAAGCAATGACTGGTTGTATCAATCATTGAATAATTCAGTCAGTCAATCAATCACTTTCATGTTATCTTAAGCATAGGAATTTTAAGACAAAGTAATCCAGTTTAGTCAATAACTACGTAAACTTAGTTAACACTATCACTTCTATCATAAGATCATACAAACTATTCAGTAAAAAGGACGTGGTCTTTGCTTATATTTTTTAGTGAATTAATTTTCAAAGACAACCCTCCCAAAGATTATTAGCACCCCCTGTATATCGGCCAATCTGGATGATAAAGAATATACAACACGAAAAGAAAAACTCGTCGCGGCAGATGTTTTCAAATAAGGGAGAAACTCGTAACAGGTAATGGAGTCCCCTCGGGGCCTTGCCATTGAATATCTTGTTGCCACAGCACCTGTGGGCAGGAGAGGAAAAACCTGAATAGATTTTCTCCTTCTATTGAGGAGGAAAATGCTATATTTTTAGGTCATATTGTTGGCCGGATTGTGGAAGTGACGAAGAAAGGATTTTAGGTTCTTTTTTTGGTTGAATAGAGAAATGTGTTCCCGTAAAGATCGGATGTAGGAAAGGTGGTTTGGAGGGACTTGCATATAAGCTTCACTGATGTTTGTAGATATATATATATATATATATATATATATATATATATATATATATATATGTATATATATATATATATATATATATATATATATATATATATATATATATATATATATATATATATATATATATATATATATATATATATATATATATATATATATATATATATATATATATATATATATATATATATATATATATATATATATATATATATAGAGAGAGAGAGAGAGAGAGAGAGAGAGAGAGAGAGAGAGAGAGAGAGAGGCCTGCATGAAGTACTCTTAACTATTCGACTTCAACAGAATTTTTTAGACAAACTTATCACTATAAGCCTTGAATCCAACTGAGAATTGTTGATACAGATGCTTGCCCTTATGTAGTGAGTCTCTTACTCAGGCAGGTAGTAAGGGGACAAACTTTTAGTTCTCTGCGCTACCAAGAGAGTCTATGAATAACACTGTGTAAATATAAAATTGTGAAAATTTAATGGCTGAACAAGAACGACCTTTTTCCTAATCATTCTTGAAATAAATACAACGGATAAAAAAATAGTAAATAAATGTATTAATTTTATACAAAATTACGGTTGAAGTATTTGATAGAATTTAGAATGTAATAATTGTTCATTATATTTAATCTACAAAATTTACTAAAAAAAAAGATCAAACCTATTAGAGTTCACGATTAATACAGATCTTGCAACTTCGCAAAATCCACACTAACGCAACATTCATTGCAGGCACGCACATATATGACTTTCAAACTCACAAAAGGACGTCTCGTAAATAACTTCGTTTCCTTTATCCGAGAGATAAAAATAACCTCGTCTATATGGATCCTCCGGCGGGAAAAGGTCCCTCCTATAATTTTCCTGCGAAATATGACGAAAGATACAAGAATACGGAATCGATATCTCATTTACTTGATGCCGGAGTCCGCCTCCTGGTTAAACTCAATTGATGATTGAGTGATTATCAGCTCAGCCTTTCCTGATGGGATGAGGATTTCCCATTCATCTATCCAAGTTTAGCAAATGAGAATATGTGAGTTTCTACGTTCATGCGTAATGAACAAATATAAATTATTGATCAGTATATTAGAGTAAAAGAACTAGTCTTTCTATAATGAAGCCTTTGGTGTTTAAAATGGTAAAGATAACGTCCATTTGTCTGTGATATTTCATTAACGCTCAATTTTTGTGCTTTTTTAACATACCTACTAGCTGACCAATCCGGCGTTGCCCAGGAAAACTCTGAATGACAATTGATAAACTCTCTCTCTCCCTTTCCTCCCAACATCCCCTCTACTCTCTCTCTCTCACACTTCCTTTCTCTCTCTCTCTCTCTCTCTCTCTCTCTCTCTCTCTCTCTCTCTCTTTCCTGTTAAGGTTGATACTCATAGGTAAGGGTAATATTGTCTCAGAGACCTAGTGTGAAAGCAGTGAAGAGATTGGATACTAAATGATTTTATTGCTACTCATTTTAATCTTCTCGCAATGATAATAACATAGCTGTTTGTATTATTGAGATCTAAACCTATATTCCAGATGAAATAATTTGATATCCCAGCACCATGTTTCACAAAGTAACTGACAGCTTACATCAATCACGATCATGATATCTTAATCAAGGGAGGATTTAAGATAAGGTCACGTAGTTTTGTGAAGACCTATGACAACTGAGTCGAATATAATTTCCTGTAGTTATATTATTGCTGCTGTTGTAATAAAACAATGGAGTGCTGATGTAATATGACAGTTTATCTCTCTCTCTCTCTCTCTCTCTCTCTCTCTCTCTCTCTCTCTCTTTGTTTGTATAAAGTACCCAATAGATTTTTTATAAATTATTTTACTCGCGCATCAACTGAAATACTTTAAATCATTTATGCATTATACTTTGTAACCCGAGGAACCATCCTGGTTCGGAAATAGTAACTTTAAATGCAGCCCCGATCGAAATCTGTCATATATTCACAATTACAATTAAATTTTCGAGTATTGTGAAATCCATCAATATTCTACACACGGAGAACTATCCAACGCAATAGATGACGCAATTTCAAGCGCATCCCCTCTTGGTAACGGCTTCAGCGAGGGAAGTTTTGTCTGGAAGTCAGCGTCAGTTCCATGGGATTCCAGACCTGACACTCCATTTCCCTTCCGCCGGTCTCGCAAGACCAGCTGACAGTCAGCCAATCCCTTATCTGGGACAGGACACGAAAACCGATGTCATCTCTCATGGCAGGATTTGTTGAGCCTGATCTCGAATACTATTTATGGCCTCTGGGACGCTGGGACGTTACATTGTCACCTAAGTTTCCCTTTTCATATTCCGTTTTCGAAAGTTGCTCCTCTTCCATCAGGTTTCCTCTGGTATTATTTATGCGTATTTCGTCAATTACTATGTTTAAAGGTTAACATACTAGAGGAATTTTAAGTAATACGCTTAAAGCGAAATGATTGACTGATATGAATAAAGCTGTGTTAAACAAATGAATAACAATGCAATAAATGTCAACATATCCTTGTACAACTTCTATGTGATGTAGATCAAACTTCATTGTAATTTATTACGTTTCTCGTTCCACTGCGATTTAATAGTAATAACACAATTGTATCATTAATTTATTTTACTTATTTTTCCTATTCAGGGATGCGGATTGATAAAAAAAGTTATGTATGTATGTATTTTATTTGTATATATATATATATATATATATATATATATATATATATATATATATATATATATATATATATATATATATATATAATGTATGTACATATATTGGTGTTCATTCTTTCGAAACTGAGTGCTAATCCTGACAGGATGGTCTCTAATCGGACACAATAAAAACCAGTCATTTACGAGCAGGAAATAAATTGCTTTCAGATTTCCTGTTATTTTCTCCTCGAATTTCCTATTGCATTATGGGTACGTTTTCCAATAGCCTCGTGTCTTATTAACCAAGTCACGAAATTGCGTGACTGACGAAGCACGAAGCGATAAAGAAAAAAGAAAATACACGACGAGTGACGTAGTTTTGGCGTAAATGTTAGCGATTCCGTTTTGAACAGAGAAACGTTTAGTTACGTACTGATCATATTTCCTTGTAATCTCAGGGGATTAATGAAGGACATTAATCTCAACTAGAAAATATGCTGTCAGGTATACGAGGATAAGAATGATGGTTATTTCATTTGCATTAACACTGAGAGATATATAAAGAACTGGGAATGCCCCATAGATAGGATAAACTACTTTCATAATCTTTTTAGCATTTGCTTTTATTTTTAAATTTTCTGTTATATTTTGTTCATTAGAATAGCAGTCTTAGTGACACCGTCGTCGTTTCAATGGTGCTTATTTTGGGATTTTTATATAAACGGTGTTTGTTTGGAATAAACAATGAAATCAGTTTCCGACTAATAATAACAGTAGTGAAGATAACAATTATTATTATTATTATTATTATTATTATTATTATTATTATTGTAACAGTAGTAATACCGAAAGTAGTATGAAAACAATAAAAAAAGAGAATCCTACAGCTGCAATAATTGTAACAACAGTAATAATAATAATAATAATAATAATAATAATAATAATAATAATAATAATAATAATAACGCTGTAATTATTCGTGACCTTCTGTAAACACCTGTATTTATGATTTAAACCAACCAACTCTCTAAACGACCTACTGCCACTTTGATGCATTGTCCCTAATACATAATGCAATGAAAATAAACATCATGTCCTTTGATCTGTATGTTATCCATCACAACAAATACTGTATAAAGATCAAAATGTATAAATCGATTTCCTACTCTTTTGCGCATAACTACAATCATTTTCTGTGAAACCAGTCGTTCTGATTATCCTTTCATTCCAGGAAGTCGTTCAATTAACACTTTCATTTTGGTCTCTCGGTAGATATACGATCGTGGAAATGATGTGTAAGTTACCATTGTGTTTAAATGGTTCTACTTTAATTCCTTTCCCAGAGATATATGACTTGATTGTTTCTGCGCTGTTTTTGATTCAGGATTATTATGCACACTTTTGATTTGTTTTACAATTCTTTTGCCTCGAGGTACGATCGTGGAACTGATGTGTAAGATACGGTTATGTTTAAATGGTTCTACTTTAATTCCTTTTCCAAAGATATTAGACTAAGTTGCTGCTGGACTGTTTTTGATTCAGGATTGTTATGCACACTTTTGATTTGTTTTACAATTCTTTTGCCTCGAGGTACGATCGTGGAACTGATGTGTAAGATACGGTTATGTTTAAATGGTTCTACTTTAATTCCTTTTCCAAAGATATTAGACTAAGTTGCTTCTGGACTGTTTTTGATTCAGGATTATTATGCACACTTTTGATTTGTATTACAATTCTTTTGCTCCAGGTACGATCGTGGAACTGATGTGTAAGATACTATTGCGTTTAAATGGTTCTACTTTAATTCCTTTTCCAAAGATATTAGACTAAGTTGTTTCTGGACTGTTTTTGATTCAGGATTATTATGCACACTTTTGATTTGTATTACAATTCTTTTGCTCCAGGTACGATCCTGGAACTGATGTGTAAGATACTATTGCGTTTAAATGGATCTACTTTAATTCCTTTTCCAAAGATATTAGACTAAGTTGCTGCTGGACTGTTTTTGATTCAGGATTATTATGCACACTTTTGATTTGTATTACAATTCTTTTGCTCCAGGTACGATCCTGGAACTGATGTGTAAGATACTATTGCGTTTAAATGGATCTACTTTAATTTCTTTCCCTGAGCTATTTGACTTGATTGTTTCTGGACTGTTTTTGATTCAGGATTATTATGCACACTTTTGATTTGTTTTACAATTCTTTTGCTTCCAGGTACGATCGTGGAACTGATGTGTAAAGTATGAATGTGTTTAAATGGTTCTACTTTAATTTCTCTCTCAGAGTTATTTGACTCAATTGTTTCTGGACTGTTTTTGATTTAGTACTATTATGCGCACATTTGATGTATTTTACAATTCTTTTGCCTCCAGGTACGATCGTTGAACTGATGAGTAAGATACGGCTGTGTTTAAATGGTTCTATTTTAATTTCTTTCCCAAAGATATTTGACTTATTTGCTTCTGGACTGTTTTTGATTTAGTACTATTATGCACAAAGTTGATTTGTTTTACATCTAATTTGCCTCCCTCATAATTCTAAATGAGTTAAATGCCAAACAAAAATGACAACGCACTAAATAGCCTTTCTCTTCAAGCCCCTTGTTTTCTGACATGACATTAAAATGCTATATTTTAAATTATATTTTCTTGAAGTTCTACACAGTAATGACTTCCATTCCTTTTAGTGGTAAATGCATTCGAAATATTTTTGGCAATTAAAAAACATATTACCAATAAAATAACAGTATTTTGATATGTTCTTTACAACTAAAAATATTTGAATTCTTATATCTTTTCTCTCCAGTCACCCTACTCTAATGTACGTTTTTTTTTTTGGAATGCACATTTCGTTATCATACCATTTATTTTTATTTTGAAAACTTGCCGTCTTGTAAAGAGTGAAATTAATAGAAAATAAAAGACTGATGGATTCTAAAGTCATTATTATTATTATTATTATTATTATTATTATTATTATTATTATTATTATTATTATTATTATTATTTTGACTTCTTGGCCTTCATTCATAAAGTATGGAATTAACGGGATACGCAAGATTGTTAGGTACTACAGTCATTATTATTATTATTATTATTATTATTATTATTATTATTATTATTATTATTATTATTATTATTATTATTATTATTATTATTATTATTATATTTTTTTCTGAACTTGTACTCCTTCATTTATCATTCTATAATCATTACTAACAATAACATTGCAACCTTATTTTCTTTACTTTATACATACGTTTTAACAAACGTAGTTTAGTGCATTCAAACACTCACCCCCCCCCACCCAAAATAAAAAAAACAAGCAAACAGAAAAACTGAATGATATTTTACTATCTCCCAAATATTGATGCCTGTAAAGCACTGGGGCGAACGGCTCGTAACTCGTTTGCCTAGTAATTAGCTTTTTCCTCCAGCTGGGTACCACATCGCTCGCATCATTAGCGAGATTGTGGAGGAACAAAACCACTCGATCATGCAGCCGAAAGAAAAAAAAAAAAAAACATCCTATTCAGATAGTTCTTACCTCTCGGTATTGCTGGATTGGTCGATTGTGGAGGTTTATTCGGTAAGGTTTGAGCGTTTTTTTTTTAAATGGTGAGGGAATAAGATGCGAAGATCGGTTTCTCATGTGAGAGCTTTGTGTATCTATATTTATTGTGCTGTCTGTGGCTTCTTGAATTGCTTCGTCCTTAAGTTCAAGCGAAAATGCAGTGCAATACTGCCCTAATACTCTTCTTCCTGCATTTTAAGACATTTTTATCTATTTATGTTTATTCATTTATCTTTTCTCTTTTTAATAAGTGGTATCTCTTCTTTCTGTATTTCCCTTTACTTCCTCTTGCTGCTTTCTAATGAACAACATATTCTTTGGAAGCTTGAATTTCAACTCACTGGCCCCTGTGGGTTCGTTTCATAATAATAATAATAATAATAATAATAATAATAATAATAATAATAATAATAATAATAATAATAATAATAATATCGAACAGCCTAAGAGAGACAGCAAGCAACTGGTCTCAGACCCTTTGAGCACTAAGTTCGTAATTTTTCCAAATACATGTTCTAATATACGCTTCATTAATATAAAAAAAAAACATCTAATTCCCCTCGGCAACCTATCATCTAGAGTTCTAGACCGTGCATTCTTAACATTATTGAGCCACATCTATCACATAACCATTCTAAAGTGAAGATATATATATATATATATATATATATATATATATATATATATATATATATATATATATATATATATATATATATATATATATATATATGTGTGTGTGTGTGTGTGTGTGTTTTACAAGGTCATATAAGGACATAACCTCTTACCACATGTTATAAGGTCAATGACGTAATTAACTTATTTCCCGAAATGAATCACGGTAGCATTGGCCAGCGTGAGATTAAGCTAAGCACAATTCTCTCTCTCTCTCTCTCTCTCTCTCTCTCTCTCAACCCTCCTCTTTCTCTCTTTATCCAAGTCACTAACTGAACCATGCAAGAACAGGAAAAACATGTCTACAAAAATATAGTTTATTCCATAGTCTAACATAGCAAATGGTTTGGAATAAAATAAAAAAAAATGTAATGGGGATATCCCAGAAATGACAATCCAAAAATAAGTCCAATTTATTTGTAACATGGTGCTATCAGCTTCAACTAAATGAGTCTTTACATCGTAAGAGTCAAAATAAGTCAAATACAACCGAAGTCATAATAAGCCACATTCCCTCCCATTTATTTGACCTGTATTCAATACAACTGAGGAAATAAAGGAAAAAACTTAACTTTTAAAAATAGGCACAGAAAATATTAATGTGGGATATCTCCCTCGTTACCAACCCCCCCAAAAATATACATAATAAAATATGGCAAAATCCGAATTCAGGATATCCAAATCAAAGAGACATAGCAAATAAAAATGAATGGGGAAAAGATACCCGAAGTATGGTAACAGTGCAAAGAACAATACATGTTAAACAAAGTTATTAAAACCCACTCAGGTTCTTGATAAACAGTCTCAGCTCACCTCACAGGCAGTAAACAAAGTCTTCTAGCAAAGCGGATCTTTCCGCTAAGAAATCAAGGCCTGAATGTCTAGTCTGTACTCAAAATGGAAAATTGATACTTCCTATGACACGCCCATGAGAGCGAACGCGCGAACGAACGCTCCTCCGGAACTTGACGACTTCCGGTTATCGGAACATTCCTGCATGGCCAGAACATCACCCAAGGGACCATGCCCTCTGTCTCCATGGGAAGCGAGACTGACGACGGGACTTTATCAGCACTGACCTGTGAATACGTAGACACTGATTCGCATTTACCCTTGCCCAGAATATCCCAAAGAATGCTTAGCTAAATAAAATGAAATATTTAACATCACACATAAGCTTTTCATATATATATATATATATATATATATATATATATATATATATATATATATATATATATATATATGAAGATGAGAAGGCCCATAAAACACTATTTGAACGTTGCAACCATATATTTCGAGCACTTCCTTCTGTGCCCCTGTTCACTGATAAAATATGGACAGATGAAATGTTACAGGAGTATATTTACAACGCATATGTAGGTGTGGCATTAAGTCTCCGATGGTATGCAGGTGACTGTTTCCCAAGAAGGAGGGAAAACAATTCCCTAGTGGTTTTTGGCCTCATTAACTCCTGTTTTCGTCTGGAGTTAATGAGGCCAAAAACCACTAGGGAATTGTTTTCCTTGCTTCTTGGGAAACAATCACCTGCATACCATCGGAGGCTTAATGCCACACCTACATATGCGTTGTATATATACTCCTGTAACATTTCATCTGTCCATATTTTACCAGTGAACGGGGGCACAGAAGGAAGTGCTCGAAATATATGGTTGCAACGTTCAAATAGTATTTTATGGGCCTTCTTTTCTTCATATTACACTGTGGTATTACAATAAAAGACATTCAAATATATATATATATATGTATATATATATATATATATATATATATATATATATATATATATATATATATATATATTATATATATATACATATATATATATATATATATATATATATATATATATATATATATATATATATATATATATATATATATATATATATATGACATTTTTTTATCACACCGTGATTTATATACGATCATGAAGCTACAAATATCGCTTAATATCAAATCCACGCTACCTCGGGAATATCCTCGATGGGGAATTATCACCGAAGGGGAATTTATAAGTGATAAATGGACGGGCACTGCCGAGTCTCGATCCCACGACACACAGACGCGCATCCAGCGAATCCAGTCGACGCTAACCACTGAGCTATCAAGAGAGGTATAAGTTAACGCCGAGTCTGGTGTACTATATTTACCCGTCGAGAGCGGGGAAATTGTACTTAGCCTCGGCATTAACCCACCTCGACCATGATAGTTCATTGGTACGTTTGGAACACGCAGCTCTTTTTATGACATTTTTTTATCACACCGTGATTTATATACGATCATGAAGCTACAAATATCGCTTAATATCAAATCCACGCTACCTCGGGAATATCCTCGATGGGGAATTATCACCGAAGGGGAATTTATAAGTGATAAATGGACGGGCACTGCCGAGTCTCGATCCCACGACACACAGACGCGCATCCAGCGAATCCAGTCGACGCTAACCACTGAGCTATCAAGAGAGGTATAAGTTAACGCCGAGTCTGGTGTACTATATTTACCCGTCGAGAGCGGGGAAATTGTACTTAGCCTCGGCATTAACCCACCTCGACCATGATAGTTCATTGGTACGTTTGGAACCCGCAGCTCTTTTTATGACATTTTTTTATCACACCGTGATTTATATACGATCATGAAGCTACAAATATCGCTTAATATCAAATCCACGCTACCTCGGGAATATCCTCGATGGGGAATTATCACCGAAGGGGAATTTATAAGTGATAAATGGACGGGCACTGCCGAGTCTCGATCCCACGACACACAGACGCGCATCCAGCGAATCCAGTCGACGCTAACCACTGAGCTATCAAGAGAGGTATAAGTTAACGCCGAGTCTGGTGTACTATATTTACCCGTCGAGAGCGGGGAAATTGTACTTAGCCTCGGCATTAACCCACCTCGACCATGATAGTTCATTGGTACGTTTGGAACACGCAGCTCTTTTTATGACATTTTTTTATCACACCGTGATTTATATACGATCATGAAGCTACAAATATCGCTTAATATCAAATCCACGCTACCTCGGGAATATCCTCGATGGGGAATTATCACCGAAGGGGAATTTATAAGTGATAAATGGACGGGCACTGCCGAGTCTCGATCCCACGACACACAGACGCGCATCCAGCGAATCCAGTCGACGCTAACCACTGAGCTATCAAGAGAGGTATAAGTTAACGCCGAGTCTGGTGTACTATATTTACCCGTCGAGAGCGGGGAAATTGTACTTAGCCTCGGCATTAACCCACCTCGACCATGATAGTTCATTGGTACGTTTGGAACACGCAGCTCTTTTTATGACATTTTTTTATCACACCGTGATTTATATACGATCATGAAGCTACAAATATCGCTTAATATCAAATCCACGCTACCTCGGGAATATCCTCGATGGGGAATTATCACCGAAGGTGGTTAGCGTCGACTGGATTCGCTGGATGCGCGTCTGTGTGTCGTGGGATCGAGACTCGGCAGTGCCCGTCCATTTATCACTTATAAATTCCCCTTCGGTGATAATTCCCCATCGAGGATATTCCCGAGGTAGCGTGGATTTGATATTAAGCGATATTTGTAGCTTCATGATCGTATATAAATCACGGTGTGATAAAAAAATGTCATAAAAAGAGCTGTGTGTTCCAAACGTACCAATGAACTATCATGGTCGAGGTGGGTTAATGCCGAGGCTAAGTACAATTTCCCCGCTCTCGACGGGTAAATATAGTACACCAGACTCGGCGTTAACTTATACCTCTCTTGATAGCTCAGTGGTTAGCGTCGACTGGATTCGCTGGATGCGCGTCTGTGTGTCGTGGGATCGAGACTCGGCAGTGCCCGTCCATTTATCACTTATAAATTCCCCTTCGGTGATAATTCCCCATCGAAGATATTCCCGAGGTAGCGTGGATTTGATATTAAGCGATATTTGTAGCTTCATGATCGTATATAAATCACGGTGTGATAAAAAAATGTCATAAAAAGAGCTGCGTGTTCCAAACGTACCAATGAACTATCATGGTCGAGGTGGGTTAATGCCGAGGCTAAGTACAATTTCCCCGCTCTCGACGGGTAAATATAGTACACCAGACTCGGCGTTAACTTATACCTCTCTTGATAGCTCAGTGGTTAGCGTCGACTGGATTCGCTGGATGCGCGTCTGTGTGTCGTGGGATCGAGACTCGGCAGTGCCCGTCCATTTATCACTTATAAATTCCCCTTCGGTGATAATTCCCCATCGAGGATATTCCCGAGGTAGCGTGGATTTGATATTAAGCGATATTTGTAGCTTCATGATCATATATATATATATATATATATATATATATATATATATATATACATATATATATATATATATATATATATATATATATATATATATATATTATATATATATATATATACATATACACACACACATATAGTTTTTCACGCCCATGCTATTACCCCAGGTTCTGTTTCACCTCCCAAGAGTTCCCAACCGGGGTATTGGTATGACAAAGTCTATAGACATAAGCCGAAGGTTCATTAGCCGTGATTACGTGGTACATACCTGTCAGTTTGCCTTGTAAATATTACTATTTACTTTTCATCCGTGATATTTTGGTTATGAGAGTGGTTATACGGGGGAGAAACGCGACACTTGAAATGATTTTCGATTCCCGGAAGTACAAAATTAGCTGTTTAGGTAGTAAAAGGGTTTAACACTAGGGCGTTCATCTAATAGGGCTATTCAATTATTTATTTACACATTTATTTATTTATTGTATTTGTCTATTTATTAATTTATTCATTCGTTTATATATCTAATTAATTAACTATTTATTTCTCTTATTTCGACTTGATAAGATTCTTTATAGTGCTTTTCTACATATGCACTATCTGATGAATATGGGACTAGAGAGAGAGAGAGAGAGAGAGAGAGAGAGAGAGAGAGAGAGAGAGAGAGAGAGAGAGAGAGAGAGAGAAGGGGGGGGGGGGGAGGGGGGAGGCAATGAGGGTAAGAGATAAAATGTCCTTCAAATGATCTGTATTACAATAATATGAAAAATGGCATCAAGTGATTTAACATTGAAACTTATGTGAAAGAATGAAAAATATAAACATGAATCATCTATTATATGTACGCATTATGTCGTATATGATGAAAAAATATCAGATAGCTTACGTTGATCTGCCGTAATAATAATAATAATAATAATAATAATAATAATAATAATAATAACGATGACCATGATGAAAATTTATTAAGGGGTCGTTGTTTGAGTTTTCTACAAAATAAAACAATTGTGACGGCTTTGTCTGTCCGTCCGCACTTTTTCTGCCCTCCCTTAGATCTTAAAAACTGCTGAGGTTAGAGGGCTGCAAATTGGTATGTTGATCATCCACCCCCCAACCATCAACCATACCAAATTTCAGCCCTCTAGCCTCAGTAGGTTTTTGAAAAAATGTTATTAAAGGTTAAAGTTAGCCATAAACGTGGTTCTGGCAATGATATAAGATAGGCCACCACTGGGCCGTGGTTAGAGTTCCATGGGCTGCGGCTCATACAGCATTATACTGAGACCACCGAAAGATTGATCTGTTTTCGGTGGCCTTGATTATACGCTGTACAAAAAACTTTACTGCGCTGAAGAAACTTCGAAGGCAGTTTTTACTTGTTTTTCTTTTATCATAAAACATCCTAAACATACCACAAAAATGATACATGTTAACCTTTAATGTTAATAGAAAATCAATGTGATCATAAATCCCTTAGGCTACCAAAATATTTATGCATCTATATTTTTTGCTTTTCAGGATAAACACGAGGAATTTCTCATTCTATTTTAGTTCCCCAAAACTGCCCTCATATTTCAGAAGGTGGACTACGTAGTCTATTTACATTTTATGATCATCAGCGTCAGTGAATCAATCCTGGAAGTTATGAGGTTTAATAATTACCAAATGTTCTTCTTTAATGCACTTTTTCCGTGCACTGTATTTTGAGTGATACGGGATTATTATTATTATTATTATTATTATTATTATTATTATTATTATTATTATTATTGTACAGTTTAACCATGTATATATATATATATATATATATATATATATATATATATATATATATACATATATATATATATATATATATATATATATATATATATATATATATATATATATATATATATATATATATATATATATATATATATATAAACTTTACACCTAAAGCAAATTTCATGATTGAACATGCCTAACGTGAAAAAGTTCTCTCTCTCTCTCTCTCTCTCTCTCTCTCTCTCTCTCTCTCTCTCTCTCTCTCTCTCTCTCTCTCTCCATTCCACGAAGAAGATTAAGCGCCTTTAACCTAATGTCATTATCGTTAATTGTGAGCGTTCGTTAACTGTCTAACTCGAAGACTGCCTCCCTTCAACATTTCAGAGAACTGTTGTTCAAGATTCTGAAACATCATTCTACCACTTCGTAGAAAATGCAAAATCGCTTGAAAGCGAATTTTCTCTCTCTCGCTCTCTCCCTCTCTCTTTGTGTGTGTGTGTGTGTTTGTCTATTTATCTATCTATCTATCTATATATATATATATATATATATATATATATATATATATATATATATATATATGTATATGTATATATATATATAATATATATATATATATATATATATATATATATATATATATATATATATATATATGTATGTATATGTATATATATATATATATATATATATATATATATATATATATATATATATATATATATATATATATATATATATATATATATATATATATATATATATATATATATATATATATATATATATATATATATATATATATATATATATATATATATATATATATATATATAGCTATATATATATATATATATATATATATATATATATATATATATATATATATATATATATATATATATATATATATGTATGTATCTGTATATACATACATATAGAATCTACTGGTCACTTTTTAGCAGATACATATGTAATTGTAGTAGCCATAATACTCTCTTAACTTTTTCGAATTATTCGCGCTTTTTTTGGGGGATACGCTTATCACTACAAAGCCTTAAGATCCAAGAGCAAGAAACTGAAGTGGTTGAGACGTCTGGCAGCGGGAAACGAACCCATGTCACCATAGTCACGATGAGGTCACGTTGCTGACCTGACCACGAGAAGATATATATATATATATATATATATATATATATATATATATATATATATATATATATATATATATATATATATATACGTACATACATACATACATATATATACATACATGTATATATATATATATATATATATATATATATATATATATATATATATATATATATATATATATATATATAATGTACCGTCACTACTTACACACAAGTAAATATATTTTATAATCATAAACATTACGCTAGAAATTTCTCTATACTTCGCGAATAACCTACACCAAGGGTTAATTATAATAGATAAGTTCCTCGTCACCGACAGCTTTGACACTCAGAGTTATCAAGAGATAGCTCAGTGGTCAAAGTCATTGCTTATTGTTGCTTCTCAGCCAAGAAACCTCTCGAATCTTATCAGCGACGAAGCGCTTACCCCATTAAAATTATCCTTTGGTATAAGTTATTCGCGAAGTGGTCAAAATCACTGTCTACCACTGTTTCTAAACCAGCTTACGGTTCTAATCCTACCACTGACGAAGCACTTATCAGTCGTGATTAACCTTGCGTGTAACTTATTGCAGAGGTATATGAATTAGGTACTAAACGATATTTATGGCGAAATTTCTGTGAATATACACACACACATTCATATATATATATATATATATATATATATATATATATATATATATATATATATATATATACATACATGCATATACATGAATATATGTATATATGTGTATATATATATATATATATATATATATATATATATATATATATATATATATATATATATATTTGTGCGTATGTATGTATGTATATATACAATCCATAATAAGCTAATTTCACAGATATCTTTTAAAGCCTCACACTACGTTTTGCCTTCACAGGAAAGCACCAACAACAATTCTCGAATCTATGCTCACATATTGCACCGTTAGCTTTTGAACCGACTTTACTCCTTACATTTTAGCTGCACCGCTAGCTTGATACACTATAAGCTTCCTTCTCGGTCTCTGACAAGGGCTCCTGATATTAAGTAATCTTATCACAAACACATTTGTTTTGTTTCTCTCTGGATGACCAAAATTTACTTGCAGCATTCCTCGATAATATACTTACTTTTGTTGTTGTTGTGTATATTTGGTATATTCTGCTGTCGAATATTAGCTATCGTAATAACTCATAATTAGGGTAGACAATATTAATCTTAGTAAATTAATCATAATTGTTAATTTTTTTACTTTTTATTCTTTTTTAATTATTTATTTGGTTGTTTGTCTATTTACCGTTCAATCCAATTCGCATCTGTGGAATTGAGACGTTGTTGCAGAACTTAATCAGTGATATAAATTGATAGATTTTATATGAAATATATGTTACTACAACGAATGAGTTTAACCTTTTTAAGAGAAACTTAAACATTCACGAATTTCAATTGTTAATGAATAAATAAAGGTAAAACGAAAAGGTTGCAAACCAATTAAGCATAAAATAATGCTTCGTTAAAAGATATCTCAACTAACAAAAAAAAAAAAAAAAAAAAAAAGATGTTGATGAAGGACATTCAATCACCTTTGTTTCGAAAACGAAAAGTGAGGGGACATAAGATCAATTCTTCATTACAATATAATCTTCCCTTTGAAAAATAAACAGGGAACTACGACCCCTAGAAACGAGGGCATTAGAATATCATAGTACATCAATTACTTCGTCATTCCACCCTTCTTACTGTTTTTTTTTTATTTAATATTTATTTTTTTTATTTAGTTTTTCACCTTTTCTTGTTACCGTTATTTTCTTATCCAGAAGTCTTAATGGATTTATTGTCAATGTGATGAACAGTAATAAGTTAACAATGTGAAGTAGGGGAAAAATTAATGCAGTTATTTACGAACTTGAATATGATTTCGAACGTGGAGAGAGAGAGAGAGAGAGAGAGAGAGAGAGAGAGAGAGAGAGAGAGAGAGAGAGAGAGAAGAGAGAGAGAGAGAGAATATTTTCATCATTGAATTTTTAAGATTTCTGATTCTTCTACAATGGAGAGAGAAACTGAGAGAAAAGTTGGAGAGAAAGAGAGAGAGAGAGAGAGAGAGAGAGAGAGAGAGAGAGAGAGAGAGAGAGAGAGAGAGAGAGAGTCAGTTACACTGACAGAGAAGATTTTCATCGTAAGAGGTTCACTATTTCTGATCTTTTTGAAATGTGTATACGGGAATAATGTCTGTACTAATTTTCCTTCTGAAATATGGTACGACTTACCATTTTTGGAGGAAAGAATGGGTTGGTGAAGAAAGTGAGTCAGAAGGAAAATTTTTAAATACTTCTGCAGATTTTTTAAATTCCTATATTTGGAATTATACTGCCACTGAATTTCAGAAACATTATTTGTATATATATATATATATATATATATATATATATATATATATATATATATATATGTATATATATATATATATATATATATATATATATATATATATATATATATATATATATATATATATATATATATATATATATATATATATATATATATATATATATATATATATATATATATATATATATATATATATATATATATATATGCACAAGGTCACGGAAACTTAAGCATTATTTCATTTAGCAGCCTATTTGTTTCATTTTATTTTGCACAATTTTTAACAATCCCTTTTCAGTCATTCTTTCAATATTATCAAACGAAAGCAACTCTTATACAGTACAAGTCACTTCACCAATGATACAATTATTGGCCCTTTACTGCATATCCACTCGTCTCACCTGCTTAAAGAATATTACTAGTTACACAATTCGCAGAAGTGAAAGGAAGAAGAAGAAGAAGAAGAGAGAGACAAAGGAGGGGATTTTGAGGATAAGCCAGCCCTTTGGGAGTTGCCTTCGTCCGTCATTCCTGCCAATATTCGATTATCCCTCTCAGTGGGATTGCCCTGGTCAGGGCTTGAGACACAATGTCGTTTCCCTCATATATTTTTTTTTTCTCTTTGCTGAAAACTATTTAGTCTCCCGCCTTTACCCAGTAACCATTGATGGTCCCTAGGAAAGGGAAATGTTTTTAAAAGCAATAAAGTCCTAAGTGGGATCCTGCTCAAGTTGGCCTTTCGGAATCTTCTACTAAAAAATATTTTAATTCCTAGATGTATCTGAATATTCATAAATATGTAATAGCCACACAGGTGCAATTAGGTATATTAAGAATATGAAAGTTTTTGTATCATTGTAACCCGAGAGAGGAAAATATTTTTAAAAGCAATAAAGTCCTAAGTGGGATCCTGCTCAAGTTGGCCGTTCGGAATATTTAACTAACAGAAATTCTTAATTCCCAGGTAGACTCGTATCTGAATATTCATAAATATGTAATAGCCACACAGATGCAATTAGGTATATTAAGAATATGAAAGTTTATGTATCACTATCCTGAGAGAGGAAAATGTTTTTAAAAGCAATAAAGTCCTAAGTGGGATTCTGCTGAAGTTGGCCGTTCGGAATATTTTACTAACAAAAATTCTTAATTCCTAGGTATAATCTGGATATTTATAGATATGTAATAGCCACATAGATGGAATTAGTTACATTAACCATAAGAAAGCGTGTGTATCCCTGTATCCTGAGAGAGGAAAATTTTTTTAAAAGCTATAAAGTCCTAAATGGATTCTGCTAAAAAAATTCGTAATTCCTAAGTATATCCTAGGAATATTCCTAGGTAATTCCTAGGTAAAAGTTTATGTATCACTGTATAGGCCAAATGTGAGCAGAAGATTAAATGCCTCAGGTATGGTACGAAAGAGATCAAATTCGAGATAGCTGTACTTTTCGCAGCTAAATCCTGAGAGAAAATTTAATAACTAAAATTATCTGTGAATAAGCAACGCAAATATAGAGAGATAAATGAGTATTTAGAAGATTAATTGAACTTAGTTACTTGAAGAAACGCAGATCTGAATAAACCTTTCCATGATAAAATTCATTTACAAGTTTCTGAACGTATATTTATAAATAATAATGATTTGATATTATAAATTGTATTTTAACTTTTATAATTAAAGTTAACTCTTTTGCCCTGTTCCTTAGATCGTCCCAAAGGTAAGCCGGTATATTTTTCATTTCCTCCACTGCGTGATGAAATTCTTAACTTATGATTATATTTCATACGAAACTAAACTTGCGTCAGTTTCGAAATATCGCCCAAGATTAAAGATACACGAAGATTTTCATCACCGGGCCCAAATCTACTTCCGTGAACGAGACGCAGGAAACGCAATGTTATGAATATATTTCGCACGAAACTAAATTTTTATCAGTTTCGAAATATCGCCCAATATTAAAGATGCACGAGTATTTTCATCACCGGGCCCAAATCTACTTCCAGGAAAGAGACGCAGGAAACGTAATGTTATTAATATATTTCACGCGAAACTAAATTTTTATCAGTTTAGAAATATCGCCCAATATTAAAGACGCACGAGGATTTTCATCACCGGGCCCAAATCTACTTCTATGAACGAGACGCAGGAAACGTAATGTTATTAATATATTTCACACGAAACTAAATTTTTATCAGTTTCGAAACATCACCAAAGATTAAGGATACCCAAGATTTTCATCACCAGGCCCAAATCTACTTCCAAGAACGAGACGCAGGAAACGTAATGTGATTATATTTCACACGAAACCAAATTTTTATCAGTTTCGAAATATCGGCAAGATTAAAGATACGCGAGGATTTTCATCACCCTTCACAAATCTGCTTCCATGAACGAGACGCAGGAAACGCAGTGTTATGGATACATTTCGCACGAAACTAAATTTTTATCAGTTTCGAAATATCACCCAAGATTAAAGATGCACGAGGATTTTCATCACCGGGCCCAAATCTACTTCCATGAAAGAGACGCAGAAAACATAAAGTTCTGAATATATTTCACACGAAATATAAATTTTAATCAGTTTCGAAATATCGCCAAGATTAAGGATGCACAAGGATTTTCATCACCGGGGGCGAATCGACTTCCATGAAAGAGACACAGTAAACGTAATGTTATGAATATACTTCACACGAAACTAAATTTTTATCAGTTTCGAAATATCGCCCATGTTTAAAGATGCCCAAGATTTTCATCACCGGGCCCAAATCTACTTCCATGAAAGAGGCGCAGAAACGTAATGTTATTAATATATTTCACACGAAACTAAATTTTTATCAGTTTCGAAATATCGCCAAGATTCAAGATACACGAGGATTTTCATCACCCGGCCCAAATCTACCTCTATGAACGAGATGCAGAAAACGTAGTTATGAATATATTTCACACGAAACTAAATTTTTATCAGTTTCGAAATATCGCCAAGATTCAAGATACACGAGGATTTTCATCACCCGGCCCAAATCTACCTCCATGAACGAGACGCGGGACACGTAATGTTGACGGATCCGTTCCTTTTGAGGATGCTAATAACATTCCCAGAAACGTAATTTGACTTTCAAACGAACCCGGGCCCGTGAATTATGGAGTAACGTCTTGCGCTATATAGGAAATGTGATTAATGTGGCAAACTTCTTACCTCCCCACGCGGATGGGATTACGAAAGACTGCAACAAAGGAACGAGGGAAGCGGTAGGAGGAACACCTACGGAAGTTAGAACAAGAAAATTGGTGTAAGTCTGTTACCCTTCTCCAGCTTCTCTTCTTTACCTTTTGCTTTTCAGTCCCTGCATTTGAGACTTTTTTTTTGTTTGTTCTTTGTTTGCTAATGAATACGTTATTGAATTTTCCATAGGTATTAAAAACAATTATTTAAATCTGAATATAAAAATACTTTACTGACTCTAAAAACCGGAGAGTTTTCAAACTTCTTATCATTATGTTGGTTATCAAGACATCTAGATCCTTCTTTATATACTATATATATTCTTTCAGTCTTTGACTCTCCAAAATGTATATTTGATTATGCAAGTTAGCTGTATTATGTGATTATATAGTCTGTTTTCTGTTTCATGGGTATTCCAATATCTTACCTTACGTCTAGTGTTAAGAGCAGATGCCTTTTTTGGATTATTATTTTCACATAAAATATCACTCCTAGATTTGAAATATTGCCAAAAATTGCAGGTAAATTACTAAAATACATCAACACTTGAAAATTTATTGCCTTAACCTGATCCCAGGAACCGCAGGCTTAATGTTCGTGGCCGGTTTCCCTTTGAAGTGGCAAACAGCATTCCAAGAAGCGTAACTGGGTTTCCAAACGAACTCAGGACTAAGGATTATTGACTAGCGTCTTCCGCTGGAGAATGTGATTTGCGGAGTGAACCTGGTTCCTTCCATCCCTTAAAGGAGGTAAGGATAGACAGCAGCAAATGGAGGGAATGCTAAGGAGGAGATTCGACTCAGCACTGCGATATAAATTTGAATGTATGACTTTCATTCACGTCTGGATCTTAGATCTTGAAGGATATTTTACTTTTATATTATTGTGCCTCCTTATAATTTTCCTTTCCTCTTTCTCTCCTTTATTTTGTTCCTTTTATTGCAAATTTTATATTTCTTGGAAACTTACAAAATTAACATTGTTATAAGAGTCGCTCAAAGAGTTCTTCACCTCAGCCAGAAAGCATAACAAGAGAAAACATTTCTTCGACAATTTTAACAACATGCCTTTCCTTAATTATTCCAGAGCAGTTATAAATCACAACACGATCTGGAATATACCTGTTTCCTGAGATATTTATCCGAAGGATAAATATCTTCATTATTGATTCCAAAACAGTGACCACGCAAATGGGATTAAAGTTTAACATGGAGAAGTCTGCGCTGTGTGATCAGGTGCATTGTGCTGTCGAAAGTGTACACCTGTGGGAAGGTTTCATTGCGTTTTAGATAGAGTGCTTTGGACAGATTTATTTAATTGCATCAATAATCTGATACTTTTGCATATTATTATTTTTATTATTATTTCAGTAGATGAAACCCATTCACATGGAACAAGCACGCAGTGGCCATTGATTTGAAATTCAAGCTTCCAAACAAATTGGTTTCAACCTCCCACACTACAGCGGTTACTGATCATGATGCAGAGCCAGTGATTTTTCAGCGGCCTGGGGGAGACGCGAACCCGCGACATTTGAGTGGCATGTCACGACACTAACCACAATAACGGCGGATCAACTTCCCTCAAAAATATCATTAATTTGTTAACAGATGCAGTTCGCTTCAATTTATTTCTATTTTTGGGGGGGTATGTAGCGAACCAGAGGGTTTTAGCTGGTTGCTTTGAATATCCAGTAGAAATGACCTTCATTAGCTCAAAAACTAAGCAAAACTCTCTTGAAAACATCCACATTGTTCAGCTCAATTTCTCTCTCTCTCTCTCTCTCTCTCTCTCTCTCTCTCTCTCTCTCTCTCCTCTCTCTCTCTCTCTCTCTCTCTCTCTCTATATATATATATATATATATATAAATATATATATATATATATATATATATATATATATATATATATATATATATATATATATATATATAGTCGTATATAGTTATATATATTGTCTTCATTAGCTCAAAAACTAATCAAAACTCTCTTGAAAATGCCACATTGTTCATGTATATATATATATATATATATATATATATATATATATATATATATATATATAGATGTATATATGTATATATATATATATATATATATATATATATATATATATATATATATATATATATATATGTATATATATATATATATATATATACATATACATAAATATATATATATATATATATATATATATATATATATATATATATATATATATATATATATATATATATATATATGTATGTATATATACATATGTATATATATGTATATACATTATATATGCATATATATGTATATGTATATATATTCATATATATATATATATATATACTGTACATATATATACACATATATATATATATATATATATACTATATATATATATATATATATATATAGTATATATATATATATATATATATATATATATATATATATATATATATATATATATATATATATATATATATATTATATATATATATATATATATATATATATATATATATATAGTATATATATATATATATATATATATATATATATATATATATATATATATATATATATATATATATATATATATATATATATATATATATATATATATATATATATATATATATATAGTATATATATATATATA
>JANJGK010000031.1:7058509-7061154 GCA_039081455.1 Macrobrachium rosenbergii | reverse complement strand
CCATGGTATCGGGAAGGAAATGCCATAATGACATAGGTAACAGAAGAGTACTGTTCTAAGGCTAATAAAAAAAAAATGATAATTCATACCGGTTCAGGAACTAGAATTGGATTAAGTCACTGAAACCCTGAGGTTCATTAGTGGGGATGATCGAGAAAAATCTGACTACGAAAATTCATCTCTGATCCTCATCCGTATAATGCCAGTCGTTATATCTGTCGAAATGAGGATATTCTAATTTGCATAATTAGCATAAAAGGAGAGATGAGAGGAGATGATCAAGCCAATTTGTAACTGAAGGAACCTTTTGGATGAGAGATTCTTCCCTTTTCTTGACTTTTCTTTGTGAGCAACGGTCAGGAAATCTGGTTCTGTTTTTGATGATGAGAAAATATGAGAGAAATATGTTTTTAAAAAATCATAGAATATGTAGAAGCACTTTGTTTCAGTTTATCATGATTCTTGTTTAAAAAAATGAGCAACATTTTTTTAGGAATAGTTTTACGCAACTATTTTTCAAACCTAGAAAATACCTGCTCATTAAAGCGGACATGAAAATATTAAAAAAATATCGGGATAAAGTTAGTATTATTTACAACGGTGCTATGAGATGTATTAATCGTGAGTGTCACTGAAACTGAAAAGCTTCTATTATAGCCCCCAATTTTAGATGCAAATCATTATGAATGTTTCATTTTTCTTAACGTTGCAAAAACCCTTGTTTTCTTTACGATACACAATTCTTTATTCATAAGTATTTATATTTGATTTAAGGCATTAATTTGATTAATATTATCTGGATGTTTAAATATTTTTGGATATATATATATATATATATATATATATATATATATATATATATATATATATATATATATATATATATATATATATATATATATATATATATTGCAAAGATTTTACCACCTTTTACTAATGCATCAGTTCGAGAAAAAAACATTTCTATCAACATAATATTAATTCTGTGTGGAATTCTTCAATATGAATTTGTTTTTCATTTGCTTTCGAATGAATAGTGCCGACCCAGAACAGGAAGTTCCTCAGGTCATAAGCACCCCCAAAATTACGTTGCAATTATAACAAAGAATAGAAAGAAATGATAATCTGTTAGTGTACATTTACATTAATAGATTTAAATAGCAAATATAACCCACGCGTTATCATATACACACACACACGCACACACATATATGATATAATATATATATATATATATATATATATATATATATATATATATATATATATATATATATATATATATATATATAAATATGTATATATATATATATATATATATATATATATATATATATATATATATATATATATATATATATATATATATATATATATATATATATATATATATATATATATATATATACATATGACAGCGAGCGAGATTATCTGTTAACTATATATCCGGATGTATAAATTCGTGTGATATGACCGCAGTTTTTTTATATGTATATTAAAATCTCTAGTAAGGAGGAGATTTTTATGTATTCCATAAAACATTATAAGAAAATAAGGTGCTATTTTACAGTTTCATATAACAGATATTTCTATAACATAGGAAACAACGTATTATGTAGCGTAGGCCTAAATTGTTCTTCGCTTAGCATAAATTCTCTGCCCTTCATAAAAAAGAATTACTTGTGCTGATGACTTTTTGATATCCTTCCCAAGGAAAGTAATTTCTAGATTCTGTACACGGCTGAACAAAATTCAGTTTTTGCCTCGTTGCAACCCCAGGAAAAAAAGCTTGCCAATCCATAAAAAACAAAAAGAGATTTTTTGTGATTGTCTCAGAAATGGATGACCTTCCATTTGCATACATTGCTACTGAATATTCCAAAGAGCAATGGCGTTTTCTTAACTCCTTTCACGCAAGAGTCCAGTAACAACGGCTCAGGAGCTACTGAAATGGATACATTATTGATGCCTCATTTGATAATTTGGAATTGCTGCTTTTTTATGTTCTTCAGGATTTATTGCAAATGTTAGACAGACAAATTTTCCTGCCAGGTTATGGTGCTTGGAAATATGTTAGGATAGGTTATTTGGGTAGAACGTAATTTGCGAAAAACTACTCAGTTTCGCTTTATTTTAACAGAGTAAACTTACGAACGTTTTGTTATGTGGAATTTAATAACCACAAATATTTATGTGCCTGGAGGCCTGAGCTTTCAACTAGGTCTTGATTTCCCAAAATAAGTTAAGTTATGTTGCATCAGCTGGGGTGAATTTTATGAGAAATACTATTTAAGTCATTTTCATCAATTGCATAATATCCTGGATATATGAATTTTCACGTTTTTCCCTTAAAGGGTATGAATTACCAGTTCAAGAATTCTGTTGAACCTGAGTGAAAGCAGACATTCAATCTGTGTATCAAGCATCAGCCACGGTTTTCCTGTCAAAGTATTATTCTACTATTCACACCTATATAAACATATAAAACTGATCTCCGAGAATTAAAACAGTTATCACTTTATCTACCTGTAGAAGTAGGCGGTGTTTGTGTGACTCAGTACCAGTTTCTGTGTGTAACAGAGGATGAATTATTGAACTAAACATCTTGGATCGTTTGTGTGTGTGTGTGTGTTTATATGCATTTC
>JANJGK010000031.1:7028509-7046009 GCA_039081455.1 Macrobrachium rosenbergii | reverse complement strand
TATATATATATATATATATATATATATATATATATATATATATATATATATATATACTGTATATTATATATATATATATATATATATATATATATATATATATATATATATATATATTCATATATATATATATATATATATATTATATATATATATATATATATATATATATATATATATATATATATATATATATATATATATATATATATATATATAGTATATATATATATATATATATATATATATATATATATATATATATATATAATATATATATATATATATATATATATATATATATATATATATTCATTTAATTTTTAGAATATCTTATTCACGATCATCTTCTGTTCGATGATAATGAAAGGATAAATATGTACAGGAGATTGAATTCATATGACTTGTCCTCATATTAATATTTTAACATTCAACAAAAAACCGTAATGATTAATTCTGCTTTAAAGACACTGCATGATTTATAGGGTACTATATCATCTTATCATCAATAGAATTTGAAGGAAAATTATATTATTGCATGGTTTATTTAAAAATTGAGCTCGCAATATCTCTAAGAATTATATACGTTTTTTCTCTCCTTACCGACGTGACCGGAGAAAATTGGGATATTTTTAAGTAAGCATTTGATTTCGTTAAGATACTGCATTGCATACGAGGCGTTCAGCATTAGAAGGACCTCTCGCCACAAAAAAAAAAAAAAAAAAATTGAGTTATGTCATCAGAGTTTTGGAAATTCAACCTGCTGTAATTTCTTTATTTTTCAAGATAGAAAGTTGAATTTTGTATGAGCTGAAGTATTTGCGATCAGGATTAGAATAGTATGCATAATAAAATCATAGTTCAACCCCCACTTTTTTGGGGGAAAAAGGGGAATTATTAAATTTTAAAAGCTGATCAGGCGAAAAACGCCACTTTCAAAGGTTAGAGCTAAGAGACCCTTCTAATGCTGAACACCTGATATGTATAATGCCGGAATACTTCAATATTGATAACTGCGTACTTCACATCAGTATTTTAATCCTATTTACGTACACCCTGCATATATCGACAAACCTTTGTCTAGCTAGTAGAAATGTGACTGGTACTTAACCTTTGTTATTGTGATGCCTGACCGATATAAACCAATCAGTTTGTTATTGTGATGCCTGACCGATATAAACCAATCAGTTGGGCAATCATTTAACTCTCTAATAGTTTTCTCCAGCCTTTGTGATACTACAATGTTCTGCTTATTGCTCGACCTAAATTGAATTCTGTTTCCCAGAACAAAATATTAGCGAAGCCACTCAATACACTTGATAATACCTAATCCCATTCATGGACATCAAAAGCAGATTCCTCTGTGCTGCGAAGAATACCATTGATATTAACTGCAGCTGAATAATGCTGGGTATTCCTTTGACTGAAACGGATTTAATGGCATATGCGTCGGGAGTATAGATGGTCGATTCCCGGGGCTTGTATTTTGAAAATGACAAATGAAAAGTTATGAATATCGATAACGACTTACATGTTTCGAAGCTAAAGTTGTCTCTCGTTAGCAGGCTCAAAAGAGGGAAAAATTCAAAGAATAGATTCCTACAGTATGAATGTTCCACAGAAAGGATAACTTTATCTTTTACTAATGAATATAATTTATTTTTAACGTTCTTTCCGTCATGGACGACACAAGTCAATTTGGAGTGGCTCCTATAAACATGAAAAACTTAATTATCAATGGGATTACGTGCTAGGGGAAAGTATAATTCTCGTGGGGTAACCTCTATAGAATCATTTAAGCAATGATGGACGGAAATAACTCCTGCATTTATTTTTTATACCAAAAAGGAAAAAAAAAAAAAATCGAGGGTGCTGTAGCACTTTTGCTAAGCACACTTTTCGTAAAAATTTGAGAAAAATAACTGAAAAACAATTAACAGTTTTCCAAAAATAGTTGAACCTTATAAAAGTTGTTTATATATATATATATATATATATATATATATATATATATATATATATATATATATATATATATATATATGTTTATATGTATATACATATAAATAATATATATATATATATATATATATATATATATATATATATATATATATATATATATATATATATATATATATATATATATGTTTATATGTATATACATATAAATATATATATATATATATATATATATATATATATATATATATATATATATATATATATATATATATATATATATATATATATATAAATATAATATATATATATATATATATATAATATATATATATATATATATAATATATATATATATATATATATATATATATATATATATATATATATATATATATATATATATATATATATATATCTTCTTTCAACCTTACTAATCCCACTGTAAAGCAGGGTCGGCCGCTCGAGTCAACTTTCTCCATCTATTTCTATTCCTGGCATCTTCCTCCCCCCTTACCACCTCACTCATATCCCTCCTCACCACATCCATCCATCTGATCTGCTGACGCCCCACACTCCTCCTTCCCATCACTGGCATGTTTTTAGCTCTCTTGATTGGTTCCACCTCCTCTCTTCCTATTACATGGCCATAGCATCTCAAACTAGCTTCCCTAGCCTTCTCCTTTACATGATATATACCACACATTCTTTTTATATCTTGACTCTCCCTCCTTTCCAGTCGCGATATTCCAGCAATCCATCTCACCATCCTCATCTCGGTTCTTTCCAACAGTCCCTCCTCTTTCCTCTGAAGTGCCCAAGTTCACTGTCTTATAAATTTTCATTTTGAGCCTTAATGGCATTTTCTTGTCTGAAACAACTCCAGTTACTTCCATCCATTTTCGCCATTCGCCATGCTTCTTTCACTCTCTGTCTCACTGCTTTCTCAGTATCTCCCTCCTCTGCTATTATCGATCCCAAGTAGTTAAACTCGTCGTTCTGTTTTAGCACTCCACCATCTTCCACTTGAATGTTTACTTCTTCATGGCCTTCTTTACTACTAATTATTAGCTCTGTTTTTCCAGTGTTCACTTTCAATCCTTTGTTTTCTAGGGCTCCTTTCCACGCTAAAAACTTTTCTTGCAGTTCTCCTTATGTGTCTGCTATAATGACTAAATCATCAGCAAACATCAGTTCCCACAGTTCTTCGTTGTTCCTTAATTCTGATGTCAAAGTGTCTATATATATATATATATATATATATATATATATATATATATATATATATATATATATATATATATATATATATATATGTGTGTGTGTGTGTGTGTGTGTGTGTGTGTGTGTATGTATATATATATATATATATATATATATATATATATATATATATATATATATATATATATATATATATATATATATGACTTTTTTTTTATCACATTACCGTGATTCATATTCAGTCAGTAAGCTACAAACGTCCTTTAATATCCAATTCGCTCGACCTCGGAAATAAATTTTCATATATGTTACCGAAGGGGGAATTTTTTAGTTGATAATAAGTTCGTCGTCTCGTGGGCTCGAACCAGCGAAGACAAGAACTCTGGACTACAGTGGACGCATTTTAACACACAAAATGCGTCCACTGTAGTCCTGAGTTCTTGTCTTCGCTGATTCGAGCCCACGAGACGACGAACTTATTATCAACTAAAAAATTCCCCTTCGGTAACATATATGAAAATATATCATTTCCGAGGTAGAGCGAATTGGATATTAAAGGACGTTTGTAGCTTACTGATTGAATATATATATATATATATATATATATATATATATATATATATATATATATATATATATATATATATATATATATATATATATATATATATATATATATATATATATATATATATATATATATATATATATATATATATATATATATTTAATAATAATAAAGCAAATGACAATATACTAGAAAAAATGGCAAATATATTTAATTCAGATGAGGAAAGACTGCAAGGCACTTGCATTGCTAACGAATGAAGAAGCGTAAATCACAAAATAATCATTTAGATTTATCCTGTAAAATTTCGGAAACATTTGCTTTATTTTTGAATTTATAAAAAAAAAAAAACACAACAAAACCTGGCAGTAAAAGAGAGGTATGGATCCACAAAAAAGGAAAGAAATAAAAATACATTCAAGGAAAACTCCTAAATCCTTTCGCTCAGGAAAGAAATTACTGTGGGTCAGAGGAGTAATCAAGGGATTAAGTTTGGGTAAATGTTTTCCCCTTTTCTTTAGCCAGGGCTATCAGTATTGGTTCTTTGTTTCGCTTTTCAAGTCTTTCGATAATTTTTCATCATGTGAATACAATCTCGCTAATATTGCTTTATCAAGACATTGTAAAAAACTTAATATTCTTTGAAAGCTCAAGAAAAATTTACAAAGCAATAAAAGCGTCAGTTTTATATAAACACTTTAATAATGTGATACGTTAGAGATGGGTGTTCTTGTAGAGCTAAAAATAGTTTTTTTTTATGAAATAATATAAGTAATGTGTATTATGCTACTGTGGTTATTCCCCAGTGCACCATTAAAAAAATCAGGCCATTATATTGCTCTTTTTTTATCTCGTTTCAGAACCCTTCTCTTCATATTCAGCTTAAATTATTTATTACGTAATCGAAGAAAAAGTTTAGGTAGACGGCGTCTGGGATAGTGAAGAAAACTGTAGCAATTAGGTAATTAAACTTATGAAAAAATAGAAAGAATTAAGATTTGAATTTTATTTAGTGAAATCCGATAAAGATTTTGAGGATTTCTTGTAATAATAATAATAATAATAATAATAATAATAATAATAATAATAATAATAATAATAATAATAATAATAGTTTTTTTTATTGGCAGTTTCCCATGTTAGAGGTTGGCTCCTGAGAAATAGAAAGGAGTTAACGATCACTGCCGAATTCTTATTTACACCGCTGATTCGTGGATGAACCTCTAGTCCAGAAAACTTCTACAACCTTCGCGTCATATAATAATAATAATAATAATAATAATAATAATAATAATAATAATAATAATAATAATAATAGCTGTGAACTATCTAAGTATAAGAGGGTAACAGCAATTGCCATGTAAAGTAGTTGTTTTGCTTTTTAGCTGTTGTTGACTGGCTTTTCATTCCAACAGCAATGACATATAACTTTTGATTACAGTATAGAAAAGTTTAACCTTTCTTGATGCTTACATTTGGGAAAAATGTGTACCAAGAATTAGAAGAGTGTTAAATTATAATATTATCTGAAGTCTTTGACGAATCACTTTTACACCTTGGAATTTTTCTGCTATAACTTTGCAAACATTGCATGAAATTATGCACATGCTGTAGTTAAGCATAGCATGGTGGAGTTTACCGCCATCGAAGAGCAGTTACAGCTAGCACGTAGGAGAAGAGGTTGAGTTACTGGTTAATAACAAATAAAGAGTAGGTGACTGGAAAGGCCTTCTCCACCGTTACTAAGGCAAGGAACGGAGCAGTTGGTGAGCTGTCAGTAACGCATATTCTGCTAATATATATAACCCCACCCTGGTTAGTGCCATGGCATGCAGAAGCTTTATGGATTCATATATCACTTTCAAAAGGAGCTAGAGTGGAAAACATTACTGGTAAAGAGAAAGTAAAGAGTAGGGGATACAAAAGACCTTGTGGAACCCCGGTGGAGATGTGGATGAGAGCAGATGGTGCGCTGTCAACTATAGCAGATAACAGCGATGAGACAGAAGCTCGGAAGGAGTTCACAGGCAAAAGTGAAATTATAAGCAAGAAGTTTAACTAACAAAGCCACATGACACTGTCTATCAAGTCTCTTAAGGCCACCACTAACGTTCAGATACGACATGTGAGCAGCAGGCAGACCTATGTGGGGCATACCTTTACCACTAACGATACGTTTTTTTTTTTTTTTTTTTTCTCAGTTCTCTAGGACGTCAACCGACGATATTCGGGCAAAACTGACTTTGCTGATAGATACTTTAAAGAAGAAACGCCCAAAAAAAGACGTCCATCTGAGTGGCTGTTATTCATTTTTAACACATGATCTTCTTCTTCTTCCCAGCTTGTTCCCATTTTTATATAGGGTCGCCGTGGTGCCTTCTTTTGAAGGACTTTGATTTGTTCACAATAAATAAGCATAGTCTACTGTTTCTTGGATTATTCCATTAGTATATTAAATATTTTTTTTTTTGTCTTAAAACTGAATTACATACATGATGCGCAAGCATGAATAGACGCTTATAGGCCTATCCTTCTTTTACGTTACTTCACTATGTATGCTTTATAACTATGAATAAACATAAATGGGCATACAAGGACACTGTCTTTTTCAGCAGCAGATTCAGTCTCTTTTTGTTTTTCAACTAATATAAAATGTGCAGCTTTTTATTTCTTTTAATCTGTTGGCATAGTCTTTGGAATTTACTTATCGAAGGTACTGCTTACTCTTATAGATCTTAATAAAATCTTCAAGGCATTCAGGAATGATGCTGGCTCTCTCAGCCTTCATTATATACAATTATGTTGGTTGGAAAAATTGATAAAATAACGTCCGCATCAATTACTAAAATAGTAAATACATCCGATACATCATTAATTCAGGTTCAAGCACGTTTAAATTCAATAAAGTTCAGTATGTTCTGTTTCTGATTGGAACGTATTCTCTATCCTAGGACGGGAAGAGAACTACTCAAATAATCTGGTTCTCCCATACAAACGTTCCGACGGGCCTACGCAGGTCGTTCCCACTCAGGCATATCGATTGAGATGAACTGTACAGTATGCTCAGGTCGCCTGCGCAGGTTGAAAACCTTGTGCATGCAGGTTGTTCACATTAACGTTCAGGTGTGTCTGCACAGGTCGACTGTGCAGACATACCTGCACAGGTATACCTGAAACTTAGTGGTGGCCTCAAGGAATAGCAATAGCAATGATTTACGATGGACAAGCACAATTATAATGGGGGGAAAACATGCCTAGTAGATTATGCTTTACGTAACCGATGAATGAGATCCTTTACAAAAAAACAAAAAGATTTAATGTACAAGGATATTTCTTTGAACTGTTCTACGCTAGTTATTTCTTTAAAAAACGGAATGGAACACTGTATGTTTCTATGGATATAATACTTTTCGACATAAAAAACTAAAATTACATTTCAAAGAACCATGATATATTAAACGGATAACCTGCGTTACGTATAATTACAAATCACATTTGTTTAACTAATTTATTCAATCATTTTTAATAAAAGAAAATCTGATAAGAAACTTGAAAGAGAAATACATTTCAAACACGAACAACTTTCTCTTCCATATCACCGAAAATGTTGAAAGCTACATTTTTCTCTTTAGTCTTTATTCAAATTAGTGAGGTCTCTAGGCCCCGCTAATATTTAGGTCACGCGTAAACACAGGCCCTCTTTTTACTCTGCTTTTTTGTCCCTCGGTGGCTCTCCCGGTAATGAACTCGTGTAGTTTTCAAAAAGACCGGAAAGAATAGTCCAAACAGGTTCACTGCGTACCCCAGCGATCGAACAATTACGCTTTACCCTTACCCTTTGAGTATGGTTACCCCTAATGGGGTAAACTTTGTTATAATAACTGTGATTGGACGAATTAGGGCGTTCTCTCTCTCTCTCTCTCTCTCTCTCTCTCTCTCTCTCTCTCTCTCTCTCTCTCTCAATTTAAGGGCCTCTTTGTTGTCAACAGGAGAAAAAAGTTCTTATAAAGTTATATGCTCCATGAAGCATACCGCGTAGACATGAGACTCGCCCTATACACCTGGTGAAACTTAAGATGTCATTGTGAAAAAACACAAAAACAAAAAAAAATTACTCATAGTGGAGTTTCATCTTAAAGAATTATGAAAAAAAAGTATTACATAACATTATATGATAAAACATTATATAAAGGATTCTAACAACGATAACGAATAGCCATAGAAATAAGAATTTCTTTGAAACCCTTTTCACATAGAAATAAGCCACTGTTAAGTAACATATGAAAATAAACCAGGACAACCTTTCATTAGCTGCAATAAATGTAAACGATTTCTCTTCCACCACAAGAGATTGAGAAAAGAGGGGGAGAATGAAGAAAGATGGAACAGAATGTGAGATCATCAGAAGAGAGACAGATCCTGACCTTTTTATCCACAAAAATAAGAAGAAAAACTTCTGTAAATGGATTGAACCATTCATTGCCAGGAGCTGAACTGGAATGAAAGAGAAAACAAAAATAAATACAGAGAAACAGGGTTAATCAAGAAAGAGGTTACAAAGAAAGAAAAACGTTAGGAATTGGTGGGTGTATAAGTAATATAATTTCACAAACACACACGCATATTATATATATATATATATATATATATATATATATATATATATATATATATATATATATATATATATTATATATATATATATATATACTATACCTTATTTTCAAAACTCATCGGTGAAAATATAAAACACAAGGTAATGGTAATCTAATAAACGAAAATATCATTGCACCTCTCTCTCTCTCTCTCTCTCTCTCTCTCTCTCTCTCTCTCTCTCTCTCTCTCTCTCTCTCTCTCTCTCTCTATTTACATACGTTTATGGACCTGTTTTTCTAATGAAATTACCCAAAATGGACTATTGTCCCGCCTCTAATTAAATTAGTTTTTTTTTTAGAGAGAGAGAGAGAGAGAGAGAGAGAGAGAGAGAGAGAGAGAGAGAGAGAGAGAGAGAGAGAGTTTCCCAGTGACGCAAAAGTTGCCTCATTTATTCAGCTGCTTTCCAATTGAATCAGACATAATGAATAGATCTGCGTTGAAATCTGTCTCTATATATGATAAGTGGATTACAGGACACTTTCTAATTTTGAAACGCCACATAGGATTTTTACTGGGTCAGTTTTACTGTGACGTCAAAGGTATTAACCCGGTATGTATCCACCTTTGTCAAAGTCCAGGGTAAAATCATATCAAGTAAAGTAGACTGCCACAGATATAGAAATGGGTGTATAAATACTTTAATCCCCGAGGGGCTAGTACTATACACGGCTTCCCAAGGAGCTTCCTCGATGAGTAGGGTAAAAGGTGCCATTTGGCATCCTGGCGGTCCTGAAGCAAGGGTGATATTTGGTGTCCTCAATTATTATTATTATTATTATTATTATTATTATTATTATTATTATTATTATTATTATTATTATATTTTTCCTGAAGAAAATAGCATGCATATATAAAAAAAATTATGTACTAGGGTAAAAGGTGCCAAGGCTCCGAACTGATATGAGAGAGACCCACTGCGTGACTCGTCAACGGCTGTATGAATGATGAGTTGAACCAACATAAGCTATCTATCATTAATCCCATTTTATCGATAAGAGTCTGATTAGGAGGAGGAGATACCTGCTGAACTCATATGGCTGAACTGATATTATTCATATAAGTATATATACAATTCCTCTCTCTCTCTCCAAATATATATGTATATATATATATATATATATATATATATATATATATATATATATATATATATATATATATATATATATATATATATATATATATATATATATATATAGGTACAGTATATATACATATAAACCTGTACATATTGTCTACACGCAGACACAGTATAAGTATGTACATATATTTGTATATATATATATATATATATATATATATATATATATATATATATATATATATATATATATATGTATGTGTGTATGTATGTATGTATATATGTATAAAACAGGTCAAACGCTACATGACTTTATCTTTCGCAAATGTTTGGTGAAGTCGCCTGTTTATATTCAAATTCTTGGCACCTGTTATCAATTATTCAACTTATTCATGAAAAGCCGTCATTATTGAAATTCGTGATGAAATTAAAATATATTTCCATTAAAATTCTCTCAGAAAAAAGATAAACTAGAAAACGAATCACTATATAAAGAAGTTGAGTGATTGAGGCATATCGTGTCGACCTTCCGGGAACTTTCGCCAGAGTGGCTCCAGCGTTTCCAGAGAATCCCCGGGCCCTCCTTACGGAGCCTCATCTTCCAGCGGAGCTTTATTTATTTATACATACAATTATACATAATTATGCATACACATAGTTAGAATAAGAGATGGAGAATTATTCCAAATTATTGCCACCTGCTGGAAGTCCCTGACATTCCCGGGAATCCCAACAATTCCCGAAGACTGGAGCAGTTCAGTGGAGACGAAAATGTCTCTGGAATCCAGATGCGTCACGTGTCCGATTACAAAACTTGGGATAAATCAGGCACAGTTCATCCGTATGGAGCGGACTCTCCTTCTTTGTGAAGACAGATGATCAATTTCCAGAAAACGAGGAAGCCAGGTCAACGCAGACATAGGAGAAACGAGAAGGAAGAGCTTCGAGCGGGAAGTCTCCTCTTGCCATTGGATTCCTCAACGTGGGGAAGCAGTGATACCGATTTCACATATTCCTCAGTGGCAACCTCTGGCGTAGCCTAAAATCTCGTAAGTGCAATGCCTACCACATATGCGGAATTGATTTTCCCACCTTCTGAGGATTGTAGTGTGGCAGGAACTTACGCATCGAGGAACACCTTCAGCACTGGCGTTGTTTCCTACAGTCAACAGCGAAATAACTGGTTTCGGTACTCTGCATAGGAATCATCTGTTTTCACAAAAAAGCAGAGACGCCGTAGGCTCTTGGCTAGCTAACAGAGCGAAGAATGGAGAAGGGCCCATCCCTGGTAAAACTAAACCCCCATTTTAGTGGTGCTTTGTTGGCGAAGATGCCCCAGGGATGAGATCAATTGTGATTGTGATCGTCAAAGGCCAAATATATATATATATATATATATATATATATATATATATATATATATATATATATATATATATATATATATATATATATATATATATATGTGTGTGTGTGTGTGTGTGTGTGTGTGTGTGTAATATATATACAGTATATATATATATATATATATATATATATATATATATATATATATATATATATATATATATATATATATATATATATATATATATATATATATATATATATATATATATATATATATATATATATATATATATATATATATATATATATATGCGTGTTATTTTCTTCAGCAAAAATATAAAGATAAAATATGCGTGTTATTTTCTTCGGCAAAAATATAAAAATTAAATAAATAATAATAATAATAATAATAATAATAATAATAATAATAATAATAATAATAATAATAATAATAATAATAATAATAATGAGGACGCCAAATGACACCCTTTCTTGAGGACGCCAAATGTCACCTTTTACCCTACTGCCATGTTTAGTACCAGCACCTAGGAGTAGGTGACGCGCAGATGAGAAGCCAATTAGCACTATTTTTTCATCAGCTAATATGGTGTTGGTTTACCCTAGACTTTGACACAGGAGGATACATACCGGGTTAATTAGCGGTGTCTCTATATTATTCTGTCCCCTCCTTTTCAGTTTTTGTGTAATTAACCTTACCGTAAGAAAATAAATTTTTATTGTTCATAATTTTTCATTAAGGATGATGAAATCTAATTGCTCAGTGCATTATATTTTCTGATATATCTATATTACGCACGAAAGTGGAAGATAGCTATGTTTTTAGTGGCGCTTTCGTCAGTTTCAAGTGCATTATGTTTTCTGATATAGCTACATTGGCCACAGAAAGTGGAGGAAAGTTGTGTTTTTAGCAGTTGTTTTCTCAATATCCATAACATTCTGTTTATTTATATAGCTACATTCGCCAGAGAAAGTGGAAGAAAGTTGTGATTTTAGCAGTGCTTTTCTCAGTTTCCAGTGCATTCTGTTTTCTGATATAGCTACATTCACCAGAGAAAGTGGAAGAAATTTGTCTGTTTAGCGGTGATTCTCTCAGCATCAGCAAAGTCGAAAAACTAAAAACAAATTAAAACCAAGCTCTGGATGAGCCCTTCGGATGACTGACTTTGAATAGACATCGACGCAAATTGTGATTATAGAAATCTTTGCGCTCTTTATTACTTATTGTCATATTCAGGAACGAAAACGTTGAATACAAAGGCGTGATTCATAGTAATTTTTTTTTCCCTCCGAAAATAGTTAGAATGGTGGCCCTGTTCTCCAGAGCGAAAGACTTGCCATTACTATTTATATGTTAATTAGTTACTTCTAATTTTCACACTGTATTGTCGTAAAGTTTTATTTTTGTTTGTTTCTCACAAACTCCATCAGATATCAGTAGTTTTGATTTTTTTTTTTTATTGTTAGGAAAAAAAATTAAACTATGCAATGTAACATTTGTCACTGGAAGTATTTTTAGTTTCTGTGAAAGAAAACTATTGAGATGGCTTTGTCTTTCCGTCCGCTCTTTTTCTGTCCGCCCTCAGATCAACCATCAAACAACAATTGCAGCCCTCTAGCCTCGGTAGTTTTTATTTTATCTAAAATTAACGTTAGCCATGATCGTGGTGGCAGCGCTACATGCCACCACCGGGCCATGGCTGTTTCATGGGCCGTGGCTTATACAGCATTATATGTTGTACAGAAAACTCGAGCGCTTCGGCGCATCTTATACTTGTTTAATTTAGATGATAGTCTCGTATAAGTTAAGCAATCCATTCATACTGTCAATTTGGTTAAGGCCACTCGTATCATGGTTTCCTCTATTCACCCTGTATTCCTTACCTCTGGTCTCTCTTTCTCTGTCTGTCTGTCTGTCTGTCTCTCTCTCTCTCTCTCTCTCTCTCTCTCTCTCTCTCTCTCTCTCTCTCTCTCTCTCTCTCTCTCTCTCTAAGTTTATACCTACTAAGAGATCTATTCAAACAATTAATCAGTTTGACTATTGTCTTTAACATCTCGTTTTCTTCTCTTCACACTGAATTCCCTACCTCTTCTCTCTCTCTCTCTCTCTCTCTCTCTCTCTCTCTCTCTCTCTCTCTCTCTCAGTTTATAAAAGTTAAGTAATCTATTCACAGAGTCAATTTGATTGTAGTCTTTAACATCTTGTCTTCCTTTATTCACCTTAAATTCCCCCTCTTTCTCTCTCTCTCTCTCTCGCTCTCTCTCTCTCCAAGTTTATATAAGTTAAGTAATCTATTCATACGATCAATTTGATTATAGTCTTTAATATCATGCATTCCTTTATTCACCTTAATCCCCCCCTCTCTCTCTCTCTCTCTCTCTCTCTCTCTCTCTCTCTCTCTCTCTCTCTCTCTCTCTCTCTCTCTCAAAAGTTCAAATCCCCTTCCTCTGACCGTCTTGTCATCTCGCCGGAAGAGTCAATTTCATTCAGTTTTTCCCGATAGCCTTTTTGATTGGCGAACACAAAGAACCAGTTCAAAAACTGTCGCACTTGACTGGACACGGAAGTTTCTGTGCGTCTGCCGGAGGAGAGATCAATTGAATTTGTTCCGCTGTTTCTTCTTTTGCTTTTGTGCACGAAGCTGTGAAGATGGGGTGGGTTGTACATCGTTATCATAATGTATATATATATATATATATATATATATATATATATATATATATATATATTATATATATATATATATATATACACACACACACACACACACACACACACACACACACACACACACACACATATATATATATATATATATATATATATATATATATATATATATATATATATATATATATATATATATATATATATATATATATATATATACTGTATATGTATAACAAGAAAATAGTCACTGTCACTTACATTTTGTAACTGCTGGAGGATGATCACAGTGAGGTGAAAACTTCCATCGCAAAATACCTAGCACTCTTACACACAAGAACACAAAAATACACACATACAGTAAAACATTCGACATTTAGTGTCCTTGTTCACATACTCTGTCACTTCTTGGAAATCAAGATTTTTAAATTGTTAAGGATCTTCCACTGAAACTATCCAGCATTTTCTAGGTCCTCTTCCCCAACCCAAATCCTTTCCCTCTAACGCCTTTGGATAAAAAATCTTCTCATCAACGTATTTTCTTCCATTCTCTCTACATGCCCAAACCACCTCAAGATACTTTAGCCCACTTTTTCCCTTTTGTAAAGCGTTTTGACACTTACGGTATGATCACATATGTCACCTTCTGTAAACAGCTAACTCGATGAAGAAATGAATAATTGCTGCCCATCAAAACTGACTGAAACTTTCGCGTTTGAGTCGAAAGGATTACAACCTATTCCACATCTTTCAAAACTTTAGAAGAAATACATAACGCTAAAACATAATATCTAGTAGCGCTAAAACATATTATCTAGTAAAAGTTCTGGAAATCAGACATTGTTAAAGCTCTGACGGGATCCGGACATGTAATGGATTTGAAAACAAGTTTAGTTCTCAACATATTACATTCTATAAGAAGTAACCTCCATGCTAGCAGCCTGTTTATTTGAAAGACTTGAACTACGTCTACTTCCCCTTACTATTTAAATATGCCTTACAGGAAATGTATAAAGTCGAACTTACGTGCTATTCACCCAAAAGAAACCGCTGGTGACGAGAAAAACTCTTATTCGATGGCCCCATTCTTCTTGGTTTTTCTCATTCCCCAGGAGAGATTGAATATCACGTTTCTTTGTCCCAGAAACCATTGTGGTTTTGTTTTCACCGTCTTGTTTATATCCCTTATGCATGGAGATTATACGTTTCGTGAATGTTTACAAAAAATAATGTTTACTTTTATATTGTTTTTAATCTAATTTTTTACTGGATAATCTCTATTCACAGGAAAGACAAATCTTCCAGTTATAAATATTGACGATAACATTCAGTTTCTGTCAATAGTCAGTAATCGTGCGTTTGAAAACACGATACCTCATACAAATATCCTTCGTACATTTTAAGATAAGATGCCGTCCTTCCCTCCAGTTATCGTTTTATACCGTCAGTTATGAAAAGAAATCCACGAAGATTTTTTTTTTTTCTGAATGAACCCTGGACCGTCTTTCTAAAAGATGCATGGTTCGACGTTGACGAGGAATAAGAAAGGGGCGGACATGAAAATGAATATTAAAATTCTTGGAACTTTATCCTTGACAAAATTCTAATTAGGGGCAAAGGTTTACTTTTGGGATATTATTTTTTTTCCAGCCCTGCCCTTTTTCTTTAAATCCTTTTTATCTGAATATTGTACTATTATAATTACTCTTTTATTTTTGTTTTATTGAGGAGTCTCTTTTATTTTTCAATAAAGCTCAAACCTGTACAATGATAAAGGTTCCTTTGAACAAAGAATTATTTTCACCAAATGTGTTAAGTCAAACAGACCATTGTAAGGTACAGTAATGATAGTCTACCAAAGAACTATTAATAGTTTGTACGAAAACATCGTCACAACAGGCTTAAGTAGATTATGAAGACGTGTTCTTATGCAAACACTAACTCCATTTTCCTAAGACAGGATCTTCCCTTGTCCATCAAATTAAGTTTCTGGGAAAATCCGGAATAATTTACCATCGGCATAAATGCGGTAATGAAGTGCTTGATTGAGAATGAAATTTCAAAGGCTTTGCGTCTGGATCTAATTATCTTTCGAGGTGAACCAACTCGGTAATTAACGGTTTGGTCGTTACTCAGATCAAAGACCTTTTCAGCCAGAAAGGAGTCGCCAAATAAGATTGCTTCTTTCACTTATGAAAATTCCTTTAAAATATTCCTTTTGGTATTGCGCGAATAATAAAATAATTTTCTTTTTGCATATGTTCCTAACGTTTCCACTAATTTTTTCCATTTAAATGTTATTTGGCCTCGATATATGACACTGAAATTTTTAATATTTCTAGGTAAAATTAACATGTATAGATAAGAACTTTTATTGATGATTTTTGACAGATAGATGGATATGTAATAAACATTATTTTTAATTTAGATGTATGAAATTGTTAATCTTCGACCCCAAAAATTGTTTCAAAGTGAAGCAAATTGCACCGGAAACCCAATCTATTTTTACTGACAGAGCGAGCCCCATTTTAGTCTTAATGCTCTGTGTTATGTTTCCAATATACTCAACGATCTTTTACGGCCGGTGTCGCGGCCAGCACTGAGTTCGAAAAGAAATGTTATCCTGCATTGCGTTTGGGAGCTCTCTCTCTCTCTCTCTCTCTCTCTCTCTCTACCTTTTTTGCTCTTCCTAATACCCCTTTTCAATAAGGGGCACTCTCTTTTTGGTATGTTTTATTATTTTGAATATCCATTTTCCCTGGTTGGCATTGTATGCGATTATTTTCTCTAACAACGTAACATTCCGGGAAAGAAAAATTCAATTCCGTTCCTCGCTCTTTTTATTGTGTATTTTTAGTTTGAAACAATTTTGTTCTGCCTATTTTTCTCTCAAATAAAAAAAAAATATATATATCAAACGTATACACAAAACGAAAAACTAGACTGAATTTTTTGTACCACCGGAAAGTGGAACAGAATTTTTGCAAAGATGGAGAGTATGTTTGATGGACGTCCTGTTGATAAGAGGAATGACTGGAGGCATATCTGATCATTACATGGTTGAAGTGAACTGGGAAACTGTGAGTAAATCTAGATGACGGAGATTTCAGAACGTTTCTGTAAATGTTAAATACCGCCAAAATGATTTTGAAATATATCTAAAAATATATAAACGATAAATGGCAACAAATAAAGACTTGAAGTCCGAGGTGTTTAAACGCTAGTTTTTCATTGCGTGAAGATTACATAATTAACTTTTTATATACACACACACACACACACACACACACACATATATATATATATATATATATATATATATATATATATATATATATATATATATATATATCTATATATCTATATCTATATATATATATATATATATATATATATATATATATATATATATATATATATATATATTTATATAACCATTTAAAAAAATTATTCACTTTATAGTTATGGCAAAACAATGTCACCTTCAGATACATCGTACAAGGTTTACGAAAACTGACAGGAGGTTAATGTTCGAGGAATATGAAATATTCTTGGGATTTTCCATTTCAGTGTTTACTTTTTTACAGTTTTGCTAGTCGGGAAATATTTTCTTATTCACTAGATCAACAGTCTATTCAGTGTACATTCGTGTATGTAATAGATATGCTGAGACATATCTATAGTGGATAATCGTAATGATAATCATAAAATTAGGATTTGAAGATCGTGATGTACTACTTAGGTTGCCAAACATCAGAGTCTTTACTAAAGAAAACTAGTAAAAAATGAGCCGAAGTTTCTTCGGTGCGATCGAGTTTTCTGTACAGCGTATAATGCTGTATGAAAATTTAGCCACGGCCCGTGAAAGTCTTAGTCGCGGCTTATGAATCTCAGCCACGTTCAGGTGGTGGCCTGTGTTGTTGGTACCTATAGCGGTGTCCGAGGTACGGTTATGGCTAACTTTAACCTTAAA
>JANJGK010000031.1:7006774-7025909 GCA_039081455.1 Macrobrachium rosenbergii | reverse complement strand
CAGGGCAGAAGTTAAATATAGATAAATATTCCACCTTGAAAAAGATTCAGCTTGATTTTATAACGTCTAAAGAAAATCTTAATTCACTGGGCAAGAAGAGTACGGCAGTGGAAGAGTTGTAGTTGAATTAAAAAGCATAGCACATCATTTTTAAAAATAAAATCAAACCTTTAAACACTTAAATCAATCTATTACTATCGAAGTGCATCGTATTTCTCCGTACCCTGATATCAGATCATTAAAGCCGATGGTTTCTCTTTTTCGTTTCGGTGTTACTGATGCATTCAGGGACGAAGAGCTTCAATTACCCACTTCACAACCTTTGAATGGCTTGGCTGTTTGTAAACACTCCTTGAACGAAAGATTTCGGGATGGTGAAAAACATTTGGATAGAATGGCAGATTTGTAGCTTAAATTTAAAGTAACGCTGACGTGAATGGCTGATTTATAGTGGTACGCAGGAAGAGAAATGTTTAGTAAGTTAAGGAAGAAATGGACAGAGAACTATGTCAAAATCTCGGATAAATTTCTAATTTAATGGAATAGAAGTGCGATTTCTTGACTATCTTTTAGTTTTTAACGTACAATAGTTTATCATAACTAACCAAAAATATCTAATATGTAATATGGCCGTCCTGAAATTAATTCATTTGGAACCATACTGTCAAACTTTCCAAGACAACTGATAGATTACCGAGTGTAAAAAAGAGCTAATTGTAAGCACAGTTCTATTACGGTCCTAAACACGAAAGATTCACGCGACCGTAGCTTCTGTTATTGATACTTTTACATTAAAGTAAATTTATGTCAGTTATAAACATCCCAATTTCATGCTTGCAATAATGATAATAATAAAGTAAAGGAAACACAGGAAGCAGGCAAGATAATCATCTCCTTCCATGAAAGCAATCCAGCGAGAAGATTGAAGAAGATTGGCGTGACCTTGAACCGAGCATCCACGGAACGATCAAAAGGATCAAGAAATGAAGTTGTTTTCGTTTAGACTCTCATGGAAACAGTGATACGCGATCGGATTATACATACTGGGAAATGACCTCTCTACATCAGAAACAATTTTCTTTGAGATTTTCATATCGATAAAGCTTGAAAGGGAAGATATTATTGTGAAAAAGGTTTAGCAAGTATGATATCTAAGACACAGCAGCACGCTAAACATTCTGTCATAAGATTAAAAAGGTCAGGGTTCCAGACAACGTCCAGTGTTCGCATTTAGCACACGACGATGGTTCTATGGGTCTCAGATTACGGGCTGCTGAAGAACAAGAGCCCGGGGCTGAATCTAGGTAGTAGGGTCTCAAAGTTAAGTATATCTTAGTTTAACCAGACCACTGAGCTGATTAATTGCTCTCCTAGGACTGGCCCGAAGGATTAGATTTATTTTACGTGGCTAAGAACCAATTGGTTACCTAGCAACCGGACCTACAGCTTATTGTGGAATCCGAACCACATTGTAACGAGAAATGAATTCCTGTCACCAGAAATAAATTCCTCTTGCTCTTCATTGACCGGGCGGAGATTCGAACTCGCGGCCAGCAGAGTGCTAGCTGAGAACGGACCCACTCTCCCAACGAAGAGCTAGTAATGTTCACTGTGGCATAGGGTGATCTCAAACTTGTCAAAAGTCTTAGACAGATATAGATTTCCTCTTTCAGTAGATGAAACCCATTCACATGGAACAATCACACAGGGTACACCGACTTGAAATTCAAGCTTCCAAAGGATGTTGGTTTCAACCTCCCACCGCAGACCCCACGCTGCAGCAGTAACTGATCACGATGCAGAGCCAGTGATTTTTCATCGCCCTGTGGGAGACGCAAACCCGCGACATCTGAGTGGCATGCCACGACACTAAACACTATACCAGCGGACCAGCAATTAAGTATGCCAAAATCTATTACTAATTGGACTTACAATATACAAGACTTATATCAGTGAGTATAAAATAATATGTATATTTGCAAATACATATAAGTACTTTTTATAAGTTTTCGAACATATTCAGCTAACTACTCACATGCGTCATTGTATAAAGTTAATTTATCTTCATTTGGATCTAGGCTTAGTAGTGACAAGCGTTTTCAAAATGTGAAGAAATTAGAAGTTAAGAAGACATTGTGGCTAAAAAAAAAATGCTACATACGTATCTGGTAAAAGGTGACCAGTAGATTCGAAATATATACTTAAACGATGAAACTCAATAAAAAAAAAAAATAAATACTCGGGGAAGGTTGGTCTATTCCAGCTCTAGTAACCGTTTCTGAATACGACAGATATAAGTACGTATGAACGGGAATAAACTTATTCATTTCTTCGTGGCCAGGTAGCTAACGTTGCCTCTTTCTGATGCCGAGACCCGAAATCGAATCTCGGCCGGGCACCAAAATGACTTCATTTATCTTCATTTGAAAATAACTTCTTCTATCTTCATTTGCGTCTAGAACGAGTAATGACAAGCGTTTCCAAAATGTGAAGAATTCGAGAAGTTAGGAGGCCACTAAGGCTAATAAATAGTACTTACCCAGATTTGCTGTACTATAACTACATACTTTTGTATCCTCTCACGTGAATTCAAGGGGCAAAATCTATAAAAAAAAAAAAAAAAAAAAAAAAAATGTATGTTTCGATTCTCATTCAGAGCTCCATAGAAAATTTTAACGCCTGCTCTAATTATTCCTGCCAAAGCAACCCACACACCCTCCCAAACCCAACCTTCCCACACACAATCCCCCGACAAAAAAATAAGGATATTGCCTATTAGGAAAGTTTATTTCCCGTCTAAACGTTAAGTGAAGTCTATAAAAATTACCAAAATTGCTTTAAAAGCAATTATGATTAAATCGTTTTATCCGCTTCCCTGTAATGAAACATGTATTCCAACTTTAACCACAGCACCGGGAAGCATTTGGCGAGAAGTTTTCATCAAAGTATAATCATGTTATTTGTATTTTTTAAATGACGACTTTTTTTTACATCTTGTTTGGTACCGTATATCAAATTACCAACAAGCAGACTTAAGGTTAATTCGCGTGTTTTGTTTTTATTTGCACGGTTCTTTCGATTATTTTTGGGAGTTACTTCACTTAAGCCATAGTGGCAAGAAAGCAAGGTTTAGAAATCACAAAAATGAACCTCTTTTGTTTTTATTTACAGGATTACTTCGATTATTTTTGGGAGTTACTTTACTTAAACCGTACAGGGAAGAAAACAAGGTTAAGAAATAACAAAAATGAACATTCAAAGACACAGGTTTCTTTTATAAGCACGCCGGCTGTCCGTCTACACCTCACTGCTTGATTTCCAGGATGGTAGGAATCTTTAAATCTTTATTTTTTTCTCATTTTATTAATTCCTGGATTTAATATATATGTAATTCTAAGATCCTTTCACTTCCTTTCTACACATATGAAAAATTTCCAGCTCAAACCATTTTACATTAACAATTTTACTCACGTGCTTTCCTTCTAAAACTACTTCACCAATTATTTCTTGAATAAGGCGCCTTTCTCAGAAAGTATCTGTATCTAAATTGTATCAGAAATCTAAAATGGAAAACAAGGTTTTCATTATCCCTCATTAAAAAGAGAAAAATATCACATCTTATCTATACTCCCCTAATCCCCGTGAAAATTCTTCGAAGTTCAGATCGCTCCCAGGGGCTATTTGAGCCGAAATGCTATTTGAAAACTACCAAAGTTTAGCAATCATGGAGCTTAGATATAACTGCTACCGCTCAGAGGTGACAATGATAGCCTGTGTTGTTTCACTCTACGAATTGTAGCACTCTTATTGGAAAACGGTGCTGCTGAAATGATTTTTCGTAGAAGGTTCAACTTTGTAGGCGACTCGAGTGTAACCAGTGAAAAGGGTTTTAAATAATGCTTCAGTATTCTATCCATCTTGTACTGTTTACTCTCTACAATGAATTATTTACTTTGTCGACATCTCGTGTAGTATGTTTGTGTGGGGATTCTCTAAATATCGCTATCTCCAGATCACTTATAATATTCTCTGCCTTCTGAATCAACGACTTTTCAAGATGTTACTTCCTACGGTTCCAAATCTTCAAAATAGTCTACCGGTAAGTTTCTAATCATGCTATTTCTTAAAATTATAAATTTTATCATGATTTATATAAGTGTTACACATCTAAAGAAAAAAATGTTAAAAAGGCTGTCTCAAAATCAACTCGACTGTCAATAAAAAAAAAAAAAAACTGAGAAGAATATTATACTGGAAAAACTAATCGGACGAATGTAATTCAGCTGAATATGGGAGGGAAGCAAACTACGCAGTACATTTTTTGAAAACCAAAATAGAACCAAAGACTCGTCACATTAATATGAGAACGTTTGGTGAAAAAGAGCCGTCATACACAATACCCGGGTGCTTGTGATGAAAATGAATTCTGTTCTCATCATCTTCCAGTTTATTTGTACGTTGGTCTTTTTGTCAAATTGCCAATTTATATACAGAATATCTTCCATTGAATTACAAAACAATGAAACAGACGCACACAAGCACGCAAGCACGCGCACATACGAAATAAATCAAAACATTAAAGTCAATGTATTCTTTTGTTTGTGTAAGCGGTACTGACGCATTCGAAGGAAATAGGTTCGATTTCTAACTCCATTAACTCTGAATGGCCTCGTTGTTTGTAACCGCGCCCAGAGAGAAAGATTTTTGAATGGCCAAAAATAACGTGCGAGAAACAAAGTTGCCTTCATGCTCATATAAAGCCAACTTAATTTCGCGTTATTTTGACAAAAGAAATTGCATTACCATGTGATTTAAAGAATTTTTTTTATTGCAATAGATTTATTAGTACAAATCTGGATACATGTTCAAGGGAAAGTAAGGAATGTAATTTTTGTCAATATATAAGAATGAGGATGGCTTATAGCCATTGTTTAAAAAAAAAAGGATATAAAATACCATAGTAGTTCCTTTTATATATTAGAACACATACTGAGAAAATGGCAGATAAAAGGGCCCTTTTTCATACATAATGCATGTTTTTTTTTATCCCTTTCGTAACAAGGGTGATACGTCATTTTAACTAAGGGTAAATAATATAAGAGGGGCCCATACCGTCGTTTTTGAAGACTTAACATGCAGTGAATTGATTAGGTATCATACTTGATGTATCGCTAGGAATCTGTCGGGTGTGAATGATACTGTCAGTTGAATTAGTCTCTAGCCAGGCAGTACGTCTCTGTTTGGATTTAGGAAATGACAAAGTGGAGAGTTGCAGGTACTATACGGATTTTAGAACTCACAAATAACAACCCAGTCTATGGACGTTACATGGTCGGGAAATCTGGCTAAAACTCACAGGTCTCCTTAGTGTGTAACCGGCCCTGGTAAAGAATTAGGTAACGTATAAATCTGTTTATGTTTGAACTTTGGTTACGAAGTTTGTGGCTCTGCTGGTAGCGCCCTTGCCCTTCACTTGAGAGTCAGGGATTCGATTCCTATGAAAGATAGAAATTTATTATTAGGTGAAGAAAACCCACTTATATATTTTCTCACAGGACAGGGAACATACATACGTAAGCATATACACACATTCAATTGTGGATTATTATTACATACTTTAAGTCCCGAAAAAAATTTGATTATATTATTATATTATATCTCCATGCACTTTCCCAAATCATACAACTCAAATCATTGCCATTTTGAACCCGAAAGTACAATGTGCTGACGTTCATTTACATCTTTGATTGACAGACCTGATTGATGAAGCAGGAGATAAAAACGAAACGCAACATAAACGCCCAGAAAGTCCGAGGTAATAATTATTCATTCACCAGCTGATGCGCATGCGTGCGAGGTTTGGCATAGCATCAAGTAAATGAGGTATCGATCCCTTAATCTTGCATCTTTCATCATATTTCGCTGGAAAATTAAAAGGGGTCTCTTTCCCTGTCAGCGGCTGCTGTTATCTTGGGAATAAAGGTACATTGTTATTTGCCAGACCCTCTTTAATAAGGCTGAACGTAACATACATCGTCTAGGGCGATGTGGACGTCAGTGTTGGCTGAAACAGTTAATATCTCAGTGGGATGAGGGAAGATCGACGAATGCTTGGATCATGAATTCTTGTGTTGAATACCACCATTTGTGCCTTGCATTAACCAAGAGTTTACTTAAACTATATTAAATATAACTGCATATTCGATTTTTTTCTGTTTTCAGTCAGGAAGACGTTAAATAAATAAGAATGTGTCAGGGGTAATCACCATTTGTGCTTGAATTAACCGAGAGTTTACTTAAACTATATTAAATACATTACACATTCGATTTTTTTCTGTGTTCAGTCAGGAAGACGTTAAAAAAAATAAGAATGTGTTTTGCCTTGCATTAACCAAGAGCTTACTTAAACTATATTAAAAACACTACACATTCGATTTTTTTCTGTGTTCAGTCAGGAAGACGTTAAAAAAAATAAAAATGAGTCAGGAATCTTCTTCTTTTAACGTGCTTTTTCCTTTTTTTATTTTATTTTATTTTATTTTTTGTATGGGGTAAGCACGATGCCTTCTTTTGAAGGACTTTGATTTGGCTTTGGGGTAGACCGTAGTCTCGATCGGCTGCCCTGCCTGACATCGCTTAGACCCCGGTAGCGTAAGCACACGTATCACCAGCTCCCTTTCTCCCAGCAGCGAGGAGAGTCGAGCGGTTAGGTTGACAGTTCGAGACGTGTTAGGTGTCTGTTATGTTTTTAGAAGATGTTGGAGTGGCTTTGATTGTGTATGTATTAGTCTGTAACACCCATTTGCTTTTAGCAAAGCTATCCGTTGATTACATACATAATCCCGGGGTGTCTACACGGATAGCAAAGTGTCCGCCTCTAATCACCATTTTTGCCTTGAACTAACCAAGAGTTTACTTAAACTATATTAAATACATTACGCATTCGATTTTTTCCGTGTTCAGTCAGGAAGACTTTAAAAAAATAAGAATGCATCAGGTATAATCAGTTAGTGTATTCAACAGCAGTTTTTAAAGGTAAATATTCATAAAAAAATAGTTTCAAAAAATTGCTCACCATAACACCAATTGGGTCTCTTCTTCTGTATGCACATAGTACTTTACTTCATTTACATTTTATTCTATTTATATTAGGCCGAGTCTCTTTTCACTCGTTCGGACATCTGTCTTTGTTCTTTCTTACTTACACCAATATTCCTCTCAAAGGTGACTTAGAAAATTGAGATGATAATGAGAAAGATGCCGACTATATCTTGTATTTGGTCAGTAATATTCGAAGCAAAATGATGCTGCAGGTAAATACTGTGGATTACATGAAGGCTTTACACGGATTATTAGTATGAGATGCAGATGCAGTGGAAAAAATAATTTATAAGAAGATTGAAACAGCATAATAACTAAAGAAAAACTATCATTAAAACACAGTCGCTTGAAAACTTTCGATTATTCAAAATCAAATGAAGCTTTACAAATCTTTTAATGCTTATGATGTCCTGGTCGCATAGGAATATGTTAATTTTCATATAAGGATATACAGTATATGTATATGTATATATGTGTGTGTGTGTGTATATACATATATATATATATATATATATATATATATATATATATATATATATATATATATATATATATATATATATGTATATAGGGAAAAAGTTATTACCTTTAGTTTCCTAAGTCACTACCAGGAGCAGCACCTGCTAGTCAACACACCACATGGCTGCCTCCTCCCCTTCCCTCCTGTGTAAATACTGAAACGATCTCAGCACATGATGGACTATTTCGTAATTTTTTTTAATGGGTAGCCAAAGTTAATTTTTCAAAGCTTGAACTTTTCGTCGTTTTTACGGGAAGTATCAATGAACGTTTTCAAGTTTACACATAGTTATTGTAGCTATGAAATAAAGCTGTAGTTGCTCTAAAAAGTAAAGCTTTTAGACACAAAGCTGGTTATAATTTCAGAATGGCGCCAATAGGAAAAGTTGTTACTTTCGACTTGGGGCATGTTGTTACGCTGTAATAAACTACCCCTCACTTGGCTTAATTAAGTTGTTATTTAACAGGATGGTGAGAACGTATAAAAAGGAGACCACATAGGCCAACATAGAGGAAGAAACATGTAAGTTAGGATCCACATAAGTTGAAGAAGGGAAAATGCCATTAAGGAAAGTTGCAAACGCGTTAGATACAAATTTCATGACTTTATAACGCCCTCTTAAAAGAACTGAGAGGAAAGAGCCAGAATCATCAGCGTCCTGGATGAAATTAGTGGGGTATGCAAAATCAAGCTAGTTTTTCTGATGATATATTATTCACTCTGGTAAAATATATTATGGTTTATCTTAAAAAGATATTAGAACTATTGCATACGAGTATGCAGTAGCTTACCAAATTGTGCATCCCACAAACTGGGGCTAATTTAAGACAATTTTTAAAGAGACATTCCAAAATTATCCTTTGTTCCTCTGAATCGGCCAGCTTTAATGCCAACAACTTTGGGAAAGTTTATGATAATCTTGAGGCAGCGTATCATAGATACAACTTTGAAAGGTATAAGGTATGGAAAGTAGATGAAACAGGAGATGTTACTCTGCGAAAACCATCGGAAGTTTAAACAGAAACAGGGAAAAAGCAGTTCAGAAGGTGAAAAGGTGCCCACAGTCCCTATAGAGGTAGCTGTGAATGCAAATGACAATTCAGTTCCTCTCTCTTTTTCTTTTTCCACGCGTTCATTTCAACCGTCCTTTCATTGCTGAAGGTCCTACAGGATGTGTGGGTACAGCTCATCTCAGGGGTTGGATGACAGATCCAATTTTTTTGCAGTTTATGAAATATTTTCGTAATCATGTCCGTATTTCAATTGAGTCTCCAGTATTGGTAATTTTGGATAACCACTCTTCCCATCTATCTATTGCAGTGCTACACTTCCGCAAAGAAAATTCAGTAACTATTCTCGTTCCCGCCTCACATTTCACGTAGACTTCAGCCACTAGACGTTAGTGTCTATGGTCCATTTAAAACGGACTACAATACTGCTTGTTCGGCTTGGACGAACTCCCATTCCGATAACCCAATATCCATTTATGATATCCCATCGATAGTCGAGGGAGCATTACTAAATATTTGACGACAAAAAACATTATGGCAGGCTACCAGAGGGCTGGTATATGGCCCTTCAATCGGCTTGCGCACACTGAACAGGATTTCCTTACCTCATGCATGACAGACAAATCAATACCTGAACCCCAACCTCCAGGAAACATGGGCAGCTTGAGTTCCTTGGCATTAGTTGAAGACTTTACTCAACCATATACCAGTGGAACGTCCAGATTAAGCAAACAGGAAGCACCAAAGGGGGAAGATTGACTGAAAAACAAAGTCGAGATTGTTACACATGCAGATATCTTACCATACCCAAAGCCTGGCCACAGAAAAATAACAGGCAGAAAAAGAAAGAAAAATCTGCTTTCCTTATGACACTCCAGTCAAAACCCGATTACGCAAAGAAAAGTTAGGAAAAATGATAAGTAAAAAATGAACCGAAGTTTCTTCGGCGTTATCGAGTTTTCTGTACAGCTTATAATGTTGTATGAAACTCTCAGCCGGCCGTGGTGGCCTATGTTGTTGCGTTGCCAGACGCACGATCATGCCTAACTTTAACCTTAAATAAAAAAAAATAAACTACTCAGGCTACAGGGCTGCAGGTTGGTATGTTTGATGATTGGAAGGTGGATGATCAACATACCAGTTTGCAGCCCTCTAGCCTCTGTAGTTTTTAAGATCTGAGGGCAGACAGAAAAGCGTGGACGGACAGACAAAGCCATTCAATAGTTTTCTTTTACAGAAAACTAAAATCTGCACGAAAGAGACTAATGAGCGACGATAAGTAAACAAACACTTGACAAAGAAGCCGAGGAACAGGTGTGATTATAGTTCCGAAAGAGGAGATGAAGACTGCCTTTGTATCATATGTCTAGAGCAATTTTCAAAGAGCAGGCCGGATAAGGGCTGGAATCCAGTGCACAGGGAGAAGGAAATGAGTACATGAACTTTGTGTGGGAAAGGAGGCTTTCTACATAAGTATTAAATGTAATTCTAAAGAATAATTTATCTGAACTTTGAAAATCTTTAAGAAAAATATATGTAATTGTTTTGATAGCTTTTCTTACACCTGAGATTTGGTTCTAATTTGATTTCATTGGCCAAGCTGAATATGTGCGTACGAGTATTTTTGTAGTATTATTTTCAAACTGAACAAATTTAAGGTAAATAAGCCTTCTCTCAGGAGCCATAAGATATGACCAGGGCAGGCATAGATTACGTTCACTGTCTAATGTTGAAAATTGAGCAGTACATTGAGAAAGGGTGATATTGCCTATTATTGTATAAACGTTATCTTCGAGGAAGAAGTTATTTGAAGTTTCAAAGTATTTGAGAGAAAAAAATTTAAGTTTTTTTTTTTATATTTTACTACCATTTCTAGTAAAAGAATATTCAAGTTTTATTTGCAATTGGCATTTCACCAGTCAGTCAGAACTTCCAGGTGTAGTTTAGTGTTGAGATATGTGTGTCACTAAGAAGGCATCGATTTTTTATGAACTGGCACTAAATATATATATATATATATATATATATATATATATATATATATATATATATATATATATATATATATATATGACACTAAAATTACCCATGTAACAATATGCCCCAGCCGAATAACAACTTGCCCCCCAGGTGGGGTTAATTGCTACATTTTAAATGTTTGTAAAAAGTTACAAATTCCAATAAGCCAAAGGAGACTGAAGCCATTTTAATCGTGTTTTATTTAACGTAACTAAATTTAACAACTTATGATATAAATACTATTCTTTTAACATGATAAATAACTTCTTGCAAACTGCAGGAGTAAAAATTGTAACAACTAGCCCCGGTCTCATATATATATATATATATATATATATATATATATATATATATATATATATATATATATATATATATATATATATGTGTGTGTGTGTGTGTGTGTGTGTGTGTATGTGTGTGTGTGTATAGGAGACCAGGGCTAGTTGTTATAATTTTTACTCCGGAAATTTTCAAGAAGTTATTATTTTGCTAAAAGAATAATATTTATATCATCATAAGTTGTTCAATTTAGTTGCACATTAAATAAAATAACATAAAAATGGCTTAGGTCTTTTTTGGCTTATTGGAATTAGTAATTTTTACGAAAATTTAAAATACATCCATTAATCCCATATATATATATATATATATATATATATATATATATATATATATATATATATATATATATATATATATATATATATATATATATATATATATATATACATACTGTATATATACATGTGTATATATATATATATATATATATATATATATATATATATATATATATATATATTTATATATATACTATATATATAAAACCGATTTACCGCCAACTATTCGGTTATAGATAATATAAACGATAAGTTAGCACGAAAGAAGGTTACATTATAAATGAAATGAAAATGCGACTTTAGTGACCCTCACATCTTTTAACATAAAAATACAACTAATTTGTTTAAAAGCGCTTTATAAGGCAGTCTCTTGGATTTATCATATGAATGTCGTAACAAATCCCCTAAACGAAATGATTTGTCATCAGCTTCCCTAGACTACTTGATTAATTCCCCGATTAAAGGTGAGAGCTCGAATGGTTTTGCGGTCGGAACTAATTATCTAGTGAAGGAGAATCAGCTCGCTAATTAGGCAGTCCTTTTCGGCCCAATAATCATCACTGTGCGAGTTATTCTCTCTTGCGCTGCTTCGAAGAAGATGCGAAGTTTTTCCTAATGGTAAAAGTCTCAGATTACCAATAGACGCTGTACTCTAGTTACAGTTACAATTTGATAATCTGTTATCGGTTTTTTGTTTTTGGAGTGATAATTATTTGTATCAACAGATAATATTTTTTGGGAAAATTATAGTGTGATTGCTGGGAATGTATATATATATATATATATATATATATATATATACACACACACACACACACACACACACACACACACATATATATATATATATATATATATATATATATATATATATATATATATATATATATATATATATATATATATATATATATATATATATATATATATATATATATATATATTACTAACAGGACCTCATTCAAACTAGATGGTATCTAGTGGAGATATTTATTCAGAAAAAGTTACAAGCTTTCTAGGACAAACAGTCCTTATCATGAAGTATCTGTACAATGACCAGACACGTAGTCCAGATGTATTTATATTTGTGTGCTGGGTACTTTGATCCTATAATTGCCTTCCTCCTCCTGTGTGACCCGCCCCCCCCCCCTTGTGACCTTGGCCTTTCTCTGCCCGCATCTTCATCCAGGTATTCATTTCCTGTGAGTCCCCTTACGTTTTTCTTTTGTTTCCTTGCTACAGTGGAGCGTACAATTTTTCTTGATATGCTGTCTTCAAAGCCGTTTCCGGTGTTCCCTGCCATTGTGTTGTTGGTGCATGTTATGAAGGCGTTCTCTACAGCAAGTCTGGCCGTTTAGTTGGTGTTCCTGTACAGAAAACTTATATTTTCCCAGTCAATTTTATGGTAATTTTCCTAGTAATGTCTGGCAACTGCCGACGTCTGATTATAATGTTCTGCATGTGTTGTTTGCTTCGTTTTTTATAGGATCTACCAGTTTCGCCATAGTACCCATCTTCACAGTCTAAACACGCTGCCATATATACCCCCCTACCGACTTTTTGTTTGTAAGTATTTTATTCCTAATGGTGCTTTTGTAGCTGCCTATCACTTTGAAATTATCTAGCTTCCTGTTGATGGGTGTAATAGATTTGTTGTCCGGGACTGTATTTATTTTCTTCCCTACCAAATGTTCCTTTTCTATCCTTTCCCTCTCCCCAAAATAGATTTTCCTTGCCTTGATGTGTGCCCCCTCCCACCAATACTTAGGGTATCCTAATCTCCTAAAACTCCCCCTCAGGTATTCCAGCTCTTCACCTAAGAATTCGAGACTGCAAATCCTATAAGCCCTAATGGCCAACCCTGTCGTTACTCCCATTTTTATTTCTTTCCTATGACTGGAGAACATAATATGTATGTACGAATTGGTGTGTGTCCTCTTCCCGTATAGCTTGAATTTTAAATTTTCCCCTTCCCTCTTGACCAGGACCTCCAAGAAAGGAATTTGTCCCTCCTTCTCCTCTTCTATTGAGAACTTGATGTCTTCATTTAGTTTATTTGTTTTCCAGGAACTTGTGTAGATCTTCCTTTTCTCCCTTTAAATAATCAAGATGTCATCCACGCATCTTACCCATTTTACGGTATTTAAGTTCCCTATATTTATTTTGCCCACCTCGTCCGTTTCAAACCATTCCATCAAGATATTAGCTAGCATTGTTGAAAGACTCTAACCCATGGTCATGCCTTTTTTTATTTTGTATATAATGGTTTTCGCGCCACTTGAACATTAACGCTGAGGGCCGCTGAGAATAATTATATCAAAACGTCATGATCTATATATATATATATATATATATATATATATATATATATATATATATATATATATATATATATATATATATATATATATATATACTTACATACATATACATAAATATATATATATATATATATATATATATATATATATATATATATATATATATATATATATATATATATATATATATGTTGTGTGTGTGTGTGTGTATAGAGACCAAGGCAGATGGAGTGACACACGAAAATTCAACAGCTTTTATTGTGGCTGACGCCGTTTCGCAATAATCCATTGTATTTTCAAGGCTGCAATGACACATACAATTTTGTTTAATAAAAAAGGGACGTCACTAAATAAAGTGATAAAGGTAAAAATAAAAAAAATAAATAAAAATACATTTATTAAAATATCTTAAAACAAGCCTACCCAGTACTTGGCTAAAGAGTGACTAAACATAAAAAGGTAAAACTAGTCGAAAGTAAACAGAACAGCAGAGAAATTACAAAATAAACAAAGGTGAGGAAGACGTCTGGGCGTTTAACGAGGGAACGAGTGCTTTCATGAATATTGACTCTAAAGTCGTAAGCTCGTCCTCGTGTTGGACTGAGGCTATTATTTCAAAGTTTCTCGTATCAATGTGCGTTTTGCAGATAGCAGAGCGATTTCTTATATTTGATTATTCAGGCCTGGACAATCTGCATCCCGTCCTATAACTGACGCCCTGATGACTACAGACACGGACTTTCAGTAGCCGTCTCGTACATACAGCGTAGGTTCCCAGCTCGCACTTGGGACAAGTGTATTCATAAAAATGATGTTAGATGTTAGAGACGGCCACAGTCTATCCTTAGATCTGAAAAGAGACCCGAGCGTTAGAGGGTTTTTCGGAATAACGTTAATATTTACAAACGGAAATTCTTTGCTAGTGATCTTTAAAACATTTTTGTGCAAATCATCGTTGAAAAGGAAGGTAAATTTAGCGTAGATTTCTAGTTTGGGAACATCATAAATGACGCGTGGCTCACTACAGTTCATATCCCACAACTTTCTCAAAAAAAAAAAAAAAAAAAAAAAAAAAAAAAAAAAAAAAAAAACTGTCAGGAACTCAGTTTTGCTGTGGAAGCCTTGCCAAGACGAAGTCTGAGTAAGGCACCTGTGGAGGAGAGGAGAAATAGTTTTTAATTTAAAATTAAAATGAAAAGCACTGAAAATTAGAATCCAAGCCAGTAAAGGTGTTCTATCTGTATATCCTGGTATGGAAACCGTCCGAGTCCCTTGAAATACGTAGGTCCAGGAAAGGGAGGGTTGCATATTTCCTTCTTCATATTTGAGTGCTGGGCATTAATAAAATCTAAAAACAAATGAGACTGAAATTCATGTCTAAAAAGAACGAATGTGTCATCCACATAACGTCGATAAAATAGGGGTAGAGACTTAGGGGGTGGGGGTGGTTGGGGGGGAGAATCTAAAATCGACTCCTCCAGGGAGTTCATGAAGATGTTAGCGAACGTGGGGCCGAGTGGACTACCCATCGCCATCCCTTAAACTTGTTTGAGGGAAGTTCCATTAAAAACAAAGATCGTGTCCCGCACGGCCAAGTTAAGAAGCTGTTTAAAATGAGATTTGTTAAAATTATATGAAACATAGAGTCTTCGTAAGGAAATAACTTGCTTAAAATAATATTAATAGTTTCCTCAACAGGGACATTAATAAATAATGACTCAACATCATACCTAACCATATAAAGGTTCGAGTCCTGTTTAAGGATCTCGTTCTTAAAATCCACGGAGTTCCTAAGAGTGTAGGCGTTGTTGGTTAAAGGTACTGAGAGGGGTACTAGATAATTAGCTAATTTATAGGTAGGGTATTTATTGATGAAAGAATCGGTCCTAAAGGAATATTGTCTACATGTATTTTGGGAAGGCCATACATAATCAATGGATAAACTTTCCCTGCATCATAAATTCTCACTTGAGGGCTCTCATGTGAGAATAGATCTAGATATCTGGCTTTTTGACAGCATGACAGAGATCTTCTAGAAGAAGTGCCTTCACCAAGGGACGTAGCATTCTGGAAGAAATTATATCTCTTCGTTTTGCAGAGCCGGTCTTCTAGATTATTCCAACAGATTCCTGTGGGTGGGAATCTGCAAGAATAATCTAGAAATCCGACCATTTACCCGCATGACAAATGTCTTTTAGACGAAGAACCTCCATCAAGGAGCACAGCATACTAGAAGAGACAATCTCTTCGTTCTGCAGAGCCTGTGTTCTAGATCATTCCAAGAGATTCCTGGTGGTGGGAATCTGCAACAATAATTATAAATCCGACCATTTGCCCGCATGACACATGTCTTCTAGAAGAAGAGCCTTCATCAGGGAGCATAGAATACTAGAAGAGACAATCTCATTGTTCTGCAGAGCCGGTCTTCTAGATAATTCCAAGAGATTCCTGGTGGTGGGAATCTGCAACAATAATCTAGAAATCCGACCATTTGCCCCCAGCATGACAAATGTCTTCTAAAAGAAGAGCCTTCATCAAGGAGCACAGCATACTAGAAGAGACATATCTCTTCGTTCTGTAGAGACGGTCTTCTAGGTTATTCTAACAGATTCCTGGGGTTGGGAATCTGCAAGATTAATCTAGAAATACGACAATTTACCCACATGACAAAATGTCTTCTAGAAGAAGAGCCTTCATCAAGGAGCATAGCATGACACCATGTCCTACCATCCACCAGGAGGCAAGTGGTACTGCACGTGGGATTAGTGATCCTGGTAGATTTAGTAGTACACCTCACCTGAGGACGGTGTGACTGACACCTAAAGTACTTATCGTGAGCGTAAATAACAAATAAAAAATGCGCCGAAGTTTCTTCAGCGCAATCGAGTTTTCGGTATATCGTATAATCAAGGACACCGAAAACAGATCTATCGTATGATAGTCTCGGTATAATGTTGTATAAGCCGCGGCCCATGAAACTTTAACCACGGCCCAGTGGTGGTCTGGCCTATATCGTTGCCATACGCAAGATTATGGCTAACTTTAACCTTAAATAAAATTAAAACTAATGAGGCTGGAGGGCTGAAATTTGGTATGTTTGCTGGTTGGAGGGTGCTTGATCACATACGAATTTGCAGCCCTCTAGCCTTAGTAGTTTTTTAAGATCTGAGGGCCGGACGGACAGACAAAGCCGGCACAATAGTTTTCTTTTCAGAAAACTAAAATGACCGTATTAATAAAATACTATTTAAGGATAAGCATTCATTGTAGTCAACTTCTTGTGTAGATTTTCCCCCATTCACGATTCAAAACAAAGTAAACTAATAAACATACCAACTCTTACATTAAAGCCTGGAGGATAATAATCCTTGAGTATAAGGCTCAGTTGTTATTTGATGACCCACATGTGTCTTGTAGTAGCTTCAGTACTTGTGTACTATATCTGTATATAGCCTTAAGCTGGAATAAAGATCTATTATTATTATTAGTAGTAACTTCGTGCATCGAGACGGAAATTTTACCCATGTCATTGAAAAATAATAATAATAATAATAATAATAATAATAATAATAATAATAATAATAATAATAATAATAATAATAATAATAATAATAATAATAACTGGTTCCTCTGAGCATACGTTTTTAGAGAGGCAAGCCTTACAAAAAAAAAAAAAAAAAAAAAAAAAACTAAACAGAAAAAACGAAGTTTACCAAAGGCAATTTTAGCTTAAATCCCTAACTCTTCATTTTCCTCTCACAAAAAATGTGAAAAAAAAAAAACTTGCAAACTTCGCCAGAACTAATAACGAAGCGAAATGACTGAAAATAAATTATGCGGGCGACAGAATCTTTGAGTTTTCCCCGCGGCCGTTGACAGCGCGAGATTAACCCCAGTTCGTAAAAACCGCGTTTTCGGTCAACGCATCAATAAGGTCCCATTTATCGTCTGCGGCCGCCCAGTGAGTTCAAGAGGTGATTTATGCCGAGCAAGGGCGGTGTTCAAAGCAAGGAGCCTCACTCGCAAAGTTTCCCTTCTTCTGATGGGTCAGTCACACGTGGCCTGGAAAAGAAAGAGACAGTGTGTGTGCGTGTGTGTGTGTATGAGAGAGAGAGAGAGAGAGAGAGAGAGAGAGAGAGAGAGAGAGAGAGAGAGAGAGAGAGAGATCGTCTTATTTATGCATTTATTGTGCTGTGTGCGTGTATGAGAGAGAGAGTGAGAGAGAGAGAGGAGAGAGAGAATGAGCCTTACTTAGGCTATTTTTATCAGTGTGTGTGTGTGTGTGTGTGTGTGCATGAGAGAGAGAGTGAGAGAGAGAGAGAGAGAGAGAGAGAGAGAGAGAGAGAGAGAGAGAGAGAGAGAGAACTTCTTATTTATGCACTTATTGTCTGTGCATGTGTGTGTATGAGAGAGAGAGGAGAGAGAGAGAGAGAGAGAGAGAGAGAGAGAGAGAGAGAGAGAGAGTCTTATTTATGCTCTTATTATCTGTGTGTGTGTGTTACGATAGAGAGAGAGAGAGAGAGAGAGAGTGAGTCTTATTTATGCTCTTATTATCTGTGCTTATCTGTGTATGAGAGAGAGAGAGAGAGAGAGAGAGAGAGAGGAGAGAGAGAGAGAGAGAGAGAGAGAGAGAGAGAGAGAGAGAGAGAGATGAGAGAGAGAATGAGTCTTATTTATGCACTTATTATCTGTGCGTGTCTGTGAATGAGAGCGAGAGAGAGAGAGAGAGAGAGAGAGAGAGAGAGAGAGAGAAGAGAGAGAGAGAGAGAAGAGAGAGAGAGGTATGAAATATGAAAAAAAAATCACAGAAAAAAAACATTCTTTTCAAAGCACCATCCCATCCTCTCCTCTCTATCAGTCTACCTCTCATCCTTCTCTAGTGATTTGAGTTATGAGGATTTAGGAAACGCCACGGAAGGATACTGAAAGTTCTCCACTGGAATTATCTATCTCTACCTGAAGCCCAGCTCTTTTCACTGAAGGATTTATGACCTGTATGAAAAATGGACTGTGAGTATTGGGTTACTCTTATCTCTCTCTTTTTTTTTTATTACTTTCCGTTCGGTAATTTTTATTGCTTGCTTTTGAAATATCGGCTCGTGCACCTAATGTCTGCTGCGGTTCAACAAACCGTTTAGTGTGGAAGTATTTTTGTTAAAGATAACTCTAGAAACTTTTTATAGACATTTTTTCTACTAAATCCGTTAATTTTTCATACGCAAAATTTAAGAAAGAAAATACTACACTTAACATCCGTTTGTACTCTCTTATTTTACCACCCTGGTTATTTACTTATGCAATTAATGTAAGTAAGAAGCAAATTTAAAAAAAAGATTTCATTAAAGGATGGCTTGGTTAATAAAACGATAAAACATGCACGCATGAGTACACACAAACCCATATATATATATATATATATATATATATATATATATATATATATATATATATATATATATACTATATATATTATATATATATATATATATATATATATATATATATATATAATATATATATGGAAAACCTATAGGTCATAAG
>JANJGK010000031.1:6994062-6999174 GCA_039081455.1 Macrobrachium rosenbergii | reverse complement strand
TGTTGGCCTGAGTTGTTGTGCCAGACGCATGATCATGGCTAAATTTAAACTTAAATAAAATAAAGACCACTGAGGATAGAAGGCTGCAATTTGGTACATTTGATGATTGGAGGGTGGGTGATCAACATACAAATTTGCAGCCCTCTAGCCTTATTAGTTTTTAAGATTTGAGGGCGGACAGAAAAAGTGCGGACCGACAGACAAATAGCCATTTCAATGGTTTTCTTTGACAGAAAACTAAAAGTCATATAAAGAATAAAAGAATAAATGAGTAAAGACACGTTCAGATTACAGTCTAACACCGCGGACATGAAGGTGACACTTCATAATAGTTTAATAATATGATCTTTCGGAACAGCAATGGCATCAGATTCCAGAGAGAAATCCCGCAAATATTTCTGCTACTGGAAATGTAATAGGTGAAATCATAAAACAAAAGTCGATCTAAGAATATGAGAAATTAAATTTTGAAGGAGAGAGAGAGAGAGAGAGAGAGAGAGAGAGAGAGAGAGGAACGTGTATATATACTGCATATATATATATATATATATATATATATATATATATATATATATATATATATATATATATATATATATATATATATATATATATATATATATATATATATATATATATATATATATATATATATATGTATATGTATATGTATATGTATATATATATATATATATATATATATATATATATATATATATATATATATATATATATATATATATATATATATATACATATATATGTATATATATATATATATATATATATATATATATATATATATATATATATATATATATATATATATATATATATATATATATAGCCTATATATTAAAATTTATAGGCTTTTTCAGAAATTAAATCTTTCTGTAAAAAAAAAAAAAAATTTCATGAGATACATCCCGCAACAAAGGGAAAACATGAAATGACTGAGAGAATTACATTCAACTTCATAAAGAGAACAAAAAACAAAACTGGTGTAATGTTTCAGTTTGATATAATTGTCTCCATCAACCGGGAGGCTAATGCACTAACTTTATTTCATAATGGACTTTTAAGTTATGGAATTACATACCTTTTATGCCGGCGAGATCGTGTTTCGCGTCAGGTGGAGCTGGGGATGGAATCAGAAGAGAGAGAGAGAGATGGAAAAAGAGTCTGTTACTCTTTCCTGTTCTGTGTACCGCTTAATACACTCGCAGTGTATTTGCTAAGAGTGTGTTTCCTCCCAGCTCATTATACAGATGCTTCGTCGAGTTCTGCTCTTGTCAACTACTTCACAGAATGCAGCTTCCAATTCATCTTCCGCCAAGTATGTAAGTGAGCCTTTTGCAACATTTCATGAGCGTATGTCGTGAACTCGAGATCGGGGGATGAATGAATGAGTGGGTACCCCACTTTCTTTCGTTTTTTCATCAGTCCTTGTTCATTTCATTTCGTTTTAAAGGGAATGTTTTGGGTTGGTGGTCTGGAAACCTGCTTAACGGGATGCTTTAATAGCATTTCCATGGTTGATTTTTGCTTTGCTTGCTTCAGAGTATTATTTCATTTAATCTACAACATTTTATATTTTTATCATATCACTGAAGCTACGCTCCATTGGTTATTTTATGCGTCTTTAATAGGGAACCATCTGCTGTTTGGGTTTCAAACACAGTTGATATAGCGGGCGAGATGTATTAAATATACTATCAGCAGAGGTGGCGCAAAACACAAATAATACGATAACAATAATAAATATTGAAGATGACTTGTATAAAGTTTACCTTACATCTTGGTACTGCCGATACCCGACACTTGGCGCCGTTTATTACGGTCTAGAGCATCGAAGTTTGGAGCAAACATACATAATCATTCGTACACAGGCACACGCCGCGCGCGTCCGCGCACACACACACATATTTATATATACGATATCTTTGTGTTCTATTTAAGACTCCTACCTTTAATGCATCTTCTTCTCATATAACCTCGCTCATGTAGTTTGAAGGAACATTGGAAGATAAAAGATTAAATAGTTTGGAAAACAGTCAGTTTGCTTAATTTCTAGTTCTTTCTGGCTAGGTAGAACGTCGACACTGGACACTAGAATTAAATAAGATCAGAAATATGTCTTTATGGTCCTAGACTTCGTTGCATAATGCTAGGAGGGCCATAAAGAGATTGTATATATATATATATATATATATATATATATATATATATATATATATATATATATATATATATATATATATATATATATATATATATATATATATATATATATACATATATATATATATATATACATATATATATATATATATATATATATATATATATATATATATATATATATATATATATATATATATATATATATATATATATATATATATATATATATATATATATATATATATATATATATATATATATATATATATATATATACATATATATATATATATATATATATATATATATATATATATATATATATATATATATATATACATATATATATACATATATATATATATATATATATATATATATATATATATATATATATATATATATATATATATATATATATATATATATATATATATATATATATATATATATATATATATATATATATATATCTTATGTAATTTTAGTGTCCAGTATCGACGCTCTACCCAGCCAGAATGAACTAGAAATAAAAGGAACTGACTGTCTTCCGGACTATTTAATTTTTCATCCTCCAAAGCCCCTTCAAAATACATGAACGTAGTTATATCAGAAAATAATGCATTAAAGGTAGTAGCCTTAAAGAGAACATAGACATCGTATATATAAATGTAGTTGAAATTATAAGAATAGTTAAGAACGAAAGCTAATCTAATTGTTTACAGTCCACTTAACTCTCCCGTAAAAAAAAAATAAATAAATAAATAAACGGTATTTTCTGGTATGAGGTACGAGAGGGAAAACAGAGTCTCTACTGGCCAAGAAAAGAAACAGTGCCTAAGAAACCGGATGGATATGTTTCCTTTAAGGACCAATAGATGGCATCAGCTTGCACGTTTTACTCCTTGGGTGATGCCAGTTTAACAGTGGGAAAAGAAGTGTTCAGGTATTTGCGTAAATTGCCAGTTGCTGAACGCATTAATTTGATTGTGTCTACAATAACTCTCGAATAAATAGCTTGAGTAAATTTACACAGTATATACAAATGTATCCATTTACTGTTAAAAGGACAAATATTTTCTTCATGTTGACTGAGGTTTTGGCCGTTCGTAATAATGGTCTCTCCCGTCGGACGTACGTGAGGTTCTTATTGAAAGAGGACCCTTTTTTTTATATCGCCCCAATAAATGCTCCATTGCATGACAAAACTAACCCCTTAATAAAAACGTTAGTGTGAGAATTTTGGAAACGTGATATAGTATTTATTGCGCTGGGAGTCAATAAAGGTTCATAAATAATTTTCATCTATTAGTACCGGAACTCGGAGACGAAGAAAATGAGTGGATTTGAACGTATGACACTGGTGATGAACGTCGTGCGTATGTTATCTAAAATCGCATACGAATGTTCTTGTAAAATTTTCCAATGAGTAATAAAGTGCCTTCGTATAAATGAAATGTATTGTCAAAAACACCCCAAAGAAAAATGAAATAGATAAAATACTGGAATCAAAAGCCTCAAAGCAAAATGAATTGGATTTGGGGATCGAAAAAATACCTTCGTGTCATTAATGGTAGTTAAACAAAAAATCTCGACTTGTAATCCTTCATTTCTGATTGTAATCCCTTGCGATAAATGCTGTTATGACATCCGCTCATTTTGAACTGTACTAATCATCATAATCGTTGGAAAATCTGTGCCATAAAAGGGCGCAGGAGAGCACGAAACGCTTTCAAAAAATAACTGAAGAACCGATTTCCACAATAATGTCTTGTATTTCCTTATATTTTCCTTCCTGGTCTCAGTATAATAAAGCCAAATTCTTTTACAGCCACAAAATTTAAGTCGAGTTAAAACAGATATCTCTTTTATTTAAAATAAAAAGAATGACATTTTTGAAATTTAATAGCGCATCTATAGGATCAGAATGTTTTAAGTATGCTACGTATTATTATTATTAGTTTTTTTTTTTATGAAAGTAAACGGAGCGCTTCACAAAGACAACAATTCATAAAGTTAATTCGTGGAAAGGAAGGCATTTTACCCCTAGTCCTTAAAGTGTTCTTCGCTTGGGAAAACTTCTCTACTTTAAGAAAACGAAGCTCATATTTGCTGATGACTGTTTGATGTTTCACGGGCCTTATACTTAAGAAATGATCTATAAAAGTTAGGAAGAAACGGTTGGTCAATCATTAAACAATTACAGATGTATAGCTTTCTACTATCCATTTCAGGGACCGTGAGTAATCCTTTTTCTCAAATATCTTTCAAGCTAATTATTTGATCGAAATGGTACTTTGACACAGTGTACAAGACACCCCCCCCTCTAACTTTTGGTAATATAGTGCATTGTTAAGTGGTTTTAGTTAAGGAATTTACTCTTGAACTTGCATGACGTTGCCAAGCATCGCCAAACTATGTATTCGAACGTCCATTATCCCCATCCCGTCCCTCCCTCTCCCTTCCCCTACTCATTCCTCCCTCAACCCACTTTCCTGGCCTCCACATCTCCGTCCCCCCTTTCCTGTCTATGGGGGATAGGGGACGTTCGATTGCGCAGAATAGTCCTGCTGACTCATGCGACTTTGCCTTTAAAAGTCAAGAGTAAACGCCTTAACTAACACAATTTGACAATGTACTATATTATCAAAAATTAGCGGTCGGTATCTTGTACACTGTGCCAAAGTACCATTTCGATCAAGTAATTAGTTTTAAAGATATTTGAGAAACACGATGACTCGCGGCCCCCTAAAATGGATAGTAGGTCTCATTTTACGGACTGTCCAAATAAAGTACAGAAACAAAACCCTGGGCTCAGGTGGAATAAAATTCGATTAGTGTTAGGGGTTAATTTGATTTAAGATTTTTTTTTCTCAATCAGAATTTAATTAATTGCAAATATGTTGTAACTGGGGCAGAATTTGAATG
>JANJGK010000031.1:6984062-6989062 GCA_039081455.1 Macrobrachium rosenbergii | reverse complement strand
TATATATATATATATATATATATATATATATATATATATATATATATATATATATATATATATATATATATATATATATATACAGTATATATATATATATATATATATATATATATATATATATATATATATATATATATAAATATATATATATATATATATATATATATATATATATATATATATATATATATATATATATATATATATATATATATATATATATATATATATGTGTGTGTGTGTGTGTGTTCCTGTAAAAAAATATTAGATCTCTTAATTCCACAATACTGTTCGTCTACTGGGGCTCTTAGCAAATGACACCTTAACTTTATACAAAAAATACGGTCCCAGAAATTCAACTTAACGAAATATAATATAACTGAAGCCCATGAGATACCACCTTGCCAGACCAGGGCTTAACTCAAATAGCGGCCATATCTGCAAGTCATTAACGTAGATGAAAGTTCTTCCTTGAATAATATAAAGAAGCTAACGTCGGTAACATTAGTCCCACGGTACCAGAATTTGTGGAGCTGCTTCTTTTTCTCTGACATTTCTTTCTTTTTCACCATTGGGACCCTAATTGCATACTATCATCTCGGTCCCTCCACCAAAAATTACATTCTTCCATTGTTCGTTTCTCATTTCGTGTAGATAACTCTCGCCTTCCTTCCCTCCTAACTTTGGCAATTACAGTAATTTCGTTATCTACGAAATGATTTTATTCGGAAAAATGTTGGACTCCGTTCCTCGTCAAGATAAATCAGAACAAGATGATACCATGGAGAAGTTTTTTTTTCCCCCACTTTGAAAACCTAATTAAACTTTGTAAAAGAAGCCGACACTACCTCGTAATAGCATTGCTGCCATAACCTTAATATAGCTTAATTCGACTGAGGTGAAAGAAAACAAGAAAGAAGTATCTTTCTTCCACTCGTAACTTCTCCAGTAATTCTCATCATTTCAAAATGGTTACTTTTTTAGAGAGATTTATATATATGGCAGCTAAGCCTAACGAGGAACTTCGGATGTAAGATGGAAGCTCGTTTACACTCACATATTTTACATATTCTATTTTTCTTTTAATATCAAAAGTTTAGTGTGGCACATACGTTGTGTTGTATACCCTATTTATATCTACTATCTGTCTATAATAATACAGTCAGAGTGGATCTTGTCCTCCCCCGGAAGACAGTAAGGGAGACATGACACAGCCAGCCACCCTCCCCCTGCAAACCGGTTCGTCCGTCCCGGGTGGTGGTGGGATAGGTAGGGGAACGGGAGGGTAGGGAAGACATCCACCCCCTCCTGCAAACCTGTTTGTCCTCCCTGGGTGGGGGCGGAGTAGGTAGAGGCTCGGGATGATGGGGAAGATAGCAGCGCCAAGTTCCAGCGTGTGTAGCGCGCGCGAACAAGCTCTATTATGAATATTTACGTTTACTTCTAATTGCTTAAATAATTCCTTTATAGAAAATTCGTACGTTTTTTAATTCTACTATATAGAAACTGTAATTTAGTATCCTATAATTCATACACATCACTACTCATTTTAACCAGGTATATTCACACGAAAAACAGTATCGGAGTCGCGGAATCACGCCCATGCATTACCATCTGATAATTAACAAGTCAGATTTTCTGTTTGAGGATACACGTAACACTGAATATCCAGAGGGTTTTAATAGGACGGCAGACGTCCCGTTTAAATAATGGACACAGCCTCCATATGTAAAAGCTTATGAACTCGTTTTACTTTCAGTTCTGAATTAATTGCAGGTTAAACAGCCTGGATTTTAGGTCCATTCTGTTAACGAGTTAGCGACCTTAAATAACTTTCATTATCAGGAATCAGGTTCGTGGAACTTTCATTTTTACTGTTTGAGTGAACATGTTTTTGATTTAAGGTTTTCACTGAATGGTGTGCATGTTACATTTCCCATCCATTTCCGAATTAGAGTACTGTTCCGTCAGCCTGATTTATAGATCCATTCGACTAGCAAGTTAATGACGTTAAATAACACTCTTTATTAGAAATCAGTATTTATGGAACATTCATTGTGAATAGTTTGAGTGAGATTTTTCTTAAATATTTTATGATTTAGCTGACTGCTCTGTAATATATCTTTTTTGTGGTAAGGGCATATGGGAGTCCATAATAATTTTTAAACTTAATGAAGGTTGCAAAATATATAAAAATATATTCAGTTTACTGCGTGTATTCATACTCTTTATTTGTAAAAAGAGTGTAAAATCATTTAACTGTTCAGGTATTTACATATTTAAAGGCATTTTTTTTTTACGGAGACAGAGTAACAGTCATATTGCAATGATGGTTGTTCCTGACCGGCCTTTGGTGCCATGCTATCCCAAATGCATAATAATAAAAAAAATGTAGCCTTAACATTTACGAAAAAATCTTTCATAAGTAAAAACAATGTTGAATATACTAGGACAGATCTGAGAAACTTTTTTTTATTCATGTCAGTGGTTATTACGACGGCAGCTTTGAGGAATTTCGTATTTATTCTTCGATGTTCAGCTCCGAAACAGTTTACTAGTGTAATACACGTATAATGTTCCGTGAACCTGGTTTATGGAGGTGTACTGAAATAAATAACCAAGAAAAGCTAGGAATTAGTGTCGTTCAAACATCTGAAAGCGCGTTTCAATTATTTCCCTTCGTCAAGGAATAAACAGACGCTTTACAGCGCACATTTCAAACAAAGACAGATATATAACAAAGACAGATACATAGAAGTTAAAATTGCAGTGAAATAAACGTGACAGAACAGCTCTACCTCATCTGCAGTTAATTTTCCGGAATCCTTCACACCAAAGAAACTGCAGGTAAAGTACGCATGTTGCCTGCGAATTATTCATGGCACAAATAAAACTAGGAGGTTGTTGAGGAGCGTTTCCATTTGCTCTTGACTGGCGAGAAAAAATACGAGCTGGGAAAATTTTCGTGCAGTTGAATTTATCATGAACATATATACACCCCATTTATCGGAATGAGAAATGTTTCAGCCTCAATATTCTGTCGAGGTAAGATTATAATCATGTCACTAAATATGGAATATACCTTATTTTGTATTAAGGAAGGAAATGAAAGCAACATTTCAAACGGTCAAATAATAATCATAATAGATAAACATTTGCTTCGCAATCATTAAAGAAAAAATCCAATAATTTTCGAAACGTCAGGATGAAAACCACCTAGTTTAAATACTAAATAATATATACTGCAGTATATATTATACTACAGTATATATTGTACAGCACTGGAATAATATTTCAATAATATTTACTGGTCTGCTGGTATAGTGGTTAGTGTCATGCCATGCCACTCAGATGCCGAGAGGGTTCGTGTCTCCCCCAGGGCGATAAAAAATCACTGGCTCTGTATCATGATCTATTACTGCTGCAGTGTGGGGTCTGCGGTGGGAGGCTGAAACCAACATTCTTTGGAAGCTTGAATTTCAGGTCAATGGCCCCTGTGTGCTTGTTCCATGTGAATAGGTTTCCATCTACTGAAATAATAATAATAATAATAATAATAATAATAATAATAATAATAATAATAATAATAATAATAAAGTGCTATCTCCTACTACCATATCCTCTCCATCGCGTATAAAGATGAATGTAATATCTGACCAAAATCTACCATTTCGTCGCTTTTCTCTACAGTAAAGTTAAAATAAATCGACGTCAAGTACCCTCGTTTTATCGATGGAATAAATTGGAGGGCAAATGTGCGTTCGAAGTTTAATTAAACGTAGTGTGGCGATTTTACTGTCCCTTTTAAACGTCATTCATACGCGACCCTTTCATCAAATTACGCCAGAAAATTTATGCGATAGTGTTTATCAGGTGATAAATCATCGAACTCTCTCCCTAGCTCATTTTAATGGGACTTTGAAGTCATCTGCCAGTATTAAAGGGTAACAGATGAGGGAACGAATTAAAATAGACCAAACCATCGCAGGTAATATTTAGATGGATAAAATATTCATGGTCAAAGGGTGTTTATCTCATTCTTATGGATAAAACATTCTGCTTTTTTAAATTAATCGTTCAGAAAATTCACGACTTGGGCTCCAAACACTCAGGACATAACTACTCAATTTTGTAGTTTGGGTCTCGAGCGTTAATCTTGGTGCTCGGCAAATCATGTGGCTCATGTTCCTTCACGAATGGTGCAAACATCTGCATTTCCAGGTACAACGACACTGGCACTGGCAGCCTAACCTGTCTAGACATTCTGCAGCTGCACGCACAGTTAATATTTCCTTGTAGACAACATAGCTTTAGTGGCAGAGACTTGCCATATTAGTGGAGGCGTCTGGAAAGAAATGCATCGTCATTCTGATATACTGAAGTGGTAATAGCAGAGATACAGAAGTTATACACACACACACACACACACATATATGTATATGTATATGTATATGTATATATATATATATATATATATATATATATATATATATATATATATATATATATATATATATATATATATATATATATATATGAGTTTCTGCTTCATCTTCTTATAGAGGCACAACCTAACAAAAGTGTTGTCTGGCAAATTTATCTAATGACTCAAAGATCGTAATGGAACACTTCCTATAACAAAAGATGACATAACATTTGAGGATCATATGTGTTAAAATAAAATTCTTTATAAGACGTTTTTAGTCTGTTAGTGAATATGGTCATTTTGTATATACTACTGATTCTATCAACTCTCCAAACTCGTTTCACCACGTGAAGATTTTGAACCTATTTCGAGCATGAATTATTATAATTATTATTATTATTATTATTATTATTATTATTATTATTATTATTATTATTATTATTATTATTATTATTATTATTTCAGTAGACGAAACCCATTCGCATGGAACAAGCACACAGGGGCCATTGACTTGAAATTCAAGCTTCCAAAGAATGTTGGTTTCAACCTCCCACCGCAGACCACACCACGC
>JANJGK010000031.1:6976562-6979062 GCA_039081455.1 Macrobrachium rosenbergii | reverse complement strand
TGAATTGTATGACTAATTTAGGATATATAAAAGCAAAGGTACGAGATAATGGTGGCAAATATGAGTTGCGAAAAAAGGATCTTTCCAAACAGAAGTGAGCCATTATGAGCAGAGAGGAAATATTGTAAAATATACAGAGATAAACATTAAAATCAAGATATATAATATAAATCCAATTGTAATCAGAATTGTTAATTTATTATATTCAGTTGATCGATTGTGTGATAGATCGTAACTAATACCTTTTATCTTCAATGATTATAAAACCGGTACAATAAATGTAATTTCATTGCTATGTATCAAAGCAGAAGTTTGGATAATTAAAGACTGGCTGAATAAAGATTGTTGTAATTGAGTCCCTTTGACAGGAGAAACACCAGTGAATGACGATATTTCTAGCAAAGAGAAAGAACGATTTTCTTTATGAGAAACAGCAAATCCACAGGGAAACAACGAGAACAATCGCTTCTCCTGTGTGTAACTGCTTTGGCACAAGGAGATCACTAAAGAAGGAATAGGATGACTGAGAGCAATGAATAATAAACAAGTAAAAAATGCGCAGAAGTTTCATCGGCGCAATCGAGTTTTCTGTACAGCGTTTAATGATGTATGAAACTCTAAGCCGCGGCCCATGAAGCTTTCAGACACGGGGGTGGTCTGTGTTGTTGGCACCTAAAGCGGTGCCAGACGCACGATCATGGCTAAATTTAACCTCAAATGATATGAAAATTACGAAAGCTAGAGGGCTGCAATTTGGTATGTCTGATGATTGGAGGGTGGCTGATCAACAAACCAATCTGCAGCCCTCTAGCCTTAGTATATTTTAAGGTCTGAGGGCGGACAGAAAAAGTGCGGACTGACAGACAAATAGCCAAATCTCAATAATTTTCTTTTCAGAAAAAAAAAGGAATGACTTTAAGGAATGAGGTCCGATAGACAGACAAATAGCCATCTCAATAGTTATCTTTCACAGAAAACTAAAAAAAAAAAAAAAAAGGAAAGACTGTAGGGAATGAGGTCCAATGGACAGACAAATAGCCATCTCAGTAGCATTCTTTTACAGAAAACTAAAAAAAAAAAAAAAAGGAATGACTGTAAGGAATGAGGTCTGATTAAATACCTTCATTTTCTCTCTGCATTTCTACCAAGTAATTATAATTTCCGGCTGACCTGAAAATTTATCGACGTGATCCACTTCTAACGACCTCGCTCTGGCGGCCGTTGCAATGAATCTCTTTGGTAAATGCACAAAGCTGGAGGCCTTTCTTTTACTTTCAAATTTATTGGCTGTTCGTGCTTTGACTTCTACCATTTAATCGTGCTAGTATGTAATCAGTGGTCAATTCTTTTTTCTTGATTACAACAGGGCTGAGAATGTTTAAATATCCACGGGTTATTATATTCCAAAATTGGACAATGTTTATACCAAATAATACATGATGATGATATTATTTAAATTGAAAAATTTGTTTCTGTAAATTCTGTATACGACAAATTTCTAAATTTAACTCGTAACAGTTATACAGTACACACACGCATACTGCACACACACACACACACACACATACACACACACACACACACACACACACACACACACACACACACACACACACACATATATATATATATATATATATATATATATATATATATATATATATATATACATATATGTGTATACATATATATATGCATATGTATATATATATATATATATATATATATATATATATATATATATATATATATATATATGTGTGTGTGTGTGTGTGTGTGTGTGTGTGTGTGTGTGTGTGTTACTAGTGAAATTAAGAAATTGATTTTTATATTAAAAAAATTTCTCTCTCTCTATATATATAAACATTACACAGAACGCAGTTATGCAACCCAACTTGAAAAAAAAAAAAGAATGAAACTACAAAAACACTGCGTACAAAAATGACTAAATGCCAAAGTAAATACCCTTCCAAAAATCTTCAAACAAAAAACTAAAATAAAACCGCTCGGTTGAGGGTATGGGGATTTTGTAGTCAGACCCGGAAGTAAAAGTATAGGCTTTTACAGTTTTAAAAAGAAAGTCTCACAAAGAATGAAAAGGGGAAAAGCTGTTTTTATTAGGGAAATCTTTCTCTGCGTTTTGAACGGTTTCTGAAGAGGGACTATGAACGGTTTTTACATAAGAGTTAGGAGAGCTTTTTGTATGTATGTATGTATGTATGTATGTATGTATGTATACACACACATATACATATATATATATATATATATATATATATATATATATATATATATATATATATATATATATATGATTATTATCACTTTTGTACGTGATTCATTTATCACACATAACCACAGGTGAAAAAAAGAAACGGGGTGTAGGTCCTGACCGGTTTCGACTTTATTTCCAAGCCATTGACGAAGGACTGATACAGAGTATGAGAAGTCACAAATATATATACTACAAGAACAGTACTGACGAACATACACAACCGTT
>JANJGK010000031.1:6962829-6965329 GCA_039081455.1 Macrobrachium rosenbergii | reverse complement strand
AGGGGAATATTGACTTTGAGAATCGAGGAGAATTCACTTTCCTTTATGGAAGGAGAGAATTGTCTTTATTGAGTAGCGCTGAGCCAACATTAGCATTTCTGTGAAAGCGCTGGGAACAGGTGCATATTATCAGATTTCTATTTAGAGATATCAATCCGATTTACCCAGAAAGGAAAGCAAGGCCAATGGCATTCTAATTCCACCGTAGATCGATTCTATTTTGGCTAAACACAAAAATCATTTCCCCGTACTTCTACTTAATGTTCATAAGGTAAAGAAATTGTTGACAACTCTGAGAAGTTATTGGTTTTCAAAACTATTATGCTCTCAAGCCAATTCTCTTCGATTTCTCGGCATCAATGTGACCTATTGTACCGACACTAATTGTACCATGAATTGGATACAGCTTATGCTTGAGTATATTTGTGGAAATCAAATACATTTTACTGTGAGTGTAAATATATAAATATATATATATATATATATATATATATATATATATATATATATATATATATATATATATATATATAGTATATATATATATATATATATATATATATATATATATATATATATATATATAAGCTTTATCACTTACACAATTGTTCAGCGCATCAACAAATTGCTAACAGGACCTCATTGAAACTGGATGGTATCTAGCAGTGATATTTATTCAAGAAAAGTTACAAGCTTTCTAGGACAAACAGTCCTCATTCGTAGAATGGCAGGACACGTAGTCCAGCTGTATTTATATGTGTGTGTGGGAGTGGATTAAAGCCGTTGTTTTTCCAATTCCGTATGCTGGCTTCCCTGATCCTTTGATTACCCTCCTTCTCCTGAGTGGCCCCACCTTCGTGACCTTGGCCTTTCTCTGCCTGCAGCTTCTTCCAGGTGTTCATTGTCGTCCATGTGGTCTCTTGCGTTTTTGCATTTCTTTTCTATTGTAGAGTATATGATTTTTCCTTGATAGGCTATCTTCAAATCTGTTTCCAGTACTGCGTACCATTACATTGTTTGTGCATGTTATGGAGGTATTCTCTACAATCAGTCTGGCCATTTCGTTAATGTCCCTATACAAAAAATTAATATTCTCCCCCTCTACCGACTTTTTGTTTCTAACTATGTTATTCGTAATGGTGTTTTTGTAACTGCCTATCAATTTGAAATTATCTAGCCCCCTGTTGATGGGTGTAAAAGTGTTGTTCCCGGGACTGTAATTATTTTCTTCTTTTTCAAATGTTCCTTTTTATACCTTCACTCTCCCCAAAATAGTTTTTTCTTGCCTTAATGTGTGCCCATTCCCAACAATACTTAGGGTATCCAAATCTCCTAAAACTCTCCCTCAGGTATTCCAGCTCTTCGTCTAAGATTCTGGGATTCAAATCCTATATGGCCTGATGGCCAACCCTGTCATTACTCCCATTTTAATTTCTTTCCTATGAATGGAGAACATGTGTATGTATGAACTGGTGTGTGTATTCTTTCTGTGTACCTTAACTTTTAAATTTTCCCCTTCCCTCTTTACTTGTAGCCTGCATCCAAGAAAGGAATTTCTCCCCCCATCACTACTTCCATTGTAAATTGATTTGTTCATTTAGTTTATTTATGTTTTCTGTGAACTTGTGTAGTTCTTCCCTTTCTCCCTTATAAGTAATCAGGATGTAATCCACGTATCTTACCCATTTAATGATGTTTAAGTTCCCTTTATTTATCTTAGCTAAAAATGTTAGCTAAGATAGGCAAAAGACTTGAACCCATAGCCACGCCATTTTTCTGTATGTTACAACTTATACAAAACATAAAGACACTATAAACAGACGTCATCAGTTGCCAAGTACTGTTGGGAAACAGATCACAAAATAGACTGGGAGAATAGAATTTTTTGTACATAAACATTAACAAAATGGCCAGACTGATTGTAGAGAATGCCTTCATAACATGAGCAAACAATGTAATGGCATTCAATATAGGAAACGGATTTGAAGATAGCCTATCAAGTAAAATCGTATACTCTACAAAAGAAATGAAATGCAAAAGCACAAGAGACCCATGGACAACAATGAACACCTGGAAGAAGCTGCAGGGAAATAAAAGCCAAGGTCACAAGGGCGGGACCACTCAGCAGAAGGAGGGTAATCAAAGGATCAGGGAAGCCAGCATACGGAATTGGAAAAACAAGGGCTTTAATCCACTCCCCACACACATATAAATACAGCTGGACTATGTGTCCAGCCATCCTACTGATACTTGACAATGAGGACTGTTTGTCCTAGAAAGCCTGTAACTTTTCTTGAATAAATATCACTGCTAGATACCATCCAGTTTCAATGAGGTCCTGTTAGTAAATATGCATATATATATATATATATATATATATATATATATTATATATATATATATATATATATATATATATATATATATATATATATATATATATATATATATATATATATATATATATATATATATATATATATATATATATATATATATA
>JANJGK010000031.1:6937829-6957829 GCA_039081455.1 Macrobrachium rosenbergii | reverse complement strand
CCAGATGTCACAATTTAGGGGTGAAAGGCTTGACTCTGGATTTCATGTTTTTATTTTCATTTCGATTTTCTATTATCTTGAATTGTCTCTCAACAAATATGATATATGCATTTTCCCTTTACAGTGAATTAGATTTTTTTTTTTATTAAATCTGTCCCTCTAATATGTTCTATCACACTTTTCTTTCATTTTTTCCTAATTATTTATATATATATATATATATATATATATATATATATATATATATATATATATAATATATATATATATATATATATATATATATATGTATATGTATATATATATATATATATATATATATATATATATATATATATATATATATATATATATATATATATATATATATATATATGTATATATATATATATATATATATATAATATATATATATATATATATATATATATATATATATATATATATATATATATATATATATATATATATATATATATCACTTTAAACCTTTTGAGGTATCCTTAAGATATACAAAATATTGCCCCCCTCTTGAGATGATTAGTTTTTAGCTTTCTGTAAAAGAAATCTATTGAGATGGCTTTGTCTGTCCTTCCGCACTTTTTCTCTCCATCCCCAGATCTTAAAAACTACTGAGGCTAGAGGAATGCAAATTGGTATATTGATCACCCACCCTCTAATCATCAAACACACAAAATTGCAGCCCTCTAACCCCAGTAGTTTTTATTTTATATAAGGTTAAATTTAGTCATGATCGTGCGTCTGGCAACGCTTTAGGACGGCCACCACCAGGGCGTGGCTGAATGTTTCATTGGCCGCGGCTTCTACAGCATTATACGCTGTACAGAAAACTTGATTGCGCTGAAGGCACTCCGACGCCTTTTGTTTACTGATTTTTGTATTTATTGTGTGTAAGGTAATGTATCAGTAAATAAAATGAGGTTTATTTAATGAGATCTTTTTAAATGGCCCTCAGACTCTTTTTGACCTCGTAATATCAGTACTCACTGCGTGATTGGAAGTGCTTGTTGGAATATTAAAATCCAAGGTTTCCAATTACAACTTTTTTCTTCGTCTGTTTGGCCAGTCATTTTTAATCTGCGAACTGCAGTTACACAAGTAATTCAAACTCTTCCCCTTCACTTTCCTTAAATTGTACATATCTGGTTTCTGCTCTTTTTCACGTACTTTTCTGTCGTAAAGACTGAAGCCTTCATTTTCTTCCGGGTACATAAAACATGTTTCATGTTGCGTGTATTGAATTACTTACATGTGTTGCCTCTTAACAGACGGAAAGATGTCTTCTCTCATTAACATATTAGATGGCAACTCTACCTGCAAGTGCCATGATTCATTTATGCAATTCAGGTTATTCATTATCGCTATCACTTATATTTCTAGTTTTTTTAATAATTTTATTATCATTTCACCTAATACGCAACATTTTATTATTCAATAATGCGGCTTTATTTTATTCATGACGAAATTAAAAGGTTTTTTACTAAATAAAGCTTATTTTTTCCTATTTTTTTCCACAACCAGTTTTAATCATCTGCATATCTGAAAAAATACATAGGTAAAGTAGTTGTTAATCTTCCCTCAACCACCTCATGAGCTTTTATTGTAAAAAGATTTTAATAAAAGAAATGAAATAGATAGAAAAACTGAAAAAAGGTCACTGAAATAAATTAATAATAATAATAATAATAATAATAATAATAATAATAATAATAATAATAATAATATCTCGGAGGAAGGCCCTCTCTCAGACAAACTTCATTGAACAGTATGGCCGTCTGGATGCCATATTGTAGTTTCTAAATCTCTTAAATAAGTTTCTTTGTATCAGCAGGTAAATTATACAACAGTTGTTCAAGGTTCATTTATTCCCTGACATTTCGATGGGGCTTTCTAGAATTTTTTAAAAGGTGAATGAAGCCAGGGGTACAACTATGCCATATATATACCCACAAGCAGGTTTACAGAAGATCTTTTGGCTATTGTTGATTGGTTTTCAAAGCTGGATGGGAGGGAGGGGGTTCCTCTTATTGGCTAGGAACATAATGATTCATTCAGATTTTGGCTGACCGATGTTGCCGCTGAACGACTGGCACCAGGTCCTGGGAGTTCTGGTCATAGGACATGCTGCCAGAAGTACCTTACTGTTCTCATGACGGTAGTAGGGAGAAGAAGGGTCTCCTGGGTTACGTTCAGAGAAGGTTTGCATCGAAGGATGGTGAGGGCCTCCCTATATTGTAAGTGGCGGTGGTTTTTGTTGCCATCCATGAATTTTGCACTCCGTGTGATCTGCTGGTATTGAGGGCATTGCCGTGTTCCCTAATGTAGTTCCCCTTTGAGTATGTGAGCAGCAATCCTCTTGGAGAGTTAGTCATAATCATACCAACGTACAGATGTCAGCATTCACTCTCAGGGCATGATGCTTGATAAACCACTCCTATCCTTTTCATGGGATTGTTGCGAGCAACAGGTCTGTTCTTCATGAGGTACTGGGTAGTCTGCCAATCCTTGTAGTAGATCATAAGATCAACTTTTTTTGTCTGCATTGGTGGGTTTTACATGGGTGCTGATGGCGTTCTTCAGGACTGCCTTGTCTTTCTTATACTGGTGTTCATGTGGCCCATGTAGAAAAGTGTAATGGTCTCCTCATTCTCAAGAGGGGCATTGTTCTCCTGATGATATACCTTTCGACGGCATTTCTTGTAACCCCAGCAACCCAATGGTAGCAATATCCATTATCCACCAGGGTTTGGAAAATGTGTTCGAGCTCATCAAAAGTGGTATTCCAAGAACAATAGTGCGAGACGGCATGACGGACGTTGCTGTTCATGACCGAGCATTGATGAATGGGTCCTGGTTAAGCAGATCTTGAGCAGGTGCCGTAGGGATGCCTCTGGAAAGTTCAATGTTGGGGTCGAACCATCTCTGGAGACCCTGTCAGGGATCATCTGTATCTTTTCATCTACAGGGGCATTAGTGAAAAAGCTCTCCTCATCCAACGATGCAATGATGTGCTGAGATGGCACAGAGCAAAGCCCTTTAAGGAACTCTATGGATGAAGCACTGAGTACATTTGGATTTCAGATTTTGTTCAAAGTCTTGGCCAGCCAGTAGGTCAGAGTTAAGCATTGGCTTATTATGGGTCAGAGAGGGTTGTTGGCCATGTGGGTTTTTACATTGCTGTAGATGTAGCCAATAACATAATCCCCCATAATCTTGGGCAGGTGTACAGCACCTACTACAGCATTAATTGCCTCTATTATGTGGTTACCCTCTTTTCTAATGTTATCGAGTTTCTGAAGGTACTCCTCTTGGCAAATCAGGACTAAAGTGTCTGTTCTATCATCTGAACAGGCTACAATGTCCTCCCTCTAATGGAGTTATTGTGTGATACCCTGTATTTTTCAGCATCAAGACCCTGCAATAGGATCCCTGCTCCATCAGGAGGAGGGGCTGAAAGTCTTCAGTGATCCTAAAGAGGCTGTGGTCTTCCAGGGAGAGAATGGAGTCTAGGAGCACCTCAATTTCAACACATTTAGCCTGGGGTTAGGCCTCTCCAACATGTGGCAGTTCAGGCCCATCTGGAGAAGGGTATGCACGGAGGTGGTGGGCTGGTAATCCATCAGATTAGTATATGTGGTGTTCCTTCTGGCTGGGATATGTAGATGCCTGCCATTGGAAAGTATGAGCTTCTTGTGCACAGTGCACCAGCAGTGGATGCTATTGGGATGCTCTCCAAGGCAACCTATTCTTGTTCAAGGTGCCTCACATATGCCTGTTTCTTAATCAGCAAAACTGCTGAGTAGCCCTGCAGTTCCTGGTATCTGGGTCATATAGCCGTAGGTTTGAACATCTCAGAAGAAGCCAGATGCTCAAACAAGCTTCATTGAGTAGAATGTCCACCTGGAAGCCATTGAGTTTGTATTGTAGTTTCTCAGTCTCATGAATGAATTTCTTTGTAGCAGTAGGTAAATTATACAACAGCTGTCCAAAGCTCATTTATTCTTTTATGTTTCAGTAGGACTTTCTACCATTTTTCAAACAGTGAATTTAGATGGGGGTAAACTATGCCATATTTGTACCCATCGGGCTTACAAAAAAATTTTTGGTGAGTTTTTATTGGTTGTCAAAGCTGTGGGGGTGGGGGAGTCCTATTGACTGGGAGTGGAGCGACTCTCCTGAGTGAATCATTCCACCCAGGAGAGTCATCCTGACCGGAGTAGGTGCTGATTGGCTGGTGCCTGGTCCCAGGAGGTCTGGTCATTGGGAAGGCTGCCTGAAGTAATGGGTGGCTGTTCTCATGACCATTATTAAGGAAAAGAAAGGTCCCCTGGGTTATGTATAGTGACAGTTTCCATTGAAGGATGGCCAGGGCCTCCTTATATAGGAGGTGGTAATGGTTGTTGTCACCATCCAGGGTTGTTCTCCTTACGATCTGCAGGGATGGGGCAGAGGGGGCACTGCCGTGTTCCCTCATGTAGTGCTACTATATGGGCCCTTTGTGTATGTGAACAGTGATACTCTGGGAGAGTTGAATCATTACCATACTGTTCTACAGGGGCTTCATGAACACTGAATGTAAGAAAGAAGAGGCAGCCCAAAAGAACATCACTGGTCCCATGTAAAAACCACCAATGTAGACAAAAATGTCGACCTTGAGATCTACTACAAGGATCAGATAAAATATCTCATGAGGAACAGCCCCACCACTAGCAATGCTGCTCCTCTTATTTAAAAATAAGAGGAGCGGTTTACCAAATATTGTGTCTTGAGAGTGGATGCTGCCATTCGTACACTGGCATGACTGTCTCGACTCTCCAAGAGGATCGCCATTCACCTACGTGAAGGGCAGTATACCAGCACTACATGAGAGAACATGGCACTGCACCTCAATGCCAACAGATTGTAAGGAGTGCAAAAATCTTAGATGGCAACAATGACCATCACCACCTCCAATATAAGGAGGCCTTCACCATCCTCCGATGGAAACTGTTGCTGAACGTAACCCAGGAGACCCTTCTCCCTGGCACCACCAAGAAAACGGCAAGAAATAAATGATCTTGGAACTGCTGCTGTATAATTTACCTACTGCTGCAGAGAAACTCATTCGAGAGACTAAGAAACTACACTACAAAATTAATGGCGTCTAGACGGTCATCCTGTTCAATGAAATAATAATACTTAACTCACCTCTGATAACTGCTAAATAAGATTCATTCTCAATATGTAAATCTTCCTTTTGAAAACTGGTAACATTTGTGGATATAATAATAATAATAATAATAATAATAATAATAATAATAATAATAATAATAATAATAATAATAATAATAATTAGGCTAGTTTATACTAATACCTAAACGTGTTTCCTTGTCGAAACAAAAATCATCCTATGGAAACCGGTAACAATTTGGAAAGAAAAATCTAATAATAATAATAATAATAATAATAATAATAATAATAATAATAATAATAATAATAATAATAATAATAATAATAATAATTAATCTCATCTCTGCCAAATACCCAAAATCATGTTTCATTCTCGATACAAGAATCATCCTTTTGAAACTGGGTCACAATTCTGGAAAGTAAAAACTAATACTTTACCATTCCGGAATCAAAGAGGAAATACAAAATTGCGAATTCCCTCGATAGGCTGTGTCTCTTCATACACATATGCATGAGCCACATCTGCAGTGCAATCAATGTCCCCCACTCGACCCAAAACCCGGCAAAGTAGGTTAATATGATGATGAGGGTGAGTGATTGCTGGATGTTTTCCCGTCCGGATAAAATGCTTCCTTTTCCATTCTTTGGAGATCTCTTGGTAAGGGCAATTATTAGGAGGGAGATTAATATAACTGTTGGTCTAAATTTGTAGATTTTGCTGAAATCAAGTTTTTGAGTTTACTTAGTTTCCACGGTTTAAAGACGTTTCATAGCTCTTTGTTTTGTATCATTATCAATATCACTAGAGCACGAGTCTTGTGCCATCATTGGTTACATATATATATATATATATATATATATATATATATATATATATATATATATATATATATATATATATATATATATATATATATATATATATATACATATACACACACACACACAAAACACGAAAGATCCTAATCATTCATAAAAATTCAAAAGATAAGATTTCGGAATCGAGTTAACTTACTTTTATAAATAAGGTATTTTTAAATATTACACATTTTACAGTTTTCAACCCTTGTAGGGTCGTATTGCTGCACCGCTGGAAACAATATTCTTTGGTCAGTTTTCCTTTATTATAAGTAAAGAATTCAAAATGTTATACTGGATTTTCCTCTGAGGAAAAAAATCATATGATGATTAAATCATAATTAATTGAATTCTACTTACCTTAAAACCTTGAGTTTTAGGGAACGTCAGATTGACTGTTACATGTGTATGTACATATACATATATATATATATATATATATATATATATATATATATATATATATATATATATATATATATATATATATATGTGTGTGTGTGTGTGTGTGTGTGTGTGTGTGTGTGTGTGTGTGTGTGTGTGTGCGTGTGTGTGTCTGTGTCTGTGTGTGTGAGTGTGTAACAATCAACCTATCGCTCCCTAAAACTCAAGGTTTTAAGCTAAGCAGAATTCAATCATTTATGATTTAATCATCATATGATTTTTTCTGAGGAAAATCCAGTATAACATTCAGAAATCTTTATCATTTAAAATAAAGCTAAAATTATTAAAGAATAGGCTATTGTTTCCAGCGGTGCAGCAATTCGACCCTACAAGGGTCTCCCGAAATTAGGGATATTTCTAGGGCCATATGGTGGTTATGGCTGTTGTAGGTGGCCATATGCAAGTCTGTGGGACCATTCATTCTCATCAAAATAGCGTAACGCTGTAAGGGCGTTATTCATTTTATTTTAATGGCAGAAACGGAATACGTTAGATGCTTACGTATAAAATCCAGTATGAGTGAAATTTGTATGTAATGACTCTCCTGTTTCGAAAGTCAGTCTTAAACCTAATCGTTCGACAAAGAAAATATAATTGACCGATGATTATATTAACTCATCTGCTTTATGTCATTCTTATTCAAGCCACAAACATTTGAAATCAATTTGCATTTTAGATATTTTTCATTCATCCATTAAATAATATTCGGAAATGGCGAAAGGAAAACACAAAATGGGAATACCAGAGAAAGGCTCATTAAAGGTAACGACTCCAGATAGGAATAAAGATGAAAAGAAGAAGACAAAGAAGAAGGAAAAGAACAAGAATAAGAAGAACAAGAAAGAACACTTACACTGGATTACCTAAACCGGAAGCCTCTAAATTAAGGGAGAGGCTCAGCCCTTTTGCCTGCTAATATTATTGAATCTCATTTCCATTTGAGAGTTAGACTCGAGCTGAGTTCTCTTGAAGGACTAATGGATTTTGCAGAGATTTATTTGCTATTCAGAATGGATGTGTTTCTAAAGTCCCGTCTGTTATTTTCATCATAAATATATATAGCATTAACTGGATTTCACGAACACTGTTATGGACTAGATCTTATAAAATCAGTGAGTCATTTTCGTAAAAGAATCAAGAACGGAAATTTCCGTTCTGTTACATTAAAACATTCACAAAACAGAATTGGACTGATTCTCAGTAACGTGAAGCCCTTCCGCAATAGTTATTTTATATAATTATTACCATTCATAAACGAAATGTTTGAATGACCGTAATGTAAATGTGGACCCATTGGTAATAAAACCATTTGCTTAATACCAAAAAAATTAATTTCTTAAAAATTGGTTGATGACGTATACTGTTAATAAGTCACAATCTTCTGATTACAGAAACTAATATTTTGGAATGTTTCTTGGTATAATCCCATTTGAAATCAAGATTGCTAGATATTCGTTATGGTACAAGTAAATTCTGAGAAAGATTTCAGTCCTTTGGCACAGGATCAGAGAGATTTAAAACATAAGCAAATCATGGACAAAGTTGAAGTAGGAAGAAGCCTCATAAAACTCTTCATCCATTACAGGCATATAATCCAGTGATAGACACTATTGCTCGTTATAAATGGAAATGAAACAATACAGATAAACAGCAAACCGTTTAGTCAACCCGAACCCTTCTATTCCTACCACAAGACATCCTAGAATTGAACTGAAATGAATACAGAGTTTAGGCCAAATGCCAAGCACTAGGGCTTAAGAGGTAATTCAGCGCTGGAAAGGAAATTGAGAGTAGGTAGGTCTGAAAGGTGTAACAGGAAGGAATCCTAGCGGCTGCATTATGAAGTATTTGTTACGAGAGGGTGGATAGCGAGATGGAAGAAAGATTATACGAATGGAGGTACAGTAAAATGAATGAAAGAGGTTGCAGCTAGGGGCCGAAGGGACGCTGCAAAGAACCTTTAGTAATACCTACAGTACACCGCATGAGGTGCACTGACGAAGGCGTCCTAGAGCCCGAAAGTTGGTTGCATCAGCTGTGACATAGGAGCCGAATATTTTTACGCACGAAGAATACACACGAAACGCGGCAATCAAATCACGTCGGAGGCAAGTCATTCAAATGACAGATTAACATGTTCAGCGAGCAGGTACTGTAAGCATAAAGGTGAATTCGAGGCTTATCTTCCTTGGATGTAAACACGGGTAAGCGTGGAGAGAGACCGAGAATACAGCCACAGGCTTCTTCAGCCATGGACCGGTCGTCATGAGCCAAGCAAATATCATTAACACAAATTTCAAACTTGAGGAATAACCGTGCGTCTGCGTCAAATAATCTTTCTTTGCAACCCTACCAAAAACGAATGAGTAGTTTGGTGTCAGGGAGGCATCAATGAAACAGAAGTTCTCGTTTATGCACTGTAAGATGAAACGCGTGTTATAAAACGGTACAACACGATCCGTTCCTTGCTAGAAAGGACCCCTGATATTTACAAATACTTTCCAGCGACAGTGGAAAATTTTCATCGACTGAAGGAAGCTCATGTTGAAGAATTTTAGAGGAATATAGATGAAAGAATTCGCAACCAAAAGATGAATACATAGATATATATAATTAAGAAAGAAAATATACGGAGAAAATACTTACGAAATATGTTTTTCGTTGAACGATAATTAATGAGTATTTTTCATGATATTGTAATTTAAAAACCATCGAGTGTGTGGTGCGTGCCTGAACATTTTCGTCCGCTTATTTGTGGCAGAAATAGAACTGAATTCTGAAATGTAGAAGCCTTCGAATATAAAATCCACTAACTTCTTTGGTGCACTTAAGTCTGATGATAAGACGGAACTTCTCCAAATGTAATATTCACATTAAGGAACATGCGGTCGTTCTGAAATTCCCATCACCATCTCTCTCGGCCGCTGAAATGACTCTTATGAGAAAATGGCAGATCTGCATAGAAAGTAAACACTGGCCCAGACCCTTCCGAGATGAGAGGATCAACTTGACTTTTCAGTGAGGAAATTGGAAGAACTAAAAGGATGATTCAGAGAAATTTTTTTATAGAAGGCTTTCAAGCAATTACTTAGAGAATCGTTTATTATGCTTTTCGTAGAGGGGTTTCACAATATTATGATTTTCAGTTTCTCTATTTTTCTTTTATTTTATGTCTCCCCTATAGATGCATATGAGAATCATATTGTATAGTTTATTTCATATTATCACTGATCTTGGATTATGATTTAAGGTCACGTGTAATAAGAAGGTGCTCTTTAGTAAAAAAAAAAGAATAGAATTTGAGTTTAGTTTGAAAATTATTGTTGGAGAAGTTCACGTATAAAGTAAAGTTTTAGGTTAGGGAAGAGGACCGTGAGTTAGATTTTATGACGTGTTTTGATACTGATTGGAAGCTACTTCACGTGAAATGAGTTTCGGTATGAACATGTAAGCCATACACAGTGAGTATGGTGTGTGTGTGTGTGTGTTTTTTTTTTTTTTTTGAGAGAGAGAGAGAAGGGGTGGGGGAGACGAAGAGGCAAATAGATATAACGGTAGGATAATTCTTATAAGTTACTTCATGTATTATTCAATACTTTGTATTCCCTAAAGTTAATTATTATAATAACAGACACCTAATATTTCAAACTTCCAATGATATTTCACGAACCTGAGCCAGCTGCCTCATTTTCCCCAAACTGCGTGTCCTAAAAAAACGTTTGAATGTAATTTTATGTTTATATTTATGAAGAATAACTTTCTCTTCAGAACTTCAAAAAAACTTAAGAGAAGATAGGTCATGCTCCTCTTATTATTTTACTTAGATAACTGACGTAGCCCTTTTTTTCAGGTACCGAGGTAAAAACAGATCTCAAAAACAGTCTTCAACACTATTGATCTCTTTGTCTGGCTCCTATTACCTTTTGCATCGCTTCTTCTTCTCATCATTTCATTTTACTTAATACATTAAGTAAGCTATTTCCAGCGAATTTCAGTCATGAACAATTCAGGCTTTTATATATATATATATATATATATATATATATATATATATATATATATATATATATATATATATATATATATATATATATATATATATATATAAAATATAAAAAAGAATACCACAGGAAAATGTGGCATTCACTTATATACTGGTCACGTGCATCTACGGTGATTTTTGAAGGATATATATATATATATATATATATATATATATATATATATATATATATATATATATATATATATATATATATATATATTAAGCCCTAGAAACAAGGTCAGATAGGGTCATAATCTCTTTCTTCAACTGTTTTAAGAACAATGTCATATCATCTTATGCCTCTAAGATTTTCCAGTAGCAATGGCAAGTATTGGGTCAGCACATTCTTTCTCTCTCGTCGACTCCTCTCACTGTATCTATCTTCAAACAAAAGTCTACTGGATTAAAACGCCGAGATACAAAACTAGACTTTATTTGCAAATTTAACTAAAGCATTTCAGCAAAAGCTACGGTCATGAAATGGAATTTCTCACACCCCATAAAGATAAAAGTCATATCTAGAGGAAACTCAGACTCACAATCAATCGAATTAATGATTCTAGATCAACCAATACCAGTGACTAGCACCCTGGTCACCAAAACAAAATAAAAAGGTAATGATTACTCTAGACCAAAATAAATGTTATATAATATGTTTAAAGAACACCACTTCCAATGCATTCGTCCTCACAGGAGTGAACCAGAATTCCTGTTAAAAGAACATAGCTTATATTAAAACCTGAAATGGTACATAAAGAAATAAACATTTAAAACGGAAAAATGCATAATAAAGAACAGAGGGGTTTCACTGCAACGTAAAATGGGTATTCCACATAATGCCTGAAAAAAATAGAAGTGTTAATTAGTTATCTTACATTCTATGGCCCATTGGGAAGCCACCCCTCCAAGTGGCTGTTCTTATTCACTAACATAGCTCAAACGAGAGATCACACCAGCTACAAATCGAAGTGAATGACCATTCTAGGGTTTCTCAATAATATACACATTAGAGCGCCCGTATACACACATTCACTTAGCAACCCCTCCCTCAAGCGTGACGTTACCGTCGGATTCAATATTCAAAGGTCTCTACCTTCTGAATCCACAGATGTTACAGAGCTTCCAACAATCTGTCACGTTGTCCCCATGCATCTTGGCCATGATCGGAAGGCACAAAATTAGCGCGTCAGATACCCACTGTATCTAACCGTGGAGAGAACCAAATCAACATAAAGGCCACCTGCACCGGACAGACTTTTTCACAGGCCAGCAATCAGTCAGTTCAGATCTTAATATATATATATATATATATATATATATATATATATATATATATATATATATATATATATATATATATATATATATATATATATGTGTGTGTGTGTGTGTGTGTGTGTGTGAAGTGAGAGAAACAGAAACAGACAGGTTTTAGCCTATCTGTTTTATGTCATAACAAAAATAACCTGACTTACAAAGTTAAACCCAAAGGAAATCAAGGACCTCTAATGCATGACCTCAGTGTTCCATTATCGAAGTAGTCACGGAAACTCCTAAAACCATCACCATTCCCCAGGTGCAATGATAAGCACATCGTAAACTGCGTAAATCTAATATAAAGTCACGTTTTCTTCCCTTCGTGAATATTGCCTAGGTTTTAATTTTCTATATCTATGGCTACATATATATATATATATATATATATATATATATATATATATATATATATATATATATATATATATATATATATATATGTATATATATATATATATATATATATATATATATATATATATATATATATATATATATATATATATATATATATCCTATAAGTTCTCCGTCTTCTTAATTCATATACACATAAACTATCTATCTATCTATGTATATTAAGTGTATATACATAAATATATATTTTATGTACTTATATATGCTTAAATTATATATATATATATATATATATATATATATATATATATATATATATATATATATATATATATATATATATATATATATATATATATATACATATGTGTGTGTGTGTGTGTGTGTGTATGCGTCACTACTGAGGCACACTCAGGGCACATACATAAATTGTAGAGTCAAGGACAGGAATCCACTGGGTATTCACACTTTCTTTATTCCTTCAAACTTTTCGTGATTCCTAATCAAATCCTCAGGGAATTTTACGGAAATGATAAGAGGGACTGAACAGCTAAAACTGAATTACATTGATATATAAATCTGTAAAAACTCTATAAAAAAAAACCTTCAAAATTGCACACACTAAAACACACTTAAATACATATGCACAAAGCGTAAAATTATGTTACATATGGTTACACAAGAGCACATTAAAAAATATTAAAATATAAAAAAAAAAAACACCTAAACAAAATTTAATGTATCAACAAGATTGTTTGAAAGATTCAAAAAATGAAGAAAACTAACATGACAGTAATACACTTGAACAACGCCACCCAAAAAACACAAGACCCTAACCTTACAATGCAAATTACAGAATCGCTCTCACAGGCAATAAATATAATAAAAAAAAAAGAGGTTACAGGTACAAACATTAGTGAACTATGACTGGAACAAAGGGATAGGGGCAGTTAGAGTGTTTACTGAGGGAACCCGTGGTATTATTTTACATTTAAAGATTCAAGCATTAGAAGTTTTTGTTGGTTTTGTGCTTGACCTATAGCTTTAAAATCTTCGTAATTTATTTGAGCTTAAGACTTGGTGGCATGATTTCTCACACTGGATATATATATATATATATATATATATATATATATATATATATATATATATATATATATATATATATATATATATATATATATATATATATATATGTGTGTGTGTGTGTGTGTGTGTGTGTGTGTGTATGTGTATTATGTACACAGGTAAATAGATAGACTGATGGATATGTACATTCCCTTGCTATAGAACATTCATTATTTGAAGAATACGCTAGTTTGGGCGTATATGTTTTAAGGTAAGAGAACTTATAGAAAAAATATTAATAATAAACTCTAAAAACAAATATTCGTATTTTGTTTCTAGAAACATAAACTGCATATTAATTAAACATTTGATTAAGCCTTGTAAACTGAAACCCAAAATATATCCGTTGTTTATTTCAGGTGAGGGGAGAGAGGGAGAGAGAGACGTGAGAACTGTCGACCACAACAAGTTCATCGCTTTGCTGGTCACGAATAAACGCGCTATTAATTGATTCCGGGTAAAAGGTCATAACACCTTTTGTGTGCGCTTATGTGTGTGTGTGTGTGGGTGTGTATGTGTGTGTGTATTTTAGTCCTTTTTTATTTTTCTTCGTGTGAAAATTATACCGGAAGAAATGTTTATCTTTTCTCATCAAAATTCTGTTTTGTCCAAACGTAAACGATATCAGCGAGAAATGGAATTGGTCATCGCCCTTGAAGACATTAGATAACAACTGAGCCAATGATGATTCATCCATATTTCTTGCGTGTGTATCATACATATTTCCCGTAGTAGGTTAGTTCCGTCGGTGTTCCTTGCGTGATTCACTGTAGGCATTACTAAATGATGTTTGCTGCGTTCCTTCAACACCCAGCTGCACCCACGTTTTAGCCTTTTACTTTACCGCTATTCCAGCTTCCTTTCTTCCATCTTGCTGTCCAACCTCTCTAACCATTAACTCCTAGTGCAAAATTGGGGTTTTGCCCCAGGTCCACTTATAGATCTTTGTAGTTCCTAATTGGATGGGTGGGTACCGTTCTCAGCCAGCACTCTGCTGGTCCCGCGTTCGATTCTCCGACCGGCCAACGAAGAACTAGAGGAATTTATTTCTGGTGATAGAAATTCATTTCTCGGTATAATGTGGTTTGGATTTCACAATAAGCTGTAGGTCCCGTTGCTAGGTAACCAATTGGTTCTCAGCCACGCAAAATAAATCTAATCCTTCGGGCCACCCCTAGGAGAGCTGTTAATCAGCTCAGTGGTCTGGTTAAACTAAGGTATACTTAACTTTTTTTTTTATATAGATCTTTGTTTTCCATTCTCTACATCCTCTGGGTCTTTATCTTGTTATCCAACCATTCTAACCCCTTATTTTCACTGTCTTTAGTGATCCATGGCTTGAAAGCCTAACTTGCATAAGTCACATCATTTCGGCCATATTCATTCATCAAAGATGGCCGGTTTTCGTAATTGTCACGAACGGAAAATAGTTTCCTCTCTCTTAACTCAAAAGCGGGGTTCTCCTTGGTGACAGAAGTTATAACATCAGACAAGTCGCTGCTCCTAGTTTGTTCTCTTAACAGAATTGACATAAAGGGACATGACCTGACAGTAAATAACAGAGGATGGAACCTTAATTGGCAAGATCCGTTAGACTTTAGCATTATCGAAATAAAGGATTTTGCAGAGACAAATAACATCAAACGCCAGCGATCTTCCAGTTTGTTTGGAGACGCGACAAATAAAACACATTTGCATATAACGGATGTGTACAAACAATGGGTGAAATGGTGTCTTAAAATGGCTGAAATAAAAGTTGAGCGCAAAGCAATAACAGATGGATGTAAATGCCAAAATATTCATTCAAAATATAAGTAAACTACTCAGTTTAAGGAATAAGGTATAACTGTCATTTCCTGGCGGAAAGGAGGAAACTACATTAATAGATACGAATGTACATTTTTTATTGTCATTATTATTATTATTATTATTTTAGTAAATGAAACCCATTCATATAGAACAAGCACTCAGGGGCCATTGACTTGACATTTAAGCTTCCAAAGAATGTTGGTTTCAACCTCCCACCCCAGACCCCACACTGCAGCAGTAACTGATCATGATACAGAGCCAGTGATTTTTCATCGCTTTTGGGGGAGACACGAACCCGCGACATCTGATTAGCAATCCACGACACTAACTGCTGTACCAGCTGACAAGTATTTCATGTTAAAATCATGTAAAAATAATGATGAAGCAATTTTATGTCCACACAAACGAGGCAGTCATTCAACATTGTGCATTATCCAGTAAGAGGAACAGAAAGAGCATCGTTCATGAATAAATTCTGGTAGAGTTAGCTGGACACCGTATGTTGTCATGATATATGGATTACAAGAGTTAACGGAGAGAGAGAGAGTCCCTTTATGAATCAGTCTTAGCTGTATCAGGTGGTTAACGTAAGCTATCATAAGAAATGTGGAAAAGAAGATTTAAGAGAGAGAGAGAGAGAGAGAGAGAGAGAGAGAGAGAGAGAGAGAGAGAGAGAGAGAGAGAGAGAGATTAAAGTGACGGAGAGGGGAAGGGATTATAATTTATGCAGATTAATCATTTAATCACAAGGCAATCAACCGTTTTATATTTCATATTTTCGTCAATTCCCAACGAACTTTATTTATTGTCGCTGTTGTTATTCTCTATTTATTTCGTTGCCCTTCATATCCGCTGCTTCTTTCCATAAATGACGAAGTGATCCGCTATACCGAGGCCATACATCTCAAGAGCCATTTGTCATATTATGAAGCAGCCACCGCCAAACTTTTCCCGGATAATGAGAAAACCCATCTTTCTCGAGGCTTTGCTCCTCTCGTCAACTTTTTTCGGCCCAGTTCTATTCTTAGGTCGGCACATCCATCTTCATATTTCTTTAGAGCCAAAAAGAAGCAATCTCGACGTTTTTTTAGGGAGCAATGCTGGTATTATTCCTTGTTAGTCATATATTACCAATGTTTATAGGTGCCATCAATTTATCATATTTTACGTGTTCAGAGCTTTACATTAAATTCTTAGTCACAGTTTGTCACCTTGTAAACCTATAACTAAACCTGATATCATCTATTTATGAATCATTTTCTTCACATATAGCTGCAAGCTTTCCTATTTTGCATACAAATATTTATTTACTATGAAAAGCGTATTTACTTATCGGAGAATCAAACCAGATTTGATTATGACAATGTGTTTTATTGCTATAGGTAAAAACCAAAACTTTCAGATCAGTTCAACATCTAATTTTTCTATTAAGTTATAACGAAAAAGAAGCGCAATCGATAACTGACTATTCTTCCATTTTTGGCAGGAGTTCATATAAATTCGGAAGGGTATTTAAAGATCTATTATTATATGGAACATTTCTTCCGTATAATTTTGAATTTGCAGCTTCTCAAAATTTGCTGGCTGTCAACAAGTTCACGAAACAAAAAAGGAAACTGTTAACACGTGTGTCGTACATATATATATATATATATATATATATATATATATATATATATATATATATATATATATATATATATATATATATATATATATATATATATGTGTGTGTGTGTGTGTGTGTGTGTGTGTGTGTGTAAGTGTAATTACTAACAGGGCCTCACTGTAACGAATGGTATCTAGCGGAGTTATTTATTCAAATACATTACAAACTTTCCAGGACTCAGTCCTCATCGCCACGTAACTGTAGAATGAAGGACACGTAGTCCAGCTGTATTTAATGTATATCTGTGTAGGGGAGTGGATTAAAGTCTGTGTCCCTGTTATTACCCTTCTTCTCCTGTGTGGCCCTTGTGACCTTGACCTTTCTCTGCCGGCCGCTGCTTCCAGGTATTCTTCTCCCATGTGGTTTCCTGTGTTACATTTCTTTTCTGTTGTAGAGTATATGATTTTTCTTGATAGGCTGTCTTCAGATCCGTTTTTAGTGTTGCCTGTCATTACATTGTTAGCACATCTTATGAATGCATTATCTACATTCAGTCTGGCTGTTTTGTTTGTGTTCCTGTATAAAAAAAAAAAAAATTCATATTTTCCCACTCTATTTTGTGGTCATTTTCCCAAAAGCGCTTGGCGACAGCTGATGCCTGATAATAATACCTTATCTTTTGTATATGTTGCTTGCTTCGTTCTTTGCATGATTTGCCGCTTTCGCCGAAGTAACGCTCTTCTCAGTCTATACACAATCTAACATGCGCTAACAATGTAATGGCAGGCAGCACTGGAAACGGATTTGAAGACAGCCTATCAAGAAAAATCATATACTCTACAATAGAAAAGAAATGTATAAACACAAGAAACCACTTGGAATATGAACGCCCGGAAGGAGTGGCCGGTAAGGAAAGGCCAAGGTCACGTGGGCAGGCCCACAAAGGAGGAGAAGGATAATAACAGGAACACGACTTTAGTCCACTCCCCTACACAGATATGAATACAGCTTGACTACGTGTCCGGTCATTCTACCGATACGTGACTATGAGGACTGTTAGTCCAGGAACGCTTGTAATTTTTTTTAATAAATAACTCTGCTAGATCCCATCAAGTTTCAATGAGGTCCTGTTAGTAATTGTATTAATGCACAGAACAATTGTGCAAGTGATAATGTTAATGTATATATATATATATATATATATATATATATATATATATATATATATATATATATATATATATATATATATATATATATATATATATACATGTGTGTGTGTATTTACGTGTGTGCGTGGAAACACAATACAAGAGAGAGATTTACATATACTTGAGAATTCTTGTGAGCGTGACAAAAGATGTTTTCCTGCATAAAGAAGAGAGAGAGAGAGAGAGAGAGAGAGAGAGAGAGAGAGAGAGAGAGAGAGAGAGAGAGAGAGAGAGAGAGATTTTGCCGTAAACTAAATCAAAACTCAGAAATGGTCATTTCAAAAACTATAAGAAAATCTTAGTCACAGACGAAATATTCTTAATTTTTTCTCTAAAGTAACATTTGCATTCCAGTGAAATGTGACAATTACGGTCATCACCAAAAAATGGAGGCAACACAGTTAACCACTCTCAATCAAACACTTGAGAGATATAAAAAAGGCGAAAGAGAGAGAGAGAGAGAGAGAGAGAGAGAGAGAGAGAGAGAGAGAGAGAGAGAGAGAGAGAGAGAGGGAGGCTTTCTGTGGCCCGTTTTCATTTGTCTTGACGTCCTTCCCATTATACGAAGACCACCTATCTTTGGTATCATTTGTCATAGCAGGAAGAAACAAGAGCCTCACATTTCCAGAATAATACACACGACCATCTTTCTCAGAAAATTCTTCCTTCTCTACTTTTGCTTCTCTTTGTCAGTCCATTCATCTCAACTCTTGCCTACTCAGTGTACGCTTAGAAAATTACTCTGTGTAGAATGGCCAGTGTATGAGATTGGTGACCGCTCCAGTCTTTTTGTTGCCTGCACTTAGCGTCAAATTTATCTCTTTACTGGTATGAACTCTGATATTTGAGCATTTCTGAAGTGGGGTACATTAGCTTAGGTTATAAAAGGACCTCCGGTAGAATGCTTCAGTTTATTTCTTCTATTCTGCCACATCCAATTCTGTGATTGTTTTGTGTAGCAATTATTGCTGAAACTGCTGTTTCTATCTGTTTTGAATATCTAGATATATATATATATATATATATATATATATATATATATATATATATATATATATTTACGTTTTTCCTGCGATTTTAGTTTGAAATATGCTCTGTGAGACAGGTAGCAACGATTTAAGGTAATTTAGCCTTATGATTCTGACTTCGTGGGTCCAGGAAAATGTAAAAAGAGGAAAGCAAAGGAGAATTTCATATGAGCATAGGGCTCTTGTTACTGAGGGAAATATTACGTAAAACACGTGGGCAAATTTAAAGGAGTGTATTTACATAAATGACATCAGTACGGGAAAGAGGAACTAAAGTAGATTTCTGGTCCTGAAGGGATTCCTACGGGATTGAATGAAACTGGGGGATTCCAGACACAGTCCGAGAAGCTTCCACGAAATAGGGTCTCTCTGAAATGAGAGATATGCACATTATGCGCCAGTAATGAAAATAGACAAAAGAATAATGAATTCGAAGCTGCACTGAGGGTGCCAAGTGAGTAATAAAGAATTAATACTGCCGATGCAAGAGGCGCACAGACATTAGACAAGGGATTCTTTGATTAATGGCGCTCACTTCAAATAAATGTTACAAGGACAAAGCGTGACTGAATGGTGGTTTTCCAGAGCACATTACCGTAAGACAGGTGTGTTTCCAACGTAGAAATTTGGTCCGTGGATGACTTGCGATTTCCGAGGGCGAGTTCTTCCACGTGTTAGGATGCAAGGGAATGGCGATGGGGACTTCTCGAAGAAGGGCAACACGCGGGAATTTCACGAAGGACCGGGCGATTCTTGAGGGGCATCCGGCAGGTCAACGGTAAAGCGAGCACGTGGCTTGCCGTCGAAGGGCACGAGGAGAAAGTATACTTGGAAAAGGGCCACGTGGTTAGCTAAGGACACTGCCAAGGGCAGGCGGCTTGGTCCTTCTTCACTCCCTGACTTCCACCCCGCGTGTGTGAGACCGAGGCCTTGTGTTTTCTGCTTTTATCTCCTCCTAAGGGACAGGGGGCACTTCCAACATATGGGTTGTTGAATCATCTCCAGCT
>JANJGK010000031.1:6910329-6930329 GCA_039081455.1 Macrobrachium rosenbergii | reverse complement strand
TATATATATATATATATATATATATATATATATATATAAATATATATATATATATATATATATATATATATATATATATATATATATATATATATATATATATATATATATATATATATATATATTATATATATATATATATATATATATATATACAGTATATATATATATATACAGTATATATGATGACAATATCCACTTAATAAAGTAAGTGAAAACCGGGATCTTGAATAAGTAGTTTCGTAGTGTATTCTACATCCTCAAGAGTGAGCTTGAAAATGTAGAATATATACTTATAAATTATAAGACAAATAAAGGCGGGGGGGTGGATTAGGCACAGGACATACCTAAACCGTAGTAGTAACAAGACTAAAACAAAAGTTTTCTCAAGAAGACAAGAACACAGGAAGAGCAAGAAAGGACGAGAGAAGAAAAACATAAACAAAAGGTTAAGCAATGAACAATTGTACAGAGGTTGTTTGAGTATTTAGTGTTGGGACCATCTACTTTATGATAATAGATTCTAATATACTGAGGTCATTTTCATTTTGGGCTTGTCCTATTATAGAAAAATCTTTATAATTAATATCAGTTCCGCACATTTTTACAGGATTTCTTATATTTGAGTGGTCTGGATTAGACAGTTTACATCCAGTTCTGTAACTTACACCTTTATGGGAATGTATGCGGATAGGAAGTAGCCTTCTCGAGCATCCGACGTAAATCCCACGATCACATCCTGGGCAAACATATTTATAAACGATGTTCGAAGACAAGAGGTGATCATACAGCATTATACCGAGACCACCGATTGTGCGCTGTACAGAAAACTCGATAGTGCCGAAGAAACTAAGGAGCAATTTTTACTTGTTTTCTTGGATGTGAATTCCACGAATATTTATTTTAATCTTTATTTCAATCTTGTGACTGACAAGTCATAGTGTTCAGGTTATTTATAATATTTTTTGGGGTCAAACAAGGTCTTTTCTTTTTAGATGCCATGAGGTATTTTCTTTATCACAGTTACTAAAGTTTTATGTTGGTCTTTTCCGTCACTGTTAAGAATATTTTCCTAATGCTTTGGGTCCTTCCTTTACCTCCCTCTTAAATAGATCAACGTCACTGTTTTCAATTCTTCTCTGATTTTCTCATCTACACATTTAGGTGGTTTAAATGTCTATTTTCTATAAGTACTCTTCTGGCCACTGCCCCATTCAGTTTAGAAAAATTTATCTTCCTCTCAACTGATCCCCTATTTTACGGGCTGCTGTAGGGTTGTCTTATTCACTTGTTCTCATTACTTTCCCAAAATCTAGACAGCCTTTTCTCGCAAGTGTTCAGTTTTGTCTGCCTGTCAATAATTAGTTCTGTGTTTCTGATAATCTATTAGGGCGTATTTAATCGTCTTAGTTGAATTTTTCTCGGATGTAATGTCGAAATGTGTATCTATGCCTGCTCTCGCATTCAGTTTTCTTTAGCTTTCTGTAAAAGAAAACTATTGTGCCGGTTTTGTCTCTGTCCGTCCGCACTTTATTCTGTCAGCACTTTTTCTGTCCGCCCTCAGATCTTAAACACTACCGAGACTAGAGGGCTGCAAATTGGTATGTTCATCGTCCACCCTCCAGTCATCACATACCAAATTACAGCCTTCTAGCTTCAGTAGTTTTATTTTACTTAAGGTTAAAGTTAGTCATGATCGTGCGTCTGGCACCGCTACAGGTGCCAACAACACAGATCACCACCGGACAGTGGCTGAAAGTTTCATGGGCCGCGGATGAGAGTTTCATGGTCTGTGACCGAGAGTTACATACATCATTATACGCTGTACAGAAAACTCGACTGCGCCGAAGAAATTCAGCCCATTTTTTACTTGTTTTATATTGTGTTGGACATCCATTTATTATTTTCGAAGAGTGAAATGCATGGAGGGAATGGCAGCTTATCATAAGACGAAACAAAAGATGTTTCATATTTTACTACTAACACGAATTAGTGAACATTTTTCTGAAAAAAATAAACGTTTCGTTAATGTTCCTTCAAATAAATTACTGGATAAATCAGGCATTTAGGTTTCACTTAATGTAATTAATCAGTTTTAAAATAATATATAAACACACACACACACACACACACACACACACATATATATATATATATATATATATATATATATATATATATATATATATATATATATATATATATATATATATATATATATATATATATATATACTCGTATATATATATATATATATATATATATATATATATATATATATATATATATATATATATATATATATATATATATATATATATATATATATATATATATATCCTTAACTGATCATATTTGTGTGTGTGTGTGTGTATGCGAACGTCTTTTTCATCAGACTTGTGAAAATATATACAAAATATTATCACGTATTTTAGCGGTTCAAACAGATAGCAAAGGACGGTACCTAATTCGTTCATAATTTCTCACTGATAAGTATTATTACGAATTCATCGAGGGAAAGAATAGGGAATGAAACTTCACCCCAATCTCTTTCAACAGCTGCTGAAATCTTTATATTTTGGAGGATTAAATATCCGGAGAGAGAGAGAGAGAGAGAGAGAGAGAGAGAGAGAGAGAGAGAGAGAGAGAGAGAGAGAGAAAAGGTCCAAGGCAAACAGAGCGTGATACTTTTATTTTGTAGAATTAAAAATCCATCTAGAAAGAGTCAGAAAGAAAAAGAGAGAAGGGGAGAGAGAGAGAGAAAGAGAGAGATTCTTATATTTTGTAAATTAAAAACAAAAACCCGGAGAGAGAGAGAGAGAGAGAGAGAGAGAGAGAGAGAGAGAGAGAGAGAGAGAGAGAGGGAGAGAAACATACAAGCATTCTTATATTTTGGAGAATTAAAACTCCGTCAAGAGAGAGAGAGAGAGAGAGAGAGAGAGAGAGAGAGAGAGAGAGAGCGAGAGAGAGAGACTCTTGCATTTTGGAGAATTAAAATTCCGTAAAGAGAGAGAGAGAGAGAGCGAGAGAGAGAGAGACTCGTACATTTTGGAGAATTAAAATTCCGTCAAGAGAGAGAGAGAAAGACAGAGAGAAAGAGAGAGAGACTCGTACATTTTGGAGAATTAAAATTCCGTCAATAGAGAGAGAGAGAGAGAGAGAGAGAGAGAGAGAGAGAGAGAGAGAGAGAGAGAGAGAGAGACTCGTACATTTTGGAGAATTAAAACTCCGTCAAGATAGAGAAAGTGAGAGAGAGAGAGAGAGAGAGGCGGGGGAGCTCACGCTTTGGACCTTCCATTTTTAGGTCGATTCCATTCGGTTCTCAAGAAAAATGTGGACCAGCTCTGGAGCCTGAAATTGCGCGGAAAATGTTCATTTTTCCCTATATTTTTTCTAATGAGACGAGTCTTCAATTATAGAGCGCGTCGGTGACAATAAAAGCTTTCGCAGCAGCCGCTACAGTACTTAAAATCCCTTAACTGAATCCCACTTTTCATAAGCTTTTAAAAGTTCAGGATGTAACTTTCATTACCATACAGGGAATTTTCAGTAACGGATGTTTCACAGTTTCTGTTATGTTATGCATACTGTTTGGAAATGATGTGAAAGTCAACTTGAAATGGGTTTCCTTATTCATTTTTTCTCATTATTTTCTCAAAATCTAGACAGCCTTCTCTCGCACGTGTTCAATTTTGTGTTCCTGTCAGTAATTAATTCTGTATTTCTTATAATTTACTAGGGCGTTTTTAATCATCTTAATTGAATTCTTATGCGATGTAATGTCGAAATGCGCATCTATGCCTACTCTCCCATTCAGTTTATTTTAGTTTTCTGTAAAAGAAAATTATTGTGCCGGCTTTGTCTGTCCCTCCGTACTTTCCTGTTAGCATTTTTTCTGTCCGCCCTCAGATCTTAAAAATTACTGAGGCTACAGGGCTGCATCCACCCTTCAATCATCAAACATACCAAATTGCATCCCTGTAGCCTCAGGGATTAAAGTTACACATGATCGTGCGTCTGACACAGCTGTAGGTGCCAACAACACAATCCATCACCGGTCAGTGGCTGAGAGTTTCATGGGCCGTGGCTGAGAGTTTCATATAGCATTATAAGCTGTACAGAAAATTTGATTTCACCGAAGACACTTCAGCGCAATTTTTGTTTTTATATTGTGCTGGACATCCATTTATTATTTTCGAAGAGTGAAATGTGTGGAAGGAATGCCAGATCACCATCAGACGAACCAAAAGATATATTTTAGTACTAACACGAATTACTTAACATTTTTCTAAAAGCATAAACGATTCGTTAATCTTCCTTCAAATAAATTACGGGATAAAGGCATTTGATTCTATCTTAAGTAATAATATCAGTTAAAAAATAATACATATAAACCCACACACACACACACACACACACACACACACACACACACACACACACACACACACACACACACACATATATATATATATATATATATATATATATATATATATATATATATATATATATATATATATATATATATATATATATATATATATGTATATATATATATATATATATATATATATATATATATATATATATATATCCATGTAAGAAGGTGAGTGAAAACCGTGACTTTGAACAAGTAGTTTCGTATTTTATTCTACCTTTTCAAGTGTGAACTTGAAATTATAGAATAAACTACGAAATTACTTGTTCAGTGTCCCGGTTTTCACTCACTTTCTTACGTGGGTTCTGTGATATTCTCAAGCGCGAGTTCCTTCGTGCTGCATTATATACATACATACATACACATATATATATATATATATATATATATATATATATATATATATATATATATATATATATATATATATATATATATATATATATATATATATATATATATATATATGAATATATAAATATATATATGAATATATATATATATATATATATATATGAATATATATATATATATATATATATATATATATATATATATATATATATATATATATATATATATATATATATATATATATATATATATATATATATATATATAATCAGAAAGCTACAAACGTCCTTTAATATCCAATTCACTCTACCTCGGAAATAATATATTTTCATATATGTTACCGAAGGGGAATTTTTAAGTTGATAATAAGTCCACCGTCCCGTGGGGTCGAACCAGCGACGGACGAGGAATCAGGACTACAGTGACGCACTAACGAAATCGGCCACAACTTAAAAATTCCACTTCGGTAACATATATGAAAATATATTATTTCCGAGGTAGAGTGAATTGGATATTAAAGGACGTTTGTAGCTTTCTGATTGTATATGAATCACGGTGATGTGATAAATAGTCATAATATGGCTACGTGCGACAAACGCACTACACGGTCAACATGGCAGAGGTGGGTGGATATCGTCTCCAAACGCAAAACACCTGAGTTCGACGGGTGAGTTGATGGGAGATGTTATTCACTTATACCTCTCTTGTGGCCGATTTCGTTAGTGCGTCACTGTAGTCCTGATTCCTCGTCCGTCGCTGGTTCGACCCCACGGGACGGTGGACTTATTATCAACTTAAAAATTCCCCTTCGGTAACATATATGAAAATATATTATTTCCGAGGTAGAGTGAACTGGATATTAAAGGACGTTTGTAGCTTTCTGATTGTATATGAATCACGGTGATGTGATAAATAGTCATATATATATATATATATATATATATATATATATATATATATATATATATATATATATATATATATATATATATATATATATATATATATATATATATATATATATATATATATATATGTATGTATATACTGTATATATGTATGTATTTAGCTGATCGTTTGTGTGTGTGTGTGCCGTCGATGGCGTAGGTAGGAAGGAGGATCCCTAATTCGTTCATAATTTCTCACTGATAGCCATTATTACGAATTCATCGAGGGAAAGAATAGGAAATGAAACTTCACCCCAATCTCTTTCAACAGCAGCAGAAATCTTATATTTTGAAGGATTAAATATACGTTGAGAGAGAGAGAGAGAGAGAGAGAGAGAGAGACAGGCAGACAGGGAGAAAAGATCCAAGGCAAAAAGAGTGTGATGCTTTTATTTTGTAGAATTAAAAATCCATCTAGAAAGAGTCAGAAAGAAAAAGAGAGAAGGGGAGAGAGTGAGAAAGAGAGAGATTCTTACATTTGGTAAATGAAAAACCCGTCGAGAGAGAGAGAGAGAGAGAGGAACTCTTATATTTTGGAGAATAAAACTCTGGAGAGAGAGACAGACAGACAGACAGACAGAGTCGTACATTTTGGAGAATTAAACTCCGTCAAGAGAGAGAGAGAGAGAGAGAGAGAGAGAGAGAGAGAAGGAGGGGGTAGCTCACACTTTGGACCTTCCATTTTTAGATCGATTCCATTCGATTCTCAAGAAAAATGTGGACCCGCTCTGGATCCTGAAATTGCGCGTAAAATGTACATTTTTTCCTTTATTTTTTCTAATGAGACGAGTCCTCAATTACAGAGCGCGTCGGTGACAATAAAAGCTTTCGTAGCAGCCACCTACAGAACTTAAAATTCCTTAACTGAATCCTACTTTTCATAAGCTTTTAAAAATTCAGGATGTAACATTCATTACCATGCCGGGAATTTACAGTTTCTGTTATGCATTCTGTTTGGAAATGATGCGAAAAGTCAATTGAAATGGGTTTTCCTATTCATTTTTTTCATTGTTTTCACAAAATCTAGACAGCCTATTCTCGCATGTGTTCAGTTATTTGTCTGCCTGTCAATAATTAATTCTGAATTTCTTATAATCTCTTAGGGTGTATATAATCGTCTTAATTGAATTCTTCTGGAATGTAATGTCGTAATGCGTATCTATGCCTACTTTCGCATTCAGTTTTTTTTTAGTTTTCTGTAAAAGAAAACAATTGTACAGGTTTGTCTGTCCGTCAACACTTTTTTCTGTTCGCACTTTTTCAGTTCACCCTCAGATCTTAAATACTACTGAGGCTAAAGGGCTGCAAATTTGTATGCTGATCATCCACCCTCCAATCATCAAACATACCAAATTGCATCCCTCTAGCCTCAGCAGTTTTTATTTCATTTAAGGTTAAAGTTACCCGTACTCGTGGGTCTGCCAACGATATAGGACAGGCCACCAACAGGCAGTGGTTAAAGACTCATGGGGCGCGGATCATACAGCATTATACCGAAACCACCGAAAAATTGGTCTATTTTCGGTGGCCCTCATTATGCACTGTACAGAAAACTCGATTGTGCCGAAGAAACTAAGGCGCAAGTTTTACTTGTTTTCTTGGATGTGAATTCCACGAATATTCATTTCAATCTTTATTTTAATCTTTTGACAGAGAAGTCATAGTGTTCAGGTTATCTATATTATATTTTTTGGTCAAACAAGATTTTTTTTTTTAGATGCCATAAGGTATTTTCTTTATCACAGTTACTAAAATTTTATGTTTGTCTTTTCCGTCACTGTTAAGAATATTCTTCTGATGATTTGGGTCCTTCCTTTACCTCCCTTTTAAATAGATCAACGTCACTGTTTTCAATTCTTCCCTGGTTTTCTTATCTACACAGCTAGGTGGTTTAAACGTCTCTTTTCTACAAGTACTCTTCTGGCCAACTGCCCCATTTAGTTTAGGAAAAGTTTATCTCCCTCTCAGCTGATCCCCTATTTTACTGGCTGTTGTAGAGCAAGAGCCCGTGCCAGCGCAAGGCTAGCTAAATTGTAGTAGTATTATCCCATATGATTGGTGCGGTCATTTCTTCTAGCATATATACCTGAAAATCAGTAGTTCTGTTTCATTCCCTCTAATGACGTTTACTGAAAATAATGACCGTATTTTTAAAGGAAGGTTAAATGACGATAAAATAATACCGGCAGCCGATATCGTCGAAAGCTGTACCTAGCTCCGATGGTTGGTGGTGAGCAAACCGAGCCTCCAACAATCATTACTATTTTATTTCTCCGATAGTAGAAGATCACTGCTTTTGTAACCCGCCTTTTCTTCTTATTCATATCAAATTCCACAACTTTCGTTGAAGATTTAGAAAGTTGTTAGTGTCTGCTTTTCAAGCCAAAAACATTTGTTCCCTTCGACTGACATTAAGTGATCGAAGTTCGAACAACGATAAACTTACGAAATTGTTTCTTATGCCTGACTCCAGTCATTCAGTTGGTGTAATTGTCCCCGTCTTTATTATCTTCTCGTCTTGGTTAATTCAACTAACTCTTGGGCAGAGGTATATCTATATATATATATATATATATATATATATATATATATATATATATATATATATATATATATATATATATATATATATATATATATATATATATATATATATATATATATATATATATATATATATATACAGTATATATATATATATATATATATATATATATATATATATATATATATATAAATTATATATATATATATATATATATATATATATATATATATATATATATATATATATATATATACAGTATATATATATATATATATATATATATATATATATATATATATATATATATATAAATTATATATATATATATATATATATATATATATATATATATATATATATATAAATTATATATATATATATATATATATATATATATATATATATATATATATATATATATATATATATATATATATATATATATATATATATATATATACTGTATATATATATATATATATATATATATATATATATATATATATATATATATATATATATATATATATATATATATATATATATATATATATATATTAATGTATGTATATGTATGTGTGTGTGTGTGCGTACTTACCACATCTCCCAACGATCCATTGGATCTTCAAAATGATTATCGTTTCTCATAATGCAATTACTTCATCTTGCGAAGTGGTACTCGACCATTACAAGGATAACGTTTATGATTTCACTGTTATAAAAGCAAGAAGATGAGACGTATAAACATAGGAAAATAAATAACCACGGGTCTCTTCCCAAGTAAAACTTTAAGATAGCGAAGAAAAAGCCGAAAAGGCTGCATCCTCGGCTGCTCTTATGACATTTGGTAAGTTCCATTAGCATTACAGAAAGTTAATCATTCTGATGGGACCCTGACCCGTTTTATTCTTCGAATGGAATGAAGCCTCCTAATGTCATGAGGTACATCTTCACTGAAGTTATTTTTTGCCATATGAAGCTCTGAAAACTTTGATTAAAAATGATAATTCGCGTTCTAATTTATTTCGGATAAATATTTGTAAATAAAGACAAATTTAAGGAGAGTGGAGAATTAAGAAGTTATTCAAATACATATGGAAATAAAAAGTTAAAGAAACATTAAATCTTACTGAAAATTTATGAATTTAATTAAATTCTATAAAAAAAAGGCATTAGACGATTTATTGTTTCCCAAGCAAACTGCTGAATTCAAAAGAGGACATGTTAAGATTGGGTTTTGCCATTTTGGTTACAGAACACGAGTTGAAAACTGAATATCAAGTTTTTTTTTTTTTTTTTTTTTTTTGAAGACTGAAACGCCACAGCTCACTCAGTGATAATTCCGCCTCAGATTACTGTGAAACCAAACTTGAATGATGATTATTTTATATAATAAAACTTCTTATATACTCCCTAATACTACTACTACTAATCTTATTTTGATAATAATGCTGACCTTCTATTAATAAACCAACAGAACTACTGATGGTACCTCCATTAGCATCCTTTCTAACCAGAAATGAGAAAAGTGAGGCTGCCACGGAAAAGAGGATTCAGCAGACGGCCATGGCCGCCAGGGACTTATACAGTAAATTAAGTGTCATTGAAATTCAACAGGAATGGAACGTCATCTGATGCTTCTGTAAATAGGCTCTGTAAAAAGGATGTAAATGAAATCAACGACATTGCATAATGTGGGCCCGAAGAATAGAAAAAAAGGACTGGTTCCATGTACCCTTGCATGTTGACGTTGCTTGTTTACTATCTCTTCTTCATCATTTATTTTGAGACTTTGCGGGGGTTTTTTAAGCTGATTTTTTTAAAGATCGATTTTTGATTGCGGGACATCTTGAGGCATGAAGTAAATGGCAATATTACTATCATTTTAAATTAACTTAGACCATCTGCTTGTTTAGCATTATACAACTAATAACAGTTTTGGTGATGTTTAGAATACCATTATAAACATGGCGTGGGAGAATGTAGATTATGATACTTGCTAACTGAACATCCTTTGCAACATTTGTTTTTATGTCTCAGTATTAGAAACGGTACACATGAACAATAATTAGCAGATACCAACAAATTAATTATATATGTTGGAATGAAACATATACAAGAGCTATATAGAAATACTATAATTATGATAAGCAGTCTTCCATCATACGATTCACTAATCTGTCCGAGAGCTGCTTGGTTCTATCATTTCTAATCTATATTCTCATTCCCCTCCGGTGAAATTCCTTTTCAGCTGAACTTATGTTTTATATCTAAAGAGACATAATATTATATACGGATTGTTCTAGCTGATTTTACGGATGACATTGAACTGTGATAGGATATGGTTGGGGTTCGATTGATATTACCTTTGTAGATAAACTAAATTAGATCTGAGATGACTGGAAGGAAAGACAAAAGATCTTGATGCTGGTGTTGTCGTTTGGTCTAAGTGAACTGAAGTTGTACTTCGATGTTAGTTGACTATGTTGGTTACGATGATGGTGATGTTATTCGGGATGTTAAAAAAGTTCTTGATTGTGGGAATTATGAGAATATTGACTTGCGGCAGAGACGTAACGTGAGTCCAGCATATTTGTCGCATAAAATATACTACAGCAACGAACATCCTCTGCACCCTTCTTTTCCTGACCAAAGAGTTTTTGCTCGCAACATTAGGCAGGCTGCTGCCGCAGTGTTTCGTTTTCTTGTATCAGGCTTAACACTTGGCCACAGCTAAAAATTTGAAATAGTTCTGGCTGGTAGTTGTGGAATCCTCTGGTCTCCAAATGTTTAATCAAGGGGCAAATTCATTCCCGCTTGCTTTCTGCTGACGTGTAACAGAGTTATTTTCTATCCCTAGTATTTATTTATTTGCCACCTTCCCTATGACTTGTCACTCTCTGCAGACTTAATTCCCTTTGGAGCCTTCTTGGATTTATAGTCTGTTGTCTCTGTCCATAAGAGTTTACAGCTGAAGATTAAAGAAAGTAAGAAAGAAGTTAGGTGATAGCAGTCATGGTACCCTAAACTGAAAGCTGGATCGCTGGTAACAGTAGTTATATTGAGCTGCATGCTTGAATGGTTGTAAGTTAAGTATATCTTAGTTTAATCAGACCACTGAGCTGATTAACAGCTCTCCTAGGGCTGGCCGAAGGATTGGACTTATTTTACATGGCTAAGAAGCAACTAGTTACCTAGCAACGGGACCTACAGCTTATTGTGGAATCCGAACCACATTTTGACGAGAAATGAATTTCTATCACCAGAAATAAATTCCTCTAATTCTTCAATGGCCGGTCGGAGACTCGAACGCTGGACCAACAGCGTGCTAGCCGAGAGCTCTAACCACCCTTCCAATGAAGAACACTTGAATGGCTGTAGGAATAAAGGAAAAGTAAGGGGCTTGGTGTGTGGAATAGCGACATAAGTTCACAGGTGTTGATGGAGTTGGCTGTTGCTTGTAATTATGATAGAAACTGAATATAAAATTTAGGCCAAAGGCCAAGCGCTGGGACCCATGAGGTCATTCAGCGCTGAAAGGGAAATTGAAAGTAAAAAAGGTTTTCAAGGTGTAACAGGAGGAAAACTTTACAGTTTCACTATACAACAAATGTTAGGAGGGGGTGGAGAGTAAAAGGCTTGAGAGAGAATATGAACATGGGTAAAGTAAAAAGTTTAAAACGTGGATTCAGCTAGGGGCCGAAGGGACGCTGCAAGATGCCTTAAGTAATGCCAACAGGGCACCGCGTGAGGCACACTGACAGCACTAACCCCCTACGAAATGGTCCTGAGTTTATTGACTTAGATGATGGTGATAGTTGAAGGCATGAGGCTAGTTATAGAAAGGGATATTCTTAAAATTAACTATAATGAAAAAAAACATGCATAGGTTTAATTTTTGTGCTAATTTTATGTCGTTCAGCCGTTTTATCTTTCAGAAGTTTATGTGCTTTCTTATACCTAAGAAATAAGCGAGACTAATGGATGACTGCTATACATGAATGTACGTTGGTGGTACTTGATACACGTTGCTTGCGAATTGAACAGGTTTCGAATTTCTTTCTTCTTGTGGAAAGGGGAGATAAATGCGGTTATTCGCAGTCTGTTCCCTTCGTCCGCAAGCATGCCTGTTTGTTTTGTAGTTTTTCAATTATACCAATTTTCCCAGGCTTTAGGTAGTTTGTCAGTGGGGATACTTAACAGCTGATGATCATATATTCCCATAATCGGGGGCGATGTCAATAAAATCACCAAGCAAGGGAATAAGATAAAAGGAAAGCAATATCTATACAGGCACATAGACACACTATATATATATATATATATATATATATATATATATATATATATATATATATATATATATATATATATATATATATATATATATATATATATATATATATATATATATATATATATATATATATATATAGTATATATCTATACATATATATATATATATATATATATATATATATATATATATATATATATATATATATATATATATATATATATATATATATATATATATATATATATATATATATATATATATATGTATATATATATATATATATATATATATATATATATATATATATATATATATACATATATATATATACATATATATACAGTAGATAGGGAGATATTACTTTCCTTTTATCTTATTCCCTTGCTCGGTGATTTTATTGATGTCTTCCCGTTATGGGAATATATGGTTCCAGGTAAAATAGTTATTCCCCTCCTCCCTAAGCCTTCACACTGGAAGTAATCCCCAAGTAATCCCTTCATAATTTCTCGTCTATTCAAACGCAACAGAATGGAAGGGAGTTTTCATGAAGTCCGTAATTTATCGTGTGACATAATAAGAGTCGGGAAGGAATTATTGAGAATAAATGGCCTCGCAATTCTTTCCCTGAGTGATCGCTATCTCCTTTTATCTCAGGGACATTTCATCCAGCATTAGTTGATTAGTTTTCTTCTTCTTCTTCTTCTTCTTCTTCTTCTTCTTCTTCTTCTTCTTCTTCTTTGTACCGCTGACGACATTTCTTCCTACGTTATTTCTTCTTCTTTTAATATTGCTCCATTTGCTTCCTACTTTCGTTTGTCTATCATTTTAATTGCATTTCATTTCAGTAATTATATATAATCTTTTATCTATAATGAATTATCACAATAACAATAACTATAAAAGTCAAAACAACAACTTTAGAATATTCGCTTTACCATTATTATTCTTGATAATTTTTGGGGTCTATTTTATTTATTATTTTAGATTTTTTTATATAATAGAATAATAGTATTGTTATTTTTTTCACACTTGTTAGCGCTAAAACAACTATTTCATCCATCCAATGAATAACGCTGGAATATTCAACAAGAGAAAGTGCAAGAACTTTCGCCTTGTAGCCTTGAATAATTTACAGTTTCATCTTCCAGAATGTCGTTCCCCTAGGTCTGCAAACTTGGATAAAAACGGTCGATTTGCATAGGAAACCTCTCCGGCGTCACCTCTGTTCAGTATTTTCGAAAGAGTGACCTCCTACTACGATTCGGCAAAAGTTTTCATGTGTCAGTTTCACTGTATTTTCTTTCTTTTTATTCCAGGTATAAATTTTTATGGTAATTTCTTCTTTTTACTTTTTTTTTATTTTTATGCCTGCACAGAGCAGTTATCTTATTGCTTCATTTATGTTTATTTTGTACCTTAACGTGACCTGATTTATTCTGTGGTTAATAATGACCACAGACGCGGAATTAATATAACTCTCAGTACACGTATTATCAGTTCTATTTATTTTCAATAACTCAACTGCCCAAAGGTTTGAAAGCAAAATACAATGTTACGATTTCAGAACGAAAGCTGGAAAGTGCCCTGATGTCACTGCAAACTTTCCTCTTTCCCCATATTCAGAAATTATGAATATGATTAAAAAATATAGCTAGAAGGTTTAATTATTGATGTCATTGAAAACTATAACTGCATAAGCAGAGAATAATTTATGATGAAGTTTCTCTATTTTTTTAGTGGTTTCTTTTTCTATTCGAGAAAGGTCATGTAATAATTGTCTTATATTCATTTCATGAATGGGTGGATATAGGCACATTCGAGAACGTTTTAATTTTACAAGAGTAAATGATTATTGATATAAATATGGATGTTATTTTAGTAAAATGAATACGTTCATGAATGTGTCTATTCCATCCCTTTCATGAAATGAACATAGGGCAATTGTCACGTGATCTTTTGGGGGCCGGTAATAAAGTCACAGGGAAAAAAAGACACAATTTTGGCTAAGGAAAAAAGTCACATTAATTTGTAGTGGCCGGTAATAAAATCACATGGAAAAAATCACAATATTTCTTGAGGGTTATTATTTTTATGATATCTATAGTCTTTTGTTTATGTTTTTACGGTAATCCCAAACGGGCTTGTACTAAACACGCCGCAAAGGTGAATACACACCGGGTAAAAAAAAAAATCCCCAACGGGGTTGTACTAAACACGCCGCAAGGTGGATACATACCGGGTTAAAAAAAAATCCCCAACGGGCTTGGACTAAACACGCCGCAAGTGGATATATACCTGGTTAAAAAAAAATCCCCAACAGGCTTGGACTAAACACGCCGCAAGGTGGATACATACCGGGTTTTTAAAAAATCCTCAACGGGCTTGAAGTAAACATGCTGCAAGATGGATACATACCAGGGAAAAAATCCCCAACGGGCTTGAACCAAACACACCGAAAGGTGGATACATACCAGGTTTAAAAACAATCCCCAACGGGCTTGGATTAAACACGCAGCAAGGTGGATACATACCAGGAAAAAAAAAAATCCCCAACGGGCTTGGACTAAACATGCCGCAAGGCGGATACATACCAGGCAAATAATAAAAATCCCTTATGGGCTTGGACTAAAGACACCGCAAGGTGGATACATACCGGGTTAAAAAAAATCCCCAACAGGCTTGGACCAAACACGCCGCAAGGTGGATACATACCAGGTTTTAAAAAAAATCCCCAACGGGCGTGGACTAAACATGCCGCAAGGTAGATACATACCCGGTTTAAAAAAAAAAAGTCCCCAACGGGCTTGGACTAAACACGCTGCATGATGGATGTATACCAGGTAAAAAAAAAATCCCCAACGGGCTTGGGCCAAACATGCAGCAAGGTGGATACATACCGGGTTTTAAAAAATCCCCAACAGGCGTGGACTAAACATACCGCAAGGTGGATACATACCAGTTTTTTTTTTAAATCCCAATGGGCTTGGACTAAACACGCTGTAAGATGGATGTATACCAGGTTAAAAAAAATCCCCAACGGGCTTGGAGCAAACACGCCGCAAGGTGGATACATATCGGGTTTAAAAAAATCCCCAACATGCTTGTACTAAACACGCCGCAAGGTGGATACATACAGGGTAAAAAATAAAAATCCCCAACAGGCTTGGACCAAACACGCCGCAAGGTGGATACATACTGGGTAAAAAATACCAATGGGCTTGGACTAAACACGCTACAAGGTGGATACGTACCGGGTGAAAAATAAAAATCCCCAATGGGTTTGGTCCAAACATGCCACAAGATGGATACATACCGGGTTTTAAAAAAATCCTCAATGGGCTTGGACTAAACACGCCGCAAGGTGGATACATACCGGAAAAAATAAAATCCCCAACGGGCTTGGAACAAACACACCACAAGGTGGATACATACCGGGTTTTCACAAAAATCCCCAACGGGCTTGGACTAAACACACCGCAAGGTGGATACATACCGGGTTTAAAAAAAATCTCCAACGGGCTTGGACTAAACACGTCGTAGAGATGGATACATACCGGTTTAAAACCCTTGGGAGTCACTATCTAGGAAAGATTAATGTGACTTTTTTCCTGTTACTTTTTTCCTGTGACTTTTGTACCTGTGACTCCTTTTCCTGGATTCGATCTTTCTCCTACAGAAGAGGGAACAATAAGAAAATTAAAGAAACATGATCACAAAGAAACTTTGCAGATGAAGCTATATCTTTAATGAAACATGTTTACGAGAGGGTCGCCATTCTTGAATGCAAGTAAGAACATTTTGCTAAATCTAGGATAGATTTATCAACAGACGGTTCTTCTGTTTTGTTTTCTAGAGGAAATACAAATTATGATTCCGAAGAGTATCAAGTTTCAAAAACCGTTTCGACTATCGCAGTCTTTCTTTGTCAACTTCGTTCCTTCAGTTTTCTGTAAAAGAAAACTATTGTGCCTGCTTTGTCTGTCCGTCGGCACTTTTTTTGTCCGCACTTTTTCTGTCTGCCCTCAGATCTTAAAAACTACTGAGGCTAGAGGGCTGCAAACTGGTATGTTGATCATCCACCCTCCAATCTTTAAGTACCAAATTGCAGTCCTCTAGCCTCAGTAGTTTCTTTTTTTTAAGGTGAAAATTAGTCACAATCGTGCTTCTGGCAACGATATAGCATAGGACACCACTGGGCCGTGGTTAAAGTTTCATAGGCCGCGGCTCATACAGTATTATACCGAAACCACCGAAAGATAGATCTATTTTCCGGTGGCCTCGATTATACGCTGCACAGAAAACTCGATTGCGATAAGAAACTTCGTCGCGTATTTTGTTTTAAATAAATCTTACGGTTCTTTATTGCAACACTCTTGCTTTTTTTTTAGGTTTATGAGAAGGTATTTATTTATTTTTTATTTTTTTTAATTTCTCGTATGGTGCGTCTATATGCCGAGGTACGAGACTGTCTTTGATGCAATTTTGGCTAATTAGGAAAAGTTCTCCATTTTAGTTACAAATTTTGCCTGACTTTTCTTGATAGTTTCTTTGGTTGTGTAAAATTTAATAATCAGCTTCCTCTGGAATGTTCTGCATTCCTTAACTGAAGACAATAAACTTTAAAACAAAAACAAAAAAAAAAGGAAAAAATTCGCCGAAGTTTCTTAGTCGCAATCAGGTTTTCAGTACAGCCGCTACAGCATATAATCAAGGCCATCGAAAATAGATCTATCTTTCGGTGGTCTCGGTATAATGCTGTGTGAGCCGCGGCCCATGAAACTTTAACCAAGGCCCGGTGATGGCCTATCCTATATAGTTGCCAGAAGGACGATCATGGCTAACTTTAACCTTAAATAAAATAAAAACTAATGAGTCTAGAGGGCTGCAATTTGATATGGTTGATGATTGGAGGGTGGATGATCAACATACCAATTTGCAACCCTCTAGCCTCAGTAATTTTTAAGACCTGAGGGCGGACAGAAAAATTAAGGACAGAAAAAAGTGCGGACAGAATAAAGTGCGGACGGACAGACAAAGCCGGCACAATAGTTTTCTTATACAGAACACTAAAATGGAAAATGTCTTCCCATTAGCCGTTTTTGACCCCCCGAGGAAATTTTATCTCTGTAGCCAGGCGAAGAGGAAGCACTTCCTCCTAACAATGTATTATTGCACGTCCTCGCTCGCCCGCCTGCCAGTTGCCATCCAGTTGCCATGGGGCTTTATCGGACGCCCTTGAGTTCAGCAGGACTGGGACAAAACTTCTTTTGTGTTGACGTTTAGGGATGGACTTGGCCTGAGTGGACTTGCAGCTGAGGGGGAAAAATCTTTCCTGGAGTGGTCAAGGTTTGGCACAGTGCGGTAGATTTTGTTGCTTTCTTTTTATGTGTTCTCTCTCTCTCTCTCTCTCTCTCTCTCTCTCTCTCTCTCTCTCTCTCTCTCTCTCTCTCTCTCTCTCCTTCTGTTCCTGGATGTCAGGTTATGAAACGAAAAAGTGTCTTAGTTATTCTACACGGATTTAGTAGACAAATAGTGATTTTGTTGCTTTCTTTTTATTTGTTCTCTCTCTCTCTCTCTCTCTCTCTCTCTCTCTCTCTGTCTCTCTCTCTCTCTCTCTCTCTCTCTCTCCTTCTGTTCCTGGATGCCAGGTTATGAAACGAAAAAGTGTCTGTCTTAGTTACACTACAAGGATTTAGTAGACAAAGACAGAGTGATTTTGTTGCTTTCTTTTTATTTGTTTTCTCTCTCTCTCTCTCTCTCTCTCTCTCTCTCTCTCTCTCTCTCTCTCTCTCTCTCTCTCTCTCTCTCTCCCCTTCTGTTCCTGGATGTCAAGTTATGAAACGAAAAAGTGTCTTAGTTATTCTGCACGGATTTAGTAGAAAAAGCCAAAGTCTCAAAAGAGAGAACAGAATAAATAAGAAAATTTATTATATACGATGACCATGAAGAGAGGAGTACTAACAATGTATGACGAAGAGAGAGAGAGAGAGAGAATAAAAAAAAGACGCAATAACAACTGAAAAGCATCTCAAGCTTCTAAAATATAACATTTCCTAAGTGAATTTATTTAGGGAAAAAATTATATCATTCTCAAAATTATAGGAATTATTATTACTAGCCTAACTTAAGCAAAATCATTCATAGACGTGTGATTCCAATTATTTAGCTATGTCGTAAATACATATAATTTTCTAAATGAAACGTGATAAAGATAATAAGAATAATTACATAATTATGCTTACTAGGTCATCTCGAAGCTAACCAGAGTGACTTTATTAGACTTATCATACTCAGATTCTATCAATCCTCACTTCGAACGTCAGTTTATGTATATTTGAAGGTGGATAATAAAATAAAACAAGTAAAAAAATCCGCCGAAGTTTCCTTGGCGCAATCGAGTTTTCTGTACAGTTTTCTGTACAGCCGCTACAGCATATAATCAACGCCACCGAAAATAGATCTATCTTTCGATGGTCTCGGTATAATGCTGTATGAAACTTTACCACTGTCCGATGTGGCGTATCCTATATCGTTGCCAAAAGCACGATTATGGCTAACTTTAACACTAAATAAAATAAAAACTACTGAGGCTAGAGGCCTGCAGTTTGGTATGTTTGATGACTGTAGGGCGGATGATCAACATACCAATTTGCAGCCCTCTAGCCTCAGTAGTTTTTAAGATCTGAGGGCGGACAGAAAAAAGTGCTGAAAAAATAAAGTGCGGACGGACAGACAAAGCCGGCACAATATTTTTTTTTTTTTTTTTATACAGAAAACTAAAACCTACTTTTGCCTAGGAAGTTCGATAGTAAATGTTGTTTCCTTAAAAGGGGTTCAAATGGCGTTAAAAAGGAAGAAGAAGAAGAAGAAGAAGAAGAAGAAGAAAAAGGAGAAGAAGAAGAAAGTTGACTAACGGGAGCCCAGTAAGGGGTTTAGCAGGGGGAGCTATTATACATGCCCGAGAATGGAGAACTGTGTTTACTTTCAATCGAACATTGTATACATAACAGACGTCGAATGAGGGTCTGGTATTTTCTATTCATTTGAGAGCAAAATGGAACCTCGCACAGCACCTATCAACGAAATTGTTGGGGAGGGAGAAGCTTTCGTTGTTATGGTCAGGTAAAGAACGTAAGGAAAAAAAAGATGAAAGATCTTCTCGTTCTTAAAAGATTAATAATGTGAACAGTGTCATAATATTTTTGTTATCGTTAGGAGCGTCCATGCTTGCATTTCATTTTTGAAATGAGATAAACTCCATATGGAATAGTTTGTTTCCTAAATAGTTGACAGTTTCCTAGCAGGAACTGGATACACTTACACACATAGGCACGCACACACATATGCCTATATCTATATATACTTGCACACACATACATACACACACACACACACATATATATAAAGATA
>JANJGK010000031.1:6895329-6900329 GCA_039081455.1 Macrobrachium rosenbergii | reverse complement strand
AGCTTGCACCATATATTATATGTTTACTACCTGTGTTGCAATTCTATAACAAATTTACTAATGTTTGCTTCTTGTTTATTTATTTGGAAGATTTAATATTTTCTTTCACTTCTGTCGGAAGTGTTTCAATTCTCAGTTATGCTATTATGTTCTGTCCTCAACAGTTCTTTGTATCGCTAAACAAAGAGACCACGTCAGAAGCTGGATCGCATATTAGATTTTGAATTTAAGGAGTATATAGGTGATGTGAATCTGCTCATCAAGGGTACAGACTTCTATGTTATTAGAAGTAATACCAAACCAAGCAGACAGCCAAAAATGAATATTGCTGCTGCCTATTTCTAAAGCATCCAAGCTTCAAGAAAAAAACGTGGATTTCCTGAAATCTACATATCCATTTTCTCCTCTCCGAAGAGACCATTAGTCTCCAACCCCTCCAATAAAAATGGAGAGGGGAAAAAACACTTCGGAAAAACGGAATTCACAAACCAGAAAAACGTTATGGCCTTTTTCCGCAAAACCAATTAATAGCAGCTTGTTGTCGGAGCACGCTCTTCGTGACATGCATACAGATTGGCTTCTTGTGGTCGATACAACCTCCCCTAACCCCTCTCTCCCACCACCACCCCCACCCCACAACTCTCTGCTTTTCGGTAATAAATTGACGCCACTCTGCTTGAAATATACTAAAAAGTGAGGTATTGTGGGGACATATTAGAAATAACATGAAACATTCGGTAGCAAAGCAATGATTGATGATACAACATTATACAGTTGCACGAATATTTGATTCTCTCCACAGCTTCGGAATCAACTTGTTTCTCCTCGATTTCAAATTGTTTTATAAATTTATACTAGAAAAATAATTGTCTATTAGGATTTCATATATATATATATATATATATATATATATATATATATATATATATATATATATATATATATATATATATATATATATATATATATATATATATATATATATATAAATATATATATATATATATAATATATATATATATATATATATATATATATATATATATATATATGTGTGTGTGTGTGTGTGTGTGTGTGCGTGTGCATACACACACACACACATATAAATATATATATATATATATATATATAATGTATGTATGTATGTATACATGTATATATGTAGTATATATAAGCATTAAGCTACTAATGTCATTTAATATCCAGTTCGCTCTACCTCGGAAATAGTATATTTTCTTATGTTACCCGAAAGGGAATTTTTTAATTGATAATAAGTTCGTTGTCTCGTGGCCTCCGACCACGGAAGACAAGAAACTCAGGACTACAGTGACGCCTTAAACCACACTTATTATCGACTTAAAAATTCCTCTTCGGGTTACAAGTATGAAAATATATTATTTCTGAGCGAACTGGATATTAAAGGACATTTGCAGCTTAATGCTTGTATATGACTCACGGTGATGTGGTAAAATTCATTCATATATATATATATATATATATATATATATATATATATATATATATATATATATATATATATATATAATAACATTCTCTCTCTCTCTCTCTCTCTCTCTCTCTCTCTCTCTCTCTCTCTCTCTCTCTCTCTCTCTCTCTCTCTCTCTCAAATACTTCTTTAAGATATAAACCTTATTACTAGAGCAAAATCTTTTAAATATATTGAAGTTGCCAAAAGAAGCATTTGCAATATTTTGCACTGAGTATATGTTGCAATCATGAAAAGCACTTACCATTAACAGCGACCTCATATTGCAACTTGGAACAAATCGGATAATACCTACGAGTCCCGGTTTAAAAAAAAAAGATAATGAGTGTATTTTCCAGAGAATTGTCAATTATGATTGTTTTTCGAATAGCGGTCAGATCAGTGTTTGTCGAGTGGTTACTGTGCAATACTGAATTATTATTTAATTAAATTCCCAGAGTTAATGAGTCTTCAGCTTTCTGTGTCAAGTTATAAAAAGCTTTTAGTTACGAGATAATTGGTTTCAGAAAGTATATACAGGCCTGAAAGCAATTCAATTTAAATTTAATGGCTGGTGGCCTGATAAGTTTAGGATGATCTTAAGCAGTACGAATATCATCAGAATATTTCCAAATTTAAGGTATTACATTGTCAAATTAAATTCATCAAACTGATGATTTGAAAATTGATGTTTTGTAGGTTAGAGTGGAAAACCGCAAGTTTTTTTTTCACAAAAGGTAACTTTTTTTATTTCTGAAACATTAATATGTCAATGAAAGGAGGTCTTTTCGTCATAACCAAATCAAATAATAAGGTCGACCTAACCGCCCAGTTCTCCTCGCTGCTGGGAGAAAGGGAGCTGGGGATTTGGTACAATACATGTACAAATTCGTTACCGGGGTCTAAGCGATGTCAGGCAGGGCAGCCGATCGAGGCTACGGCCTACCCCACCACCAAATCAAAGTCCTTCAAAAGAAGGCATCGTGCTTACCCCATGTAAAAATGGGAAAAAAAGCACGTTAAAACGAAGAAGAATCTAATTACATTTCTTTAGGCCTTGTTTATATTAGCATCTAGATTCCTACGCTAACGCCAAGAACCTATATGAAGGCTATAAAGAGATGACTCTTTCTTCTTTCTTTTTTTAATCTTCAGTTAAAAACCGTTCTGGACAGAGTTAACAGACTATAAACCCAAGAGGGCTTCAGAGGGAAGTCAGCTTGCAGAGGGATACAAGTTATAGGTAAATGCGATAAATAACAAAAAGGCGCCGAAGTTTCTTCGGCGCAATCGAGTTTTCTGTACAGGTTATAATGCTGTATGAAAATCACGGCCACAGCCCATGAAACTCTCAGCCGCCACCCAGGAAACTTTCAGGCACGGCCCGGTGGTGACCTGTATTTTTGGCACCTATACCGGTGCCAGATGTATGACCATGGCTAACTTTAACCTTAAATAAAATAAAAACTGCAGCGGCTAGAGGGCTGCAATTTGGTATGTTTGATGATTGGAGGGTGGATGATCACGATACCAATTTGCAGCCCTCTAGCCTCGGTAGTTTTTTAAGATCTGAGGGCGGACAGTAATGTACGGACAGAAAACTATTAAAAATGAGAGAATAGAGAGTTAAACCGATACATCTTAATTTAGGAGAGTCAGTGTAGAGCAGAGCAGTATGATGACGCGGCAGGAAGAATATCTTGTCAGTTTCTAACTCCCCTTACTATCAAACCTGAAAAGGAATTGCTGGTTGCAGGTAGTCAGGTCACAGAGAGAGAGAGAGAGAGAGAGAGAGAGAGGGAGAGAGAGAGAGAGAGAGAGAGAGAGAGAGAGAGAGAGAGAGAGAGAGAGAGAGAGAGAGAACATAAAGGGCGCGCTGATCTCCGAATTTCGCGGAATTTGTCAGTTTTTTTTTTTTTTTTTTTTTTTTTTTTTTACAGTTCTGGGCTGGTATATGTCTAAATAAACATGTCCTGAAATGTTATTGGCAAAAATTAATTTTTAAATTTTCTTTTTTACATTTATGTTTACCGCATTTACCGGCATTTGAGCGGTATTGAGCGAAAAATTGTCGCAAATTTCCTGTATGACTTTTTTAGGTGGAAGTGAGAAATATACTTTACTTTCCTGCTAAAATACACATTATCTGCGATAAGAACTGTCTGTCTATCTCTCAAAAAATATAATATCAGAGTAAATATGTATCTATGTAACTCGATATCGCCCTGCAATATATCCCTGTGAGCGACATTGAGCGACAAATTGTCGTACAATGTCTTGTATGACTTGCTAATCTGCATAGTAGAAAATGAGAAATTTACTTCAGTGTCCTACTAAAACTACCCATTTTCTACGATAAGAGCTGGTTCGTTGTCTAAAAATAAATATCAAATCAAAGTATAAATATATATCTATGTATCTCGATATTTTGACCCTGTCATAGCCGTATCACAGATGTACCATGCCAGCTAGTATGCATATGATATTTTATATTTTTTGACATATTTTTACTGCAGATTTCGGAAATACGAAATTATGTAAGTACGTAACAGTACCAATCAGAGAGTCGGGTTTAACCAACAAACCATCTCGACTCTCGAGTTGTGTGTGGTTCTTGTTCAAGTTTGGTGACGCATATCCTTTTCGGATTTTCTTACCGTGTAGTGCATCCACGCAATTCCATTGCCATAAGCAAGAGAAGTAACCACACCTTATGAGGGGGAAATTTGAACGACTGCGTCTCGTAAGTTTGTTGCAAGAGAGGGACGGAAGCAAACGAATTTGTCTCGCCTGGGATAGCAACAACACCAGAACGCCCATATCTAGGTAAGGGATTTGTTTTCCAATATTAGTGATATTCAGTTTAGTGATTAGTGATATTCTAATTAGTGATTAGTATTTTTCATATTATGATAATTGCGCAAGACCACAAAGACTGATTTTAATGAAGTGTGTTGCCGTCTGACTCGTGACTTGTGTAGGCTTGATTGTTCAGCGTTTGTTTGCTTTATCCTCCAAGTTGTCTGTTTTATTTACCTCTACAATATCTCAGCGGGAAACATGTACAGTGGTAGCGTATATAGGTTATGTAGAAAATTTATATTGATAGCATGTATTTTTATAGGATATAAAGAAAACTTTGGGTCGAGTGCAAAACGATTGGGAGCAAACCTTTCCTGGCCTAACCTCATTAGGGCATTGAATTTTTATAATTTATGAAAAAAATTTCCCACTGATAGCATATAGCCTACTATTTTTTATAGGTATCATATACTATTTTTTATAGGTTATGGTGGATACATTATATTGATAGCATATATTAAAGAATTTTTGTTATGAAAAAATTTTGCACTGATAAATATATATTTGTATGTACATTATATATATATATATATATATATATATATTATATATATATATATATATATATATATATATATATATATATATATATATATATATATAATGATATATATATATATATTATATATATATGATATATACATATGTATAT
>JANJGK010000031.1:6862915-6890415 GCA_039081455.1 Macrobrachium rosenbergii | reverse complement strand
CTTTGGCCAAGATAGGCTTTTAGTCAATGGAGTTGGATGATTTAGTGAAAGACTTATTCAAAGTCTTTGAAATATTCAGCTTCCTCGATTGGACAATGGGAGCTTTGACAAAGAAGACTGAAGATTGCACAGCTCTACCAGACAATTTTACTGCAAACTTGCTGGCAGTTTTATCCTGTGTGGACAAGGCGGTTAGTGATGGATCGCAAGAATTGGCTGTTCTCTTTGCCTTAGGTGTATTGAAGAAAAGGGAGCTGGGGTGTTCGTTTGTCACCAAAGGAGTCACTCCTTCTCAGAAATCGTCTCTGCTCTTCGCCCCATTGGACCTAGAGAGTCTGTTTTCCAGGGCTACTTTGGAGTGTGTAGCTTTGGAGCTTCAGAAGAACACTACCCAGGACTTGCTAATGCAAAGCAGCTGATTCGGACACCTGCGGCACCCGTTAGTGTAAGGGTGGCCTCTCCTTTGCAGCAGCAGCCTTTTTGTGGTGGCAGAGCAGGCTATCAGCCCCAACCACATACCAAGTCCTTGCGGTGTACACGGTCATCAAGTCATCTACCTGACCGTCTCCTAGCAAGTGATGATCCGGTCCTGTGTGCCAGTGGAAGCAAGACTTCTCCATTTTTGGAGGAAATGGGCAGTCAAGATTGCAGAACCATGGGTGATAGAAATTTTGAGAGAGGGGTACTCAGTCTCATTCAACGCAAAGCCCCCAATGTCGTCGGCGCCATAAACTTGACAGCTTACTCTGTAGGTTCACAGAGGCTTTTAGCCCAGTCAAAGGAGGTTACCTCTCTGCTCAAAAAAGGGGCTATAAAAGTTGTGAAAGATGTGAACTCAAAGGGTTTTTATTACCACCTCTTCATTGTACCCAAGTCATCGGGAGGGTGGAAACCTGTCCTGGACTTAAGTGCTCTGAATTTTTTTGTAAAGACCACGAAATTCAGGATGGACACCAATCAGTCAGTGCTGTCCTCCATTCATCAAGGGGATTGGATGATTACGATAGACATGTAGGAAGCATACTTTCACATTCCAGTCCACACAGAATCGGGAAAGTACTTGAGATTTGTGTTCCAGGGCAGGATCTACCAGTTTTGAGCCTTCTGTTTCAGTCTTTCAACAACCCCACAGGTCTTCACCAGGGTTCTCGCCCCAGTAGCAAAGTGGCTACATTTGATGGGCATCCATATATGCCTGTATCTCAATGAATGGCTTCTACGTTCCCCATCAAGAAACTGTTACACGGAGGACTTACAGAAGACTCTCTCCCTTGTCCAAGATCTGGGCCTTCTGATCAATTTTTCCAAGTCACAACTAGTCCCAACTCAGTAGATTGTCTATTTAGGGATAATGATTGACTCAGAATTTTCGGGCTTTTCCATCACAGAGAAGAATTCTTTCCTGCCTGCAGACCATTCATAAATTTCTTGTTCTTCCTTCCTGCTCAGCCAAAAAGTGTATGAGCCTCTTGGGCATTCTTTCATCCATAGAGAAGTTTGTGCCATTAGGGAGACTGCACTCAAGACCCCTGCAGTTCTTCGTAAAGGCCAGCTGGTGCAGGAAGACGTATCCAGACTCATTTGTTTTCCCCATTACTCCCACAATCAAGGAGGACTTTCGGTGGTGGCTGGGAGAAGAGAGATTCCTGGTAGGGAAGTCTTTATTCCCTCTGAACCCAAGACTAACCTTGTTCTCAGATGTTTCAGACCTGGGATGGGTAGCTCATTTACAGGACTTGGAAACTGCAGGGTTGTGGTCGCAAGAAAAAGGTTGCTCCACATATATGTAAAGGAGCTGAAAGTGATAAACTTGGCTCTTTAGCATTTTGCTTCGGTGGCACACAGTAAAATAATTGCAGTCCACTCAGACAACATGACGGCATTGGCCTACATAAGGAACCAGGGAGGCACTCACTCTTTCTCTTTTTGCCAGGTGGCCAGAGATCTCATTTGGGCCCAGAACAACCATACTCAAATCGTCACCCGCTTCATTCAGGGTAAGATGAATGTTCTTGCTGACGAGTTGTATCGCCTCAAACAAGTCCTACCGACGGAGTGGACTGTCGAAACTTCGACAAAAGAGATTGTACTCTTCCGCAAGTTGTGGTATAGTTGTATGTATTCTCTTTAAATTTGTGTAAAGTGGAAATGTGTATTATGTAGAAGAAGGATAGCATGTTTTGTTGTGTTTGTATTTAGTAATGAAAAGCATTGTCTTAGGCTGTTTCATATGTTTAGTTGTATGTGTGTAATAGTGCTTAACTACTGGCATCGGTTGTTTGTCAGGTAGTTAGTCGAAGGTTTGTAGTCAGTCAGAGACTGTGAAGTCAGAGTGGTTCGAGCTAGTAGGGACTCAAGAATGCAGCCATAGTTGTCGGTGCCTTCAAGTACACTTAAGTATTCCTTTTCATCTTAAAGTACATTTGGGGAAAATGTACTTTAAGGAGAATTTCTTGAAGTGTGCTTTGGATGAGGGTCACGAAATACAGATTGTGCTCATGACACTCTGACTACTGTATTTCGAGCTAGGAACGCTGAATGCCCCAACGATAAGTTTATATCGTTTGTTTAGTTAATATACACAACACAATGCATTAATCAATTTGAACTATCATAAGAATGAAGTAACCTGGGTGTCGCAGTATAAGACTTAGGCTACGATTAGGTCAGTACGTTTTGAATCATTTAGGCTATACGATAACACTGACGATTTGAAATGCTCTACTTATTCTGAATGAGTCGAAATAAAATGGTGCTGTGACCAGGATATCAGTGATTGGTTGTTAGATCAGAGATCTGTTTAGTTAGAGTTTATGAAATTTTAAGGATTGTTGTGATATTTGGCTATAAAGATAAAGATGTGACTGGCTGATGGTGGTGGCCATTTTAGAATGTCAAGTGTTAGTCTAGCCTGAAATGGATAAGATACTTGAGTCAAATTTAATATGGTAAAACCCATTTGTGCATTGTATATATGTATGTGTAGTCAAGGGCACATATATATAATATAACCGGTAGTGATCTACCGTTGATTGACTTGAAGAGGTGCAGCCAACATTTAAATATTATATATTTGCTAATTTGATATATATGTATATATTTTTTGGGCGCTGGCAGTTTGTACACTTTTAGTAATTAAGAATTTGTGTATTTGGTGTTGGTAAATTATAGGCTAAGATATCTGATCTGGAAGAATTAAAGAGGAGACGGGGGCATTTTAAATCTGTGACAACTAACAGGTCAAAAAAGGTTGAATACTATTGATGCAGGTGATATCAATAGTATTTCTTCATTAAGAGACTCCTTGAAGGAATATTTACAGAAAACCCAGGAATTGGATAATGAAATATTTGATCTGACAGATCATGGAGGACAACCTGACCAAATTATGAATCAAGCAGAATATAGCTTAAAGGTAGGCACTGAAATTCATAGAATAAACCCCTCCATCACGATTCTTCTAGCTGTAAGAGGTGAACCTAGTGCACTGATATCGCCTGTTAAAGCTACTGTGAAGTTACCCAAATTAGATCTCAAACATTTCGATGGTGATGGATCAGAATGGAATTCATTTTGGGAACTTTATGAAGTATCAGTGCACCAACATACTGATTTTGAAAATATACAGAAGTTTTCTTATTTGAAGGGTCTATTGGAAGGTGAGGCTCTGGAACTGATATCTGGTTTTAAATTAGAAGGTGATAAATATTTACAAGCAGTGAACCTGTTAAAAGAGACCTATGGCAGAAAAGATGAAATTAAGTTGTGTTTAGTTAGAAAACTCTCCCAAACTGAGACTCCCACGGCAGCTGCAGAATTGCTACAAGGTTTTAGAGCACAATTTGAATGCTCCATAAGATCATTGGAGAGTGAAAGGCTGGAATTTAGTGAATTGTATATCATCTTGCTCTACACCAAACTACCAAGTAGTGTAAGTGAAATAATAAAAAGAAGGTGTGGAGAAGACTGGCTGAAATTTGACACCTTTAAAAAATATCTTGACGACGAAATACACAATTTGAGGGCTTTTCCACAGACTGAACCAGCAAAAACTAATAGAATGACAACGGTATCTGCTTTTGCAGTAGAACAACAGCAATCTGTGGGACCAAAAAAAACCATCGGTAAGGCTTAAAGAAAGTACGAATAAACCTAAGGTAAACCAGGTTAAAGGATGTGCACTTTGTGAAAGCAACCATATATGGAACCATCGTAAATCCTATATAACCAGAGGAGGAAAGATAGAACGACTCAGAACTCTGGGTTTGTGTTTCATATGCGCATCCAATAAACACTTCAGTTCCGACTGTGACAGGCAAGGTTGTGATAACGGTTGCACTGTTAGACATCATAGTGCTATATTCAATTGAAACCAGCCAATTAAATCTAAGTTACGTGGGGTACAAGTTGGAACTCTCTCTTTGACAAATACCAGCCAGGGAAATAAGACGACTATGAAGTCGATCTTCCCTACAGCCACAATAACCTTAAAGGGTAAAAGGGGTCGCATTGTGCGAAAGAGAGGGTTGTTAGATACCTGTGCCGAGAGATCATTTATAAAGGAATCTGCTCTTGAGGGACTCCACCATAAAAGCAAGGGAGTTGAAAATATATCATTGAGAAGTTACTTAACTTCTACACCAGTTAAGGAACATGAAATGGTGAACATCACTGTACCTCATCGGGGTAGATTAATAAATATGGACTGTATAGTGGTCAATGAGCTACCAGAATATACAAAGAAGTTCGGGGTTAAGAGGAACTTAAGGTCGTTGTGTAGAACGAAAATCAGCCTGGCTGATAAAGATTTTGATCTACCCATATAGAGAAACAATCACCTATTGAATTGTTAATAGGGGTTGACAATGTGTACAACATCTTACACCCAGGATTTAGGAAATTTGAAAATTTAGTATTGCTACCAACCGTATTTGGTTTTGTAGTAACTGGATCATGTAGTTCTCCTCCCACCAAGGAGACTCATGTTTCCATTTTAAAACCGGCGGTGGAAACCGACGACATAATTATGGCTGAAGGGGCTACTCAGTTAAAGAATCCAAGGGAAGATCTTGAAAGTTTATGGAGTTTAGATCATTTAGGTATTAACTGCAGTGAAATAACAGAACAGGAACGGAAGGTATTAGAGAACTTTGAGAGCGATATAACTTATTCTGAAATTGACAAACAGTATGTTGTGGCATTGCCTTGGAAAGGCAATAAAAGGAGATTAACTTCCAACTTTGGGCTGGCTTTGAACAGATTAAAACAACAGTGTGTCAAGTTTCAGAAGGACACTCAGCATCTCGAACACTACCAGAAAATCCTGAAGGATCAGGAGGATAGGAGATTCATAGAGAGAGTGGAATACTTTAAAACAGAAGACTGTCATTTCTTAGCACACCAAGGCATTAAGAAGGACAGTGCAACAACCCCTATTAGGATAGTATTTGACTGTTCGGTTAGACAGGGGAAAGGTGGGTTGAGCTTCAACGATTGTTTGTGGACGGGACCACATATAACAGCTGACCTGCTCAAAGTTCTGCTGCTGTTTAAAACAAAATCGTTTGCTTGTATTAGTGACATAGAGAAGGCATTTTAATGGTGCAACTCAGGGAGGAGGATAGAGACTATACTAGGTTTTTATGGTTGGAAGATCCAACAGACCTTAACAGTAAATTGTAAGTGTATAGGTTTAGAGTTGTTTTATTTGGAGCTACATGTTCTCCCTTTCTGCTGAATGCAATGATTAAGAAACACCTGTCTATGGTAGAAGGTGAAGTAGAAAGGATAACAAGAGGACTATATGTAAATAACTTGCAGTTCACTAGCAATGGTGATAATGAACTGTGAATTTTTTTCTTAGAAGCAAATAAGATATTTGCACAGGCACATTTATATCTGAATGAATGGACGAGTTATAATGACTCATTGCAAACTATTGCTAAAGCATATGGGATTAGTGCCAGTGAACAAACAACTCATAAGGTCTTAGGTCTGAACAGGGACAAAGAAAAAGATACTTTGACATTACAGCAGACTAAGATAAACAAGTCTAGCCAGACTAAGGGAGAAGTGCTGAGAACTGTTGTATGGATTTATGAATAATTAGGAGTGCTTCTACCTGTTGCTATTAGGGCAAGGATATGCCTGCAGAATTTGTGGAAGCAACAACTGGATTCGGATGAACAACTCCCCGACCCATTACAGAACCAATGGGTTGAGTTATCCAAAGACTTAGAAAAATGTCTTGATATTTTCTTTCCTAGGAATACTAGCCTAGGAAAGGGGAACTCCTTACATATTTTCTTTCCTAGGAATACTAGCCTAGGAAAGGGGAACTCCTTACACATATTCTGCGATGCCAGTGAGTTAGCATATGGTTGTGTAGCCCATAGAGTTAAGAACAAAAACTCTTATTTAATAATGGCAAAGGCAAGAGTAGTGCCCATTAAAGAATTGACTGTTACAAAACTAGAGTTGATGGCATTGTTGCTAGCAGCAAGAATGGCCAAATTTATTAAAGAATCCTTTGAGAAGGGTGAGTTTGTAGAACTGTTTGTTTGGTCGGACAGTAAAGTCTCCCTAAGTTGGCTAGTATCGAAAAGTGTTCTCCCTGTGCTTGTGAAAAATAGAGTGCAGGAAATAAGCTCTTTAATTCCAGAGGTGGTCTTGTCCTATGTGCCTACAGATGATAATCCCAGTGACTGGTTGACACGTAGGAAAAGGACAGAAATGATCTTGGTTAGTTCTTTCTGGTGGGAAGGACACCCTTGGTTAAAAAATTCCTCTTGGCCAATAGATAGGTCATGGGTTGGTGGATCACTTACGCAGGGTAGGGAAGAGAACATTTTGGTCAATACTGTAGGGAAAAACCTGAATGGTAATACTCACTTGCTGAATTGGGAGAAATTCATCAAGGTTAAAAAGGTCTATAGGACCACAGCATGGATCCTACAATTTTTGAATAATTGTAGGAGTTCAACCAGTATGAAGAGGCATGGTGAATTGACCTTGGAAGAACTCCAAGAGGCAAAGAATAAGACCATTGCCATCATACAGAGGGAATTTTTCCAAGAGGAATACGAAAGTTGATGAAGGGGGTAAGAAAGCCAAAACTAGCTCTCATACACCAGTTGAACCTTTGCCTGGACAACGGGGTAACAAGGTGTAAGGGTAGACTAGAACATGCACAGTTACCTGAATCTGTTAAGTTTCCTTTACCATTGCCAAAGAGTTGCAATGTTACTCGGGTAGTTATTAAAGAACATCATGATGCTAATGCTCAAATGGGTGTAAATGCAGCTGTGGCGAGTGTCAGACAGGAATTTTGGATCCCACAGATAAGGCAACTGACTAAGAGTATAATACACCATTGTGTTATTTGTAGGAGAACGCAGAGGAGGCAGTATAGGCCCAATATAGTTCCTCCATTACCTGAGTTCAGGGTGCAATGCAAGCAGCCCTTTAATACCACAGGCGTGGACTACACCGGCACATTATGGGTTAAGGGAAAAGGACAAAGCCCTGAGAAGACTTATATCATCTTATTTACCTACCCGATAACCAAAGGCTTACATGTGGAGCTAGTTGATAACCAGTCCTGTGACTCGTTCCTCATGAGTTTTAGAAAATTCTGTAGCAGAAGAGGTTTCCCAGCACCCAAGTTGAGTGACAACGCCACCACATTTGTAGTGGCATCAGAATACCTTAAGACCATGTCGGAGAATCCCAGGGTAAAAGAATATCTGTTAGATATAAAGTGTAACTGGAAGTTCATTCCAGCGAGAGCACCATGGTTTGGTGTTATGTGGGAAAGGCTAGTAGGACTTTTGAAGTCATGCCTAAAAATGATCGTAGGCCAAGCCTTGTTCAGTTTTGAGGAGGGGCCTGTGTGCTGGTGGAGTTGGAAGGAATTGTCAATGACAGACCATTAAGTTACACGCCTAGAGATTTGAATCAGTCAGAAATTTTAACCCCTAGCCATTTGATCCTTGGATGAAAGCTTAAGTCCTTCCCAAGAGAAGTAGTAAATTGGGGAGAGATCTCCAGTGACCCTACCTATGGAAGGAGAGAGTTCACCGAGAAAAGATTCCTGTATGTATCCAATTTGTGTGATGACTTGTGGAGGAGATGGGAGAAAGAATATTTAACAACATTAAGAGAGACCCATCAAGTAGGAATAGTGCATGGCTCTTGGCCCAGGATAGGGGAAGTTGTCCACATTCATGATGAAGGGCCAAGGAGCAAGTGGAAGTTGGACCAAGTGATCGAGTTACACATGGGAGAGATAAGGTCCCAAGAGTGGCTACTCTAAGAACGGCACATAGCCAGCTTATGAGAACTGTAATTAAGTTATACCCCTTAGAGCTGTGGCAGGAATGAGGGGAAACTAATCCTGCGTCAGATGACATTCAATCAAGCACCCACCTGAGCAGAAGGACTGCTCAAATAACTGCAGAAGCCAGAAAGGCATTGATAAGAACAGGACTATTTTAAATGATGTAGACATAAGTTTTCTTGCGGGGGAGTATGTCGAAGCTTCGACAAGAGAGATTGTACTTTTCCACAAGTTGTGGTACAGTTTTATGTATTCTCTTTAAATTTGCATGAAGTGGAAATGCCTATTACATAGAAGAAGGATATTATGTTTTGTTGTGTTTGTATTTAGTAATGAAAAACGTTGTCTTAAGCTGTTTCTTGTGTTTAGTTGTAAGTATGTGTGTAATAGTGCTTAACTACCGGTATTGGTTGTTTGTCTGTTGGTTAGTCGAAGGTTTGGTGTCAGTCAAAGATGGCTGTGAAGTCAGTCTCTTCAGAACCTTTATACAGAGTGGTTCAAGGTAGTCGGGGCTCAAGGATGCAGCCATAGTTGTCGGTGCCTTCAAGTACACTTAAGTACTCCTTTTCATCTTAAAGTACATTTAGGGAAAGCTTCCTTTAGGAGATATGCATATCTACATGTAAGGAGAATTTTTTGAGGTGTGTTTTGGATGAGGGTCACGAAATAGAGATTGTGCTCACGGCAGTCTAACTACTGTATTTCGAGCTAGGAACACTGAATGCGCCAACAGTAAGTTTATATTTTTGTTTAGTTAATATACACAATGTAATGTTGATTTAATCATAATTTGAACTATCACAAGAATGATGTAACCTGTGTGTCGTAGTATATGACTTAGACTACGATTAGGTCAGTATGTTTCGAATTGTTTAGGCTGTACAATAACACTGACGATTTGAAATGCTCTACTTATTCTGAATGATTCGGAATATGGAGGCTGAATCCACAGGCGTGCACCGACGTGTGGAAACAGTGGGGGGAAGCCACTGATAGACAAGTCTGCGAAGTTGAAGAATCATGTCTTCCCCCATATTGCTTGCCAGTTCCGGACACTCTGGCTTGGACAACAGATGCAATGCCTCATGACTGGTCTGACCTGTCATCAAGGTTTGTCCACCCTCACTCTGACAGGCTTTAGACTGTCAGGAAGCTTGTCAGAGTGAAGGGATTTTCAAAGGCAGCTGCAAAGGCTATTGCCAACTGTAGATGACAATCTTCATCCAACGTATACCAGGCTAAGTGGTCAGTTTTTCATGACTGGTGTTGGACACACAGTATCTCATCTTCTGAGACCACTTTAGCTCAAATAGCCGATTTTTTAATCATTCTGAAGTCTTCTCGGGGACTAGCGACTTTGACTATTAAAGGCTATAGATCCATGCTCAATTCTGTCTTTAGGCAGAGAGGTTTGGATCTTGCAACAAGTCAGGATCTTAGTGATTTAACAGACCACCTTCTATTCTTTGGAACCTAGACGTCGTGCTTCGTTGGCTCTCAGGGTCTCCCTTCAAGTCTCTTCATACATCTTCCTTGAGAGACTTAGGAAGGAACACTCTCTTTTTGGTTGGAAGGAAGACTCTTTTTGGTTGCTCTAGCGAGAGCCAAAAGAGTTAATGAATTACAGGCCTTGGACAAACAGGTTGGCTTTTCACAAGGTGATGCAATCTACATGTTTACCCTTGGGTTTCTTGTGAAGAACAAAACCCTAGCCAATCCTTGGCCCCGTTCGTTCTCTATCAAGAACCTTACAGATATCCTGGGACCTACAGACCAGGAGAGAGTTCTCTTTCCACTCAGAGCCTTAAGATGTTACCTGGAGAGGACTAAGAGCATCAGAGATTCCTCTCGTAACCTCTGGTGTTCCATAAAGAACCCATCTCGTTCTATGTCCAAGAATGCGTTATTCTTCTTTCTCAGAGAAGTGATCTCTGAATCCAACAGGGGAATTCAGGAAGGGGCCTTACCTTTGTTGAAAGTTAAAGCTCACGAAGTCTGGGAAGTCGCCACTTCACTGATTTTTAAATGCCATCTGTCACTGACGGCTATACTTCAGTCTAAGTACTGGAAGTGCAGATCTGTGTTTGATCTCATTATTTGCGTGATGTAGCAACCACTTATGAAAACTGCAGTACATTAGGACCATTCTCCGTGGCTGGCTTGGTACTGGGGGGGAGGAAGGGTAGGGGCATGTCTCCTTTTTCTCTATCTCCTCGTCTTGATTTTAGGAGATCGAGTTATGGGAGCCTGGGGCTACTATGTACCCGGAGTACCCACCAGTCATTATCTCTTTTTGGTTGGGTTCGGTATTTTATGTAAGGTGTAGGTAACAATATTCGGTAAAAAAATAAAAAAAATTCTTGTACTGTGCCCAGGGCAAGGGCATATTCTTTTGTATAACGCTTTGGCAACCATCAGTGTATTCCTAGGGGGCAAAGCACCCACTCAAGCAGAGGTAATTCTCAGCTTTACTTCTGCACCGCTACAGGTTGATGATGAGCACCGACCAGAGGCAGTACCCATCTGCTGTAGCTCTCTCAACAAACATTGTTCAATGCTGGCTACCTATCTATTTCAAATTCATTTCCATTACTGAGTGTTTTTGAGTAGTTAGTGTCCATGTATCCCACCTCCTTCCTCTGTGGGATTCAGCAGTGTAATTACTTGGTAAGTTATTTATATAAAAATTAAATTTTCATACTAAAATAAAGTTTTATATATACTTACCAAGCAATTACATGATCAGATCCCTCCCACCTCCCCTCTAATGGACATTATGCACGAACGAATTGAATACCTGAGCCGGTTGTACCTATTCTTCCCCAAAAGTGGGCAGGGTCTGTTACCTACACCAAAATGATATGAGCGCTACCCCAAAATTTTTTAAACTTAAGCTGCCCCGAAAAGCAGGAACTAATAGCTATGTAGTACTTGGTAAGTATATTTAAAACTTTATTTTATTATAGAAATGTCATTTTAGGTACCATAAATCAAGAGAGAGCATATTTCTATTCATTTGATTGTATTGTAAATTTCAGGGCATATTTCTTATGACAAAATAATTTTTGTGCAAAAATCAGCCTTCTAACTGTCATAGTTTCATAGTTATTACAAAATAACCATAATTTCTTTCTTTTGCCGTTTTCTCAAAACTTGTTTTTTTCAAAAATAAATGCTTATAACTCCAAGAAGACTGAACCAAATTTGATGAAACTTTTACAGTGTAGGATAATTATATACCAGTATCTTGATTTTGTGCATGGGAGATTCATTTTTGAGTGAACCTTTTTTTTTTTGCATATTATTTTTAAAAGTTTTTAAATCTTTTTATTAAATGCAAAAAAAAAAAAAAAAATTAACTTGGAATTCGAATTTCTAAATTTCCCACGTTAACAATTTTCATTGTCAGTTGAAGAATAAGTGGTAAAAATTTGAAGCAAATCCCTTCATTCATAAGATAGTTATAAGCACTTAGTTTATAATGGGGCCTTATGGAGTCAACGCTCTCCATAAATGAAAAACGTTCAAATATAGGCGATTGATAACAAGTGTTGAAGAATACCGCAGTCAGAATCAAAAAGATGATTAATGAGAACAAGACATAACATACTCATTGCATACATGGTGTATGCCTGCAAGACATTTCTAATCTAGAATAAAATTCAGTAAAAGAAACAAAAGTGAAATAACCAGGTATGTTATGAAGAGACATCATTTCAAAGGCCGTGCATAGATATTTCTATGATCATTCTAATTCATTCATTGCTAAACAGAAGAATTACTCAAATCATTGACACATGGGAGGTCCAAATCAAATAAGGTTTTAATGCTTCTTATAAAGAAGCATATTCCATAAATGAATAATCTTACACGTTTGGAAATACGAACTTTATCATAGGCCATTTGCCAAGCGCTGGGACCTATGATGTCATTCAGTGCTGAAAGGGAAATCAACAGTAAGAAGGTTTGAAAGGTGAAACAGAAGGAAAACCTCGCACTTGCACTGTGAAACAATAGTTAGGAGAGGGTGGGAAGTTAGATGGAAGAAAGAATATGAACGGAGGTACAGTAAAAGGAAAGAAAGAGGTTGCAGCTAGGGGCCGAAGGGATGCTGCAAAGACCCTTAAGTAATGCCTAAAGTGCACCACTTGAGGTTTACAACCGGGCGAACTTTATCAAGGCTGAATAAGTACAGTATTGTTTAATACCTTCGTGGCATCAATCATGAAAGTAATTTTGTACTGTTTTCCTAATCCATTGATGCAGATGAATTAGGGCAAGGTTCTTGAATTCTAAACGAAGGGGAACCTCAAACAATATCCAAACATTATTAGGAAAATAAAGAAAAATAAGTGTTTTAGACTGCCAGTAAGAATCACTTTCCGTGTGACAGAACATTCGAGTTCAGTTAATCATTTGAAAATTTTATGATTCTCTGGGTGGAATAGGATTTTCCTAATTTGGGTGGGTCTGGAGGAAAGATTAAGATAATGGTCAGTATTTTATCATTTGTTTTTTTAATTCTTCCTCGTGTATTTGGCTTAATTGCGTTACATTTTATCTAATCATGGTATATTTTATGTGTTTATCATATATTTCCTCGGTTTATATATTTATTTACTCTTTATTGATTCAATTTATTTATTCATTTTATTCATGTGAATAATTTTTCTTTTATTTTATGGATTTATGTATCTATTTACTGATATTATTTTATTTATTTAATTAATTTCACTGGTGAATCAGGGATGACCCTCCTGTGCGGATAACTCTGAAAACTTAATATTTCAAACTGTCATGATTGTATTTATGTACCCAATTAACTTATAAAAAATGTAATTTTTATTAGCTCTGGCCTCGGATAATGAAGCGCATCCATTGTTTATGGGGAACTTGATTTCATGGTGCAAATCAGCAGTCCTTTCCAGGACGGCAGTGCCTATTTTTAGCGTATCGGTAGCAGTCAGCATGCATTTGTGCATGTATATGTGCAAGGACCTTTGCGTTCTTAAATGCTGATTAAAATATTAATGGCAAAAGACATACATGGCTTCGTTTTTTCCTTTATTTTGCCGAGATATCGAGAGTATATCTCTCTACAACTCTGGTCTTAGGGTGAGTGATCAATCATATTGAACAACCACGCCCGACTCGGCGTGGAATGAAATGGAATATGTAATTTAGGCATAAAGCAAGCCCGGGGACCCATAGGGTCATTCAGCACTATGATGAGAATGAATGAAAACGAAATGATATAAATAATGAGTTTATAATAGACATTCTCAAGGTCAATGTTTAAAAAAGGTAAAATCGAAGAGGTTTAATTTCTAATGGAATTGAAACTACCATAAATGAAATAAACAAGACATATCTATATCAAATTATAAGATATTTTCATAAACCACAAGCCTTTAAAACCTCAAAACAGGGCCACCATCACGTTGTCTCCTAAAATTTCAGTCATAGTTTTCACATGAAGATGGTACATCCACCTCTCATTAGTATACCTGGTGCAGTGAACCAGAATGCGCTCATGTGTGAACACACGCTGGGGCACCACTACCATCAAGAAGAAAACTGCGTGTCAGTCGGGACTCGGTGTGAAACACACTTAAGCACAAACCCGCTCCTCAACCTCGAATGAGAGGCAAAACGAAAAACATAACAAAAACACAATGAAAATATGGTTAAATCTTCATGTAAGCTCGAATTATATAGGAAAGCCAATATCCATGAATAGCTGGTCCACTGGTAAAGTGAATAGTGTCGTGCCGAGGCACTCAGGTGTCGCGGGTTCGCGTCTACCCAAGGGCGATGAAAAATCACTGGCTAAGTATCATGATCAGTTACTGCTGTATTGTGGGGTCTGCCGAGGGAGAAACCAACATTCTTCGGAAGCTTAAATTTCAAATCAATGGCCCCTCGTGCTTGTTCCATGTGAATAGGTTTCATCTACTGAAATATAACAATAATATTGATATTAATAATAATACTCCCCTTGCAATTCTAATTTGCCCTAAATACAGTCTGAGATGCGTAGCCTGTTGCCGGATTATTGAGAGTCTTTTAATGAAAGAGATGTTCCTTCACACACCGGGATTATGGACTCGGCGAGCGTGCAAGGAGCATCTGACGCAAAATAAGACGGAAGGTAATTTTCTCGAGAATTATGACGACAGTTACAAAATAAACTGAGTAATTTCTTCTCCTTCCATTTACTTACGTGTCGACAGCGTGACACGTACGGGGAGTTTGCAAATGATGAATGAGGAGGACTGAGTGAGTTTTTATTTATTTATATTGGTTTGCCCTACTGCAAATGTTCAGCATGACTGAATATCATAGCCTCTCGATTTCGTCATTGCACCGAAAGGATCTGCTTGAAAAGTTTAACAAAATATATTTGGCATCACTCTAGTGATTTTAGATTGTCCAGTTATGTATATTAAAAGAATTTAAATTAATGGATACATAATGGATATAAGCTGTGATACAGAGAAAGAAATACCCTTGATTTACATAATTTAGATATTTACCTTACACACTTTTCTGAGAGAAGCTTGTCATTAGAAAATTACCTCAAATTAATCATAGCATCTCATCATCGTAGAGGAAGTAGCTAATATCTTATGAAAGTCAGAATTAATCATTATCTTCTCTGAGAAGGCGGCCATTTATAGAGCCTTTTTTTTTTTTTTTAGCTTTGTGTGTGTGTGTGTGTGCGTGTGTGTGTGAGTGAGTGTGTATTAGAGGAGGGTGACTTGGGACGAGGAAAGTGGATGTTCCAAGTATAGAATCTCGTTGGTTGTATCGGGTGTTCATTAAAGATTATGGATTGTTACAATTTCCAAGAAACAAGTAAAAGAAGGAATTAATTAGAATGAAGGTTTCCCTCCTTTATAACAAGACGGCATCTGGTTAACTGGTTATCAGTGTGGAAATGGAGAAGCAATTTTTTTATTTTCTTATTTAATAATCTCAGGAAATGAGTACTTTTCCTTTACCCAAGAAAAGAATGATTGCGTATATTGCATTTTACGTAAAACTTAAGACAAAAATTTAAATAAATTATAATTGCGATTATTTAAAAATATTTCACGGGAATAACTTACAGCAGAGGAGCATTACGGGTAGTGGCCTAAATTCGTATGTTTGAGTGACTTCCTGAATGATTGTACGCTTTCTGGCATCATTATAAATTATCATAACAGCTTTTATCCTATCCAAACTATATATATTTTCATGATTTTCCCTGGTTTTCTAGATTTGTAGAACACTTTAACAGGTCAGCAACGGAATTTTACTCACTTGGCCTTGAAAATTTGACTTTACGGTCCAGGGAATCATAAAAAGAAACGAAAAAAAGGAATGTTTCACATGAGCTTAGGGCTCTACTACATGAGGGAATGCTATGTAAGCACTGGGGTTAACTAAACTAATTGTATTTACAATAAAAGGATAGAAAAAAATGGAAGAGTAAATAATATTGCAAAGCCTGGAAGTCTTCCTACTGGAGACTTGAAAGGTCGCAAGGCACAGCCCAAGAAGAGTCCACGGTAAATGGGTCCCTCTGCAAGAGTGATTTAAGGATTACACGCCAGTAAGGGAAAATATAAAACATACAGATGGATCGAGACTGCACTGAGGGTGCCAAGGTCTAGAGGAATGAATGCATACTCAACACTGGAACACAAAACACTTGAAATAGCACTGGGTAAAATGGCACAATGGATGCAGAGATATACTGGCACTCAATAAACACTTTTAAGGGCAAAATGTCGTGACTGAGAAGCCTTCACTTGTACTTTACAGTGGGGGGGGGGGGGCTGGTCTCTGGCGAAGAATGGCAAAGGGAGATCGCACTCGTGGCACTATACACTAGTTCACATTGAATGTCCGTTCATGTGGTGATGAAGGAACTGGATCCGAGTCATGAGGGTCAGGTGGTGATGGTGGGGGGTGGGGGGGAGCCTCTCAGCGTCTCATAGTGATATCCGGCGCGTGTCTGGCTAACTGCAAAGATCTTCCTGTCCTGGCTCCTTTTAAGACATCTGCTGATGGTAGGGGCCCCAATGTCAGGCCCGTATGGTGACTGTGCCCAAGATGTGTCATCTTCCAGGTGTCTTGACCATCTGCTTGCATCTCTCCAGGTGTCCTGTGGAAAGACAATTCAGTGCGATCACTCTCCCTCATAATATGGTTGTTTTAAGCAGTTTAGTTCATTTAAGCTGCTTAAGGGAGTGGCACTCAACCTCTTATCCTTTCCCCTTTTGACCGTGCTATCCAAATGTCTGTCCCAGGTAAAGGGAAGGGACAGATCAGAATACTGATAAGTTTTATGTGTTGGTATCTGGGTCAACCTGGGTCGGCTATGCAGCGACAATCCCACTCTCAACATTCTAAAGGGCCAGCTTTTAGCGACTTCTTGTTAATTATAATAGCTCCCCATGGAAGATAACATACGCATCTTCATTCGGGTGCGAATGTTGATGATCAAGAAGTCGGAAAAGATGCTTTACGTTATGTTACTAGGATACTCCTTCCAACACAAACTGATATTACTTTGTAATGATCTTTAATTATAATTTGTTCATTTAAGTCTCTGCAGCACTCAAAGTATATGATATCTCACTGAGGAATGAACTGAACAATTTGTGTTAGTCGCAGAGTGCATTGTGGCTTACAAAACAAGGCAATTTCCATTACGTGAAGGTGTTTGTAAGTCACTAAATACCCTAATTTGACTGATGCTTTAACTGCCAGGAATTTGATAATCACAACAGCTAAACTTGACAGAATATAAGTTACTGAAGACTATGAGGCAGGGCAGCTAAGAATATAGGAAGTTGCTGTAAAATACTAACACAACGTACGTGTTACCGTTAAGATAAAAGTCTAAAAATAATCATACACTTAATGCTAAACAGTGATTAGAGGCATGCAGTTAGTTTGCCTTGAGGAGGCAGTCTAAATGATAATAAAGCATTGGTTTTAAATGATATCCCCCTTACTAGAAATTTTAATGGCAATACTCAATTCATATTTTCAATCAACGGACAATAATGGTCTACAAACTCAATGCGTAGCTAATAGCTCAAAAAAAAAAAAAAAATCGCTAGTTTGACAGTTGACAGTTTACAGCGGTTATTTGACAGCTGGGTGAGCGAGTGAGGCAAAGAGATTATTCACAAGTTCTAATTCGCCAACTTTAAACGACGCCAATTTTAGACAGGGGTTCATGTACTATAGGGTTACCATTTTCTGCTATTTGTATTTCGCCATTTTTTATGATTTTACTGGCTTTTGATGGCGCCAATTTACGCTTTTGATTTTCTGTTAATCAAGGCGAAATTTTAATGGTATTCATTTAATGTACGAATGAACAAAGCAAACAAAAAAAAAAAGGTGGGGGAGGAATGAAGTTACAATTATTACAAGAGAAAAAAATTAAAACAAGCAAAGGGGGTGGGACACCGCTTTCTGGATAGCAGGCCACGATCCTTGTATTACAAAAGGTGGTACTATAAACCCAAGGGCGCGAGTCTAAGACTCGAGGTTATTACAAAAATCAAAAGAGAATAAATGACATATTCAGAATAGCCAATGAGAGTAAAATAAAGGTAATTATTACGTATGCCAGAATTATACACCGTAGCCTGTGGAAGACAGGTAAGGCCATTTCTTAGCCCAAGGGACCGCAAAGGTAACCAGAGGGTGCGACTCCTCTGGAAGGATCAGTTGCCAGCATCTACGCTCATGGCACTGTGCCATTTTTGCACTCGTAACAGTAATAACAGATGGTAATGGCATATCATATTTAAATGCCTCCTGCTGCGGTAGGCAATGAAGGGGAGTCGTAAGACTTATGCAGGTGGCCTAACTACCAATGGCACTCTGCATTTGCAGAGGTGATTAAGTAAAATGGGGGCCTAGGCAAGGCATGAGCTTGCGTGGGCTTGTTGGGTGTTCCCATGTGTAGAGCAAAAGTAAGTAGTAATCACAGGGAGGAAAGAAATGCTATAGGAAGGAATAAGGAAGAGCGTTACAAAAGGGAATAATGAAAATAGTGGAGGACCTTGACATCCTCTTTCTGGATAGAGGTGCTAAGATCTTCGGAGGATGAAGGGGTGGCACTGTGCCAAGTTGGCGCAGGTGCCAGGAGAGCTCGGAGGCTCTCTTCAATCTACCTGGAATTATCCACTCCCTTGGTATTTCCTCCATGGACCTCTCCTATATTGGTGGCTGTTCTTGGCAGGGGAATCGGGGGACCTGTGCTTGGAGGCGGTATGTGAGTACCACCTGCATTGGCTTTCTTGACAGCTGACCCAGGGACCTTCTTTGCTAGTTCTACCATGATCCGTCCCAGCTCTTGAAGTTCATCGGCCAAGTGAGAGATAGCAGAATCCTGACTTGCAACTAGTTCTTCGCTGGGTGAGCGGGTTCCGTTCTCAGCTACCACTCTGATGGTCGCGAGTTCGAATCTCCGACCGGCCAGTGAAGAACAAGAGAAATTTGTTTCTGGTGATAGAAATTCATTTCTCGCTATAATGTGGTTCGGATTCCACAATAAGCTGTAGGTCCCGTTGCTAGGTAACCAATTGGTTCTTAGCCACGTAAAATAAATCAAATCCTTCGGGCCAGCCCTAGGAGAGCTGTTAATCAGCTCAGTGGTCTGGTTAAACTAAGATATACTTAACTTAACTGACTTGCAACTGTGTCTGCGCCGGACTGAGACAGAGAGGAGGCGGTCGGTAGGGGGGGCGGGTGATAGTCTCGCAAGTAGCAATGACCAGCTCAGGCATGGGTTGCAAGGCCGCACCTTTAGGCGAACTTCCACTGTGGTCGGGAGGAACCGTCTCTCTTACCAATGCTGGTAACGGGGCCAGTCTGGGAGAAGAGAGGGGCTCCTGAGTTGGATCCCTTGAATGGAGATTGGGGGCGTGCTCTGGCGCTGGCACTAAGCCAGGGTCAGGCACAGTGTGCTCGTCGGTCAGGACGGACGGAGCTTGGCACTGCTCGGTGCATGCAAGGGGCACTGGCAGGGATTTGGAATGGTATTTAGCATCTCCTGGAGGGAGATCTGATTGGGGCCCTGGCACTGGAATGGGATCGGGAATCGATCGAGGGGGCCACTGTACATCGTACTCAGGTGGCACTGGTAGGAACCTCACGTCCTTATGGTACCAGGGGGACGCCAGTACTGACTGGGGGAAAGGCGGTGGAGGATTACTCGTGCCTGAGGAGGGAATTGGGGGATGTGGACCCCTGGATTGTCGTGACTTAGGTGGGGACTGAAAGTCCTGTCCCAGAAGGATGTCAGAGCCTCCGGGAAGATAGCTTGCTATTGCAAGATTACAAATTTTAGATTGATGAGGTCTTGTGACTCTCAGTTTTTTTTCTGTCGATGATTGCTCCATAGGCAACTCTGTCCCTTCGTATGAGGGAGATTTGCAAACCAGAATCATCGAATGCCTTGACTCGGCGCGAGGGGTAGCTGCCCTGGGGAGGGGCCGCATATATGGGACCTTCAGCAGAAGGGCCCAAGGCCTCGGAATTCGTGACAGCCAAGGCGACGGCAGGACTATTTGATTTATTATTTTTAGGGCATTTCACCCATGAGGGAGAGTGGCCATACACCTTGCATGCCGTGCAATAGCATTGGCTAGAATCTTTTTGCACTGCCCCTGTGGAGGGCGCAGGCAAGTTATTTGGTGGGGTCCGGGAAAGGATTTAAGAGGCTGTTTGCTTGTTTCGGCATTGCTCGGTGGAATGCCCGACATTCCTACAGAACCCACACACAACAGGTTTCTGCAAGCGCCGATTCCTCGGTGGAGGGGCGCCGGCGAGGAAGGAGGGGGGATAGATCTTCCGCCCCATTGATCTCTCCTGAGGGTGGTGAGTCTCCCACATAGCAGCTATGCGGCAACACTCTGTCAGTGTCGCAGGGACCTTTTCTACTACGTGCGTGGCCAAAGCGGGAAGGGCTTAGCGCAGGAAATGTTCTAACTTAAACTTCTTGAGTACCTCGGCTGTGCTGGTGGCCCCTTCAGACTCGAGCCATTTCACTAGCGCCCGCTCCGAGTGGTATGCCCAATCTGACCACGTCTGGCCTATGTCTCTTGTGTGCCCTCTCCATCGTCTCCTCCAGTGCTCGGGGTGATCTCGTATGCCTTGGTGACAGCTTGGCATATGACCTCCCAATCTCCCCGGTCCTCCACCGGGAGGGCGTGATAGGCAATCAGTGACTTCCCTCCGAGGAATTTGGTAAGAGCAAGGGAAAGTTCAGCGGAGAGAGGGCGCAGCAATCTAGGACCTTTTTGGCCCGCTCGAGCCATACTTCGGGCTCTGCCTCAGTTCACTTCGGCATAAACGAATGTGCCTGGCTGAGGGCGCTCATCCCAGCAGCAGGAGCGGGGGGAGAGGCACTCCTTTGGGCCAACACTTGGAGTTCATGAGCACGCTGTTGTTCTCGTTCCTCTCTCTCTCTCTCTCTCTCTCTCTCTCTCTCTCTCTTGCTTCTCTATCTCCTCTCTTTACTCCTGCACTATTCTTTCTGCCTTCTCTCTCTTCTCCTGGGTGATTCTCTCTTTCTCCTTCTCTTGCCTCTCTATCTCCTCTCTCTTCTCCTGGGTGATTCTCTCTTTCTCCTTCTCTTGCCTCTCTATCTCCTCTCTCTTCTCTTGGGCAATTCTCTCTTTCTCCCTTTCTTTTCTTTCTATCTCCCTCTCCGCTTTTGCAGCATCTAGGTTCCCTGGACCCAGTCCCATAATTATTGGCCCGACATTCCCAGGTCTTTTCCTGCCTGCATGTAGAACTTAAAGTCCTCATTGTGTTGGGCTCTTGGAGTCAACATTTTGACAGATTTAGTTGGTAGGGCCCTCTAAAGTTAAATGAATTTGGATTGAGAAATCAATGGGATTGGGAACCGATTTTGGTGGGGGCAACCAGGCGATTGGAATTATTTTACCTTAATAAGACATGGGGGTGGCCTGAATGGCTAAAATGAAGAAATATACTTTATCTCTCACACGGCCTCGGCCGGTTATTGCGGGGATAGTAGGTTTGTCGTCTCGTAAGACTTAGAATTAATTTCATCACAGAGGACGTGGAATTTGTTTCATCACGTAGGACGAGGAATTGGTGGACGGTATGGAGAACGTGGAATTTGAGGCGTCACGTAGGTCGAGTGTCATGGAGGATGTGGAATTTGTGGACATCACAGAGGACATAGAATTTGATGACGTCATAGAGGACGTGGAATTTGTGGACATCACGGAGGACGTGGGATTTGTGGATGTCACGGAGGACGTGGAATTTGAGGACGTCATGGACGATGTGGAATTTGAGGATGTTACGGAGGACGTGGACTTTGTGGACGTCACGGAGGACGTGGAATTTGAGGACGTTAAAGAGGACGTGGAATTTGAGGATGTCACGGAGGACGTGGAATTTGAGGACGTCACGGACGATGTGGAATTTGAGGACGCCACGGAGGACGTGTTTGAGGATGTCACGGAGGATGTGGAATTTGAGGACGTCACAGAGGACGTGGAATTTGTGGACGTCACGGAGGACATGGAATTCGTGGACGTCATGGAGGACGTGGAATTGGAGGACGTCACGGAGGACATGGAATCTGAGGACGTCACAGAGGAAGTGGAATTTGTATTTCGTCTCTTAGGACTTGGAAATTGGATTCGTCCCGTAGGACTTGGAAATTCCGTCTTGTAGGACATGGAAATTGGATTTGTCATGTAGGACTTGGAAACTGGATTCGTCTCTTAGGGCTTGGAAATTGGGTTCATCCCGTAGGACTTATTCGTCTCGTAGGACGTGGAATTTGGATAAAAAAAAAATTTGCTGAGAGTGGCCCGAGTGTGGACAAAGTTATGGGGCAAACTACTCGGGCAATGAATGAAGATTTGGGTAGGCATGCAGGGAGGGGAAGGGGTGGGGTGAAGGTCGTCTGACTCTAGACTGGTGCGGGTTACTTTTAGACACTGGTTGAATGAACCCTTTTGTTTACAAAACACTGTCTGGGCTTTCCTGACTGGGGGAAATTCCTGGGATGGGCGGATAATGGTGAAATAACCCTGTAATTTTGCCCAGAAGCAGAGTTCATATTTAGCTTTCCTAGCACTTGAACTTAGTTTTAGATAACCTGAGAGAGAGAATATTTCAGCAATGCAAACTGATTTCATCTTGTCCCATGTGGGAGTACGTCTGCGCCTAAATAATATTTGCGATTCCGAAATGCGAAGTGAAAAATTTTGCACTGAGGAATTTTTCGCACTATTGCTCGAAAAGAAAATGGTTAGCACTCGTTGTTTCCTAAATACCCATCATGAAAGGCATGCTGTAACAAAATCTAACATGGTGGTTCTTTTCTATCAGTTGTTACATGCGTCCCTATTTCCCTGATTTCCTAGGGTCAGTCACGTTTGTAAAAAATTTTCTGTTCTAAGGTAAGCACATTACTTTGTGGAAATTCTTGGTTTGTGAGCGTGGTATCAGGTTTGGAATTGTCTCGCACCCAGCTTAGCTTTGCTCATCACTGATTTGGTGAGTTGCAAACGCAACAAAGCAACAATAGCAGGGGGGGGGGATTGCAACCGCAAAACGAGACCTATAGGAAGGCTACCATTTTTATGATTTTCCCTGGTTTTCTGGATTTGTGGAACACCTTAACAGGTTAGCAACGGAATTTTACTCACTTGGCCTTGAAAATCTGACTTTGCGGTCCAGGGAATCATAAAAAGAAAAGAAAAAAGGCATGTTTCATATGAGCTTAGGCCTATACTTCATGAGGGAATGTTATGTAAACACTGGGGTTAACTAAAGTAATTGTATTTACAATAATAGGATAAAAAAAATGGAAAAGTAAATAATATTGAGGCTTGCAAAGCCTGGAGGTCTTCCTACTGGAGACTTGAATGGTCGCAAGGCACAGCCCAAGAAAAGTCCACGGGAAATGGGTCCCTCTGCTAGAGAGATTTAAGTATTACACGCTAGTAAGGGAAAATATAAAACATACAGATGGATTGAGACTGCACTGAGGGTGCCAAGATCTCGAGGAATGAATGAACACTTAGGACTGGAACACAAAACACTTGAAATAGCACTGGGTAAAATGGCACAATGTATACAGAGATATACTGGCACTCAATAAACACTTCTTAGGGCAAAATGTCGTGGCTGAAAAGCCTTCTCTTGTACTTTACCGTCAGGGAGGGGGGGCCGGGTCTCTGGCGAAGAATGACGAAGGGCGATCGCACTTGTGGTTGTATACACTAGTTCACATAGAATGTCCATTCACGTGGTGACAAAGGAACTGGATCCGAGTCAGGAGGGTCAGGTGGTGACAGGGGTTGGGGGCCTCTCAGCGTCTCATAGCGATCTCCCACGCGTGTCTGGCTAACTGCAAAGATCTTCCTGTCCTGGCTCCTTTTAAGGCATCTGCCGAGGGTAGGGGCCCCGATGTTGGGCCCGTATGGTGACCGTGCCCAAGATGCGTCATCTTCCAGGTGTCTTGACTGTCTGCTTGCATCTCCCCAGGTGTCCTGTGGAAAGACATTTCAGCAAAATCACTCTCCCTCATAGAATGGTGGCACTCAACCTCTTATCCTTGCCCCTTTTGACCGTGCTATCCAAATGTCTGTCCCAGGTAAAGGGAAGAGACAGATCAGAATACTGATAAGTTCTATGTGTTGGTGTCTGGGTCAACTTGGGTTGCCTATGCAGCGACAATCCCACTCTCAACATTCTAAATGGACAGCTTTTAGCGACTTCTTGCTTATTATAATATATATATATATATATATATATATATATATATATATATATATATATATATATATATATATATATATATATATATATATATATATATAGATATATATATATATATAGATATATATATATATATATATATATATATATATATATATATATATATATATATATATATATATATATATATATATATATATATAAAGATAGTGGAGATTTTTTTCTTATGAATAATAGTATACGTGCGCACATTCTGATCTAACGTAACCAAGTGTTTTAAATTATATGTTCATGAAGCATGGATACAACTCTCTCTCTCTCTCTCTCTCTCTCTCTCTCTCTCTCTCTCTCTCTCTCTCTCTCTCTCTCTCTCCCTCCCAGATTGCAAACGCCCGAGGGAATTCTCTGCTATTGCTTCATTACGGAGCAAGACTCAACGAAATTCCTGCGCATAGTTATGACAGGTCGTTTAACTTCGATAATCAGAATGAAAATCATTTTCCCAACTTCGCTTCTGAAGTTAAGCAATTTCTGGAACTTCTTTACCGTGTGAACTCAGCAGCTGCATAAATACCTCTCTCTCTCTCTCTCTCTCTCTCTCTCTCTCTCTCTCTCTCTCTCTCTCTCTCTCAGATGCAAAATCTTAAAAAAAAAAAAAAAAATTGTCAGTAAAAACACCGAATTTCCTCGTTAGACTCGTTTTTCCACAGTTTGAGTTTCGCCGTTAAGTTCACATTTTTATTTCAAACATGAAAAATAAAAATATGAGGATATATTCTTTCATTAGAGGAAATCTCTCGTGAAGTTTTATCGCTTTGACATTCCAGGATGCCAGGAACATTGTAAGTGTAGCAACAAGGAATCACAATAACAAGTAATCTAAAGTTTTATATAAAGAGAAATTGTTGATATTCTGTATTAACAAATTCAATATGCTTATCTTCCTTGTAGAATTTTTTTACTTTCCTATTTTTTTAACTTTCCTATTTTTTTTACTTTCCTATTTTGCTTCACCTAGTTGCGACTCTAAGCAAGTTTCTTCGTCGCAGTCGAGTTTTCTGTACAGCGTATCATGCTGTATGAAACTCTCAACCACGGTCCATGAAGCTCTCAGCCGAGGCCCATGAAACTTTCAGCCACAGGCCAGTGGTGGCCTACGTTGTTGTCACCTATGTCGGTGCCAGACGCAAGATTATGGCTAACTTTAACCTTGAATAAAATAGAAGCCACTGAGGCTAGAGGGCTGCAATTTGGTATGTTTGGTGACTGGAGGGTGAACGATCACATACCAGTTTGCAGCCCTCTAGCCTCAGTAGTTTTTAAGATCTAAGGCGGACGTAGAGGCAAAAAGACAGAAAACTAATACTAAAGCGAGAAACCATGAAATTACAATTAATAATGAAAATTATTTCATCACTATACACTGTATACAACAATACAATTTATGCACTCACACTTTTTCTCAATAGTTCAGTATAGGGGCATTAATTGCCTAATCTCATATCATTACAGATAAGTTCCATGGATGAACCAAGAAATATGTCCCTCCAATTTACGTCTCCAGACCTCTTTTGGTCATCCTCCGTTCCTTCTCCAGAACTTCCGAAACGTGTCCCCTTCTCCAAAACATTTATTTCTTCATTTTCCTCAAATGGAAAACAGCTTTTCACGTATGTAAACATTTTACCGTATCATTGTCAAGTTATGACATTCGTCACCGTCTCAGATTTTCCATTTTTATGTAGTATGTATTAATCATAAAAACTCATTACATTCTCTATTTTTCTTTATTTTCTCTGTATGTTCCTGAGTCATTTCCTTTACTAAGTGTGAGATTAACAGTCTCATGATATTGCATCATAGCCTTTTTGGTAAAATGTCATCAGGTGTCATTGCGTGTCTTACAGTCCATATATCAATGACTAGGATATACTTTAATAATATATCACTTCTATATAGAAAATTAGTTTTAAAAAATCTCCTTTTCCCTATTCCTGATGCGTTCATTACGGCTCAGAAAAAAAAAAAACAGGTTCGTTGGACAACTGAAAAAGGGAGTTGATAAATGGGGGTGAGATTTCTTCTGTGAGAGAAATAATGAGGATTTATAACCTCTCACTTTTCAGCCATTCAATTAATGAGTACGTCCGGTTTTTGCCTCATTATGGCAGGGTTCAAAAACTGATTTTTGACATGTACACCCGATTCTGCTATGGTTATGTTATTTTTTTTTTTTTTTTGTGGGGGGAAGGATCCGAAAACAAGTATTTTTTATTTTTGGTAGGATACGAGAACGAAAACAAGTATATTTTTTTTTTTTTTAAGGATGCGAGAACGAAAACGATTTTTATTTGGAAGGATACGAAATCGGGTAATTTTTTTTGTTTTGGAATGATACGAGAACGAAAATGTGTAATTTTTTACTTGACTTTTTTGTAAATGGGTTAGCGAATGTTTTATGCAAATCTGAGGCGGTTAAAAAAGAATTAAAGGACTGATACTTGATAAAAGAACTGTATACGAAATAAAAAAAAAGAAATTTCCATTTATGATTAAGTCCAATTGGATACAATTACAGGAATAAAGAAAACTATTTTAAGCTATGATAAAGGATATTTTTATACTGACATGAAGACAAATCAATTAGATCAGAACGCAAAGAGGGATTTTAATAAGGATGGATCATATTCTAAGTATACAGATCATCATACCTTGTAGAAAAAGAGAGTAAAATAACGTTAGGAAAGATGAATAATGCCCTATTAGGATTTGAATAAGAAGATTAATGTAGAAAAGTAGAATGCAGTGATTTAAGATTAGACATTTAGCAGTGAATCATTTTAGGGAGTGTATAATTATACAGATTACTGTATAAGGAAATTTTCTTATTTCCGTTAAAGAGGTGAATAAATGTATAAGAAAATGAAAACTTGATATCCTAACTGATGAAATTGTTGTATGATTCATTGTATTTTATTGTTTTTCATTTATATAGATGCCGAGTGTTGCCGGAACCTCCTCTAGAGAATGTTCTTGAATTTTTATTCCTTCATATTCGGAGAGTGTTGCTATTTAAAGAATCTATTTTCCACAACGATTTCTAATGATCATGCCAAAAATTAAGCTAACGTTTCATTAGGAGTGAAAACTTCGGCACCAGGTAATGATGTTTTCCCGCTATCTCAATGCCTAATTAGAATGAGTTTTAAATATGTAAGTGGAATATGTTCAGTATTTATAACTTCCAGTATCAAAACATAGCTGATTTTTAATCTGATAAAGTATGAGCTTTTTATAGACATCAGCTTAGCCCTATCAGCACCAGGTAATGATTTTTCCTAATACCTCAATGCCTAATTAGAATACGTTTTAA
>JANJGK010000031.1:6845771-6858271 GCA_039081455.1 Macrobrachium rosenbergii | reverse complement strand
GCACATGGATAGAGCCGAGTGATTCCACAGTCGAGGCCTATCTGCATTATATGCAGGACAGATACTTGCAAGTATAATAACACTAAATGCATAATCACGTTAACACTTAATGCTCCAACACAAATTACTGAATGTGATCGCACAATGGAAAATAAAATCAGACAGAGAAATAACAGGACTCACCACTGACTAAGAAACCTTATTGTGGTACATTACCTTCGTCAAGATGACAGTGTCTTCGTTCGATAGGGCACTGGTGATGGAGGATGGAATTAAAGGAAATGCCACTACAAAAGTATACTGGGTCGAACCTCAGGGTCAAACACATTGAAGGGTTGAGGGTCAGACAAGGGTAAGGACGTCTGTCCTCGGTGGCATTCTGCGCTCTTCTCTCTCTCAATTTCCATTGCATCATCTATAGATAACCTCGGGGATTACCCCTTCACATCTTTGTAGATGGCGCAAAGGTCAATCTTCGTCACGTTTTCTATATAGGCCACATGGCATCAGTTAATCTTATGGAGGGTTAACATGGTGGTGACGGCAACTTTCCCTTTTTTGGCTCCTCCCTTGCTGCTGCTTGACACCGTCAAGGAAGGCATCTTCGAAGATCACCTGGAAACAAGGCCTTAGGCATTCATTTTGAACAGAGAGTAGGGTTAGGCTTAACCATTTTAGGGAATGAAGGGGAGAGTTTGTGAAGGGGCGAGTGGAAACCCACAGTTCTAGTAATTAAAATAACTGAAATTAATTTTATTTCTTTCTCAGTTATGTTACAGATGTAAAAACGGGTGAGGTGGCTTGGTAATAGGTTCCTTCCATCACACCTTACCAACGATGTTACCATTCACACCCTAGATCGGGTGAGGATGATTACTAGCAAACAATCTCACTTAAAGACTTTACTTTGCTTCTCTCTCATTTCCCTTTGCTGCCTTACAACTTAACTTAATTTTCCATAGCAATTAATTTCAGGAGGTAAAACAAATACTGTGAGATTTACGTTAATGCAGAATAAATACTTTCTGCTAGAAATGACATATTCTTATCATTAAATTCCTGTTACGTTAAGGCTGCATTAATCAGAATATCCTCACAACCTAAAGTTATAGTTAAAAGAACGAATTAATACTAGGTTATTTCTAGAGATACTTCATGCACTTTTAATAATAAGCAATTACGAATTTTGCACGCATGCAGTTAGTCTGGGTTGAAGAGGCCTTACAGTAAGTTAAACGTGGGCTTGGTTATATGGTTCCACAATACTTGAGCAACAGCTCAGTGCCATTCGAGCACTATAAACACAAGTTTGCGAATCTGAGACACGAGATTTATTACAAAGATTCACAAAGAGAATATGTGACAGATTCAGAGTAATAAATTATTGTTAATAAAAGATGATGATTAAATATGCCAAAATTACATTCCTTAGCCTATGGAAAACCAGCTAGGTTCATTCTTAGCCCAAGAAGGCCACAAAGGTAGCCAGAGGGAGCGACTCCTCCAGCAAGATCATTTGCCAACATCTGCGATAATGGCACTGTGCCAAGTTGGCACTCATATAATAATAATTAATGGTGATGGCATGTCGTATTTTAAATGCATCATGCTGCAGTAGGCATGAATGGGAAGCCATAGGACTTATACAGTTGGCATATCTGTCAATAGCACTCTGCATGGGCAGAGAGGATTAAAGTAAAAGGGGCCTTGGTAAGGCATAAAATAAATGTGAGTAATAATCAAAAGTAAGGAAGGGAAATGTTAAAGGAAAAGAATAAGGGATAGAGTAATAAGGAAAATAGATAGGTAAAGGACCCTAACATCTTTTTCTGGATGGAGGTGCCAAGGACTTTGTAGGATAAAGGGATGGCACTGTGCCATTTTGGCACCAATGCCAGGAGCTTGGGGGCTCTCTTTAAGCTACCTGGAATTTTCCGCGCCATGGGATTTCCTCCATGGACCTCTCTTACTCTGATGGTTTGTATCAATCGGGGAATTGGTGGAACCGAGCCCAGGGAGGGTATTTGAGTGCCACCTGTGTCGGCTTCTTTGACGGATGACGCAGGGGCCTTGTTTACAAGCTCTAATACAATCTATCACAGTTCTTTTAGTTCATCGGCCATTTGAGACATGGCAGAAGCTAACATGGGGGACTTGAGAGGCTTACAGGTAAGAGTGACCAGCTCAGGCACTGGCTGCGAGGCCGCACCTTTGGGTGAGCTCCCACTGTGGTTCGAAGGATCCGTCTCTCTTACCGGCATTGGTGGCGGAGCCAAGCCAGGAGAAGAGAGGGGACTTGGACTAGGAACTCAGGAATGGAGAACGGGGGCTTGCTCTGGCACTGGCACTAAGGCAGGGTCGTTCGGGATGGATGGAGCTCAATGCACAAAAGTGACATTGGCGGAGGTTGTGAATCAAGAGTGGGATCTCCTGGAGGGGGATCTATTTGGGGCCCTGGCACTGGCACTGGGACAGGGCCGGGCACCGGAATGGGATCTGGAGTCGATCTTGATGGAGGGTGCCATTGCACATCACACTCAGGTGGCACTGGCAGTGGAACGAATGCAGAATTTTGAGGCTTACTCGTGCCTAATGAATGATTTGGGGATTTGGACCCCTGGATTGCTGTAAATTAGATGGGGATTGGAAGTTCTGCCCCAGGAGGACATCATAACCTCCGGGAATGTATCTGGTGACTGGAAGGTCGCAGATTTCAGATCTATGAGGTCTCGTGATCCTTAACTTGGCAGTAGGAAGTATCATCTTAAAGTGATTGATACCCTCAATTGTGACAAGTTTACATCTGTTAAATGGTAGCTCCATGGGGAACCTTGTCTTCCCTTATGAGGGACATTTGTGCACCAGAATCATCAAATGACTTGACGTGGCTGGCGGGGTACCTACCTCGGGGAAGTGCCACATAAATGGGGCCATGGGCTGGAGGACCTAAGGACGTTGTGTCAGTGACTTCCACAGCAAGGGCGAGCTTACTTGACTTATTATTATTAGAACATTTTTTCCATTGAGTGGAGTGCCCATACACTTTGCAAGCGGGGCAATAAGTCCAGCTATAATCTTTACCTGGCACTGTCCCATCTGAGGGAGCAGGCCCTTTACCCTTCGTCCACAACCCAAGTGGGGCTCTCTGGGGTGTTGTCCCATTTGAGGACGTAGAGGGGTCTTCTGGCTGATTCTCAGCCTTCAAGCAGCACTGTTCAGTGGGGTGCCCTGTTCTCTTACAATACCCACACATGGGTTTCTTATGGGGGTGCCCCACTCTTGTGAGGTTGCTGGGAGTTGGGTGAGGCAGGCGAGGATGGATATAATTTTCGTCCGTGAGAACTAAGATGGGGATGATGCGCATCCCATATGTTAGCCCAACGGCAGCACTCGACCACTGTCTTAGGTGTCTTATTGCATAGATGAGTGGCGAGAGCTGGCGGGGAATAAAATAAGAAGTCCTTGAGCTGGAAGAGTTCGAGGACATCCTCCACACTAGTGGCTTTCAGAGATTCTAGCCATCGTTTTAGGGCCTGGGTCTTTTTGAAGATCCACTCAGACCAGGTTTGGCCTGATTCCTTGGGCACATTTCTCCACCTTTTCCTCCAACAGACAGGGGTTATTTAAAAAAGATTTTATGATAGTTTGGCGGACAAGGGCAAGATTTCCTTGATCCTCAGGGGGAAGAGCATTGAATGCAATGGCACCCTTCCCTTCAAGGCACTTTCCCAGGATCAGAGACACTTCTTAGGTAGAGGGCTGATAGGTCGTCAGAATCTTTTCAATATAGTCGAGCCAGGCTTCACGCTTCGCTTTGTCCCATTTTCTTATGAGGGTGCCCACAGTGCTGAGGGGTGAGTGAGGAGAGGGTGTTGGTGTGTTGCGCCTCTCATGAGACGCCATTGTAAGCTGATGAGCTCTTTCTTTCTCCCTCTCCTGTCTTTCTGACTCTTCTCGTTTCTCCTGGGCTATTCTTTCTTTCTCCTTCTCCTGCCTTTCTGCCTCTTCTCGTTTCTCCTGGGCTATTCTTTCCCTCTCCTTCTCCTGCCTTTCTTTCTCCTTCTCCTGCCTTTCTTTCTCTTCTCTTTTCTTCTGGGCTATTCCTTCTTTCTCCTTCTCCTGCCTTTCTTTCTCCTTCTCCTGTCTTTCTGCCCCTCTTTCCACCTTGGCATCGCCTACTCTCGCTCCTGGACCCAATCCCTCAAGGCTTGTCCTGACAGTCCCATGTCTTTTCCAGTGGGCATGTAGAACTTGAAGTCCTCATTTTGCTTGTCTCTGGATGTCACAGACGTCTTGAGATAACGCTTATATGGGCATGACCCGTCAGAAAATCAATATGTCTGAAAAGACTCATGGCTGTTCAAGTGAGCACTTTCATTATGTCTGATGAGACTCAATATTTTTCTAAATGAACAGATTCATGGTGTCTGAATAGACTCACATTCTTAATGAACAAAAATTTAGCCCAAGCTAACATAAGCCTTTATGTATATTTTACTTTGCAGAGAGACGCTGCAGAACTAATAAAAAGAAAAAGGTTTATGTGGTTACACACTTGTGGTGTGTGAAGGAAGTTTTCCGTGCACTATCAAATAATTTTAAATCTGTCATAATGAAAACAGTACATCAATGCTATCAAATATTAAAATCTCCAGTGGACGAGGGGAACACAAAATGCTTAATCTTATAACATGCACTGGGCAGTCTGGATTGCCAAAAGGTTATGCATGGGGAAGTAAAGAAATTGTTATTCTCCGTTATCAAAACAAATCTTAGCTTGCTGTCGATGGATGGGTCAGGGAGGTGGTGGGGGGGTTGGGTTGTCTCTTGACCTCGTGTCTGGCATTTGCCTGGGCCTACCCTTTTTCCCCGCTCAACGGATTTTCTTTAGTGAACTTCCCGTTTTCTACGGTGCCTTTTCTCCTGACCCTAGGTTGCAATACCAGCCATGTTTTATTTATGTAAATATGCATTTATTACTTACTCATTTGTGCCCTTTTGTATTGTATGTGTGTCAGAGCATTTTTGTGTCTAAATCTGTTAATTTTATTTGTCAGGTTATCTGTATTTACCTGTCCTGTTTCACATTGAGAACAACTGACCTCGGGTCACCTGTATGTCCTTGTATGTCTTTGTACTGACGTCCACATGCTGCTTTATAAGCAGCCTGCTTCCTTAATAAACTAGCAGTCAATGTCTACCAGCTCTCTCTTTTGCACCCTCTCACATTGGTGACCCCGGAGTGGTTCCCGGAGACTTTAACAGACCCAAACAGTGACCTAGTTTTGGCCCGATGAACTACCCGACGTCCTTAACAGACTAACTACGGTGCTTTAACAAAGTGTTCGGGCGTACCGAACCTCGTTGGCAGATCACCGGCGTCATTAATGGACCCCCACGGCATGCTCCCAAGTGTGTATTGACGCGAGTGTAACTCACACTCCGAGTGAAAATGCAGAAGCGAGCATAGATGCAGACATTCCCGCCCACGTACAAATAACCGTGAACTTCGTGGAGTCTGATATCTCCCTCGCGCAAAACCTACTCATGCCCTCCCCCACACCAAGGCTCATACGCTCCTCCACATCGATACCCACTCCTCGTGTGCTGCCCTTCCTGATGGACCAACTGAGGTTCACTCTCACCTTAACGCCCTCCCGGAGGAGGTTTGCAGGAAGATCGTCCCATGGGTGTCTGCCGCAAGTCCTGCCACCTACCAGAAGCTGAAGGCCTCCCTCGTTGAGACATGCTCCCTGCTGATCTCTGAGAGAATCGCCTGCGCCCTCCACTTCGCCAACAACCCCCGGCATGTCCCGAACCTCCTGGAGACATGGAACGTCATCCAGGACCTTCTCATCCAACCAGTGATGGACGGCAGTGGCAGGCTCACATAGATAAGCCTGCCAAGGGAGATCTTCCTTCGTCAGCTCCTCCCGAAGATTCGGACCCAGATCTTGGAGACCTACACCCTGCCGATCGAGGACCTGATTAAAATGGCACAGCAGCTGACTGACTCCAAGAGGGCAGCGAAGCGGGCATCCACGCCTGCACACCCCATCAACTTTCTCCAGCCGGAGGAAACCACAGCAGAGGAGGTAAACGGCATCGTCAGGAGGCGGCCAACCCATCACCAGAGGCAGCAATTGCCGGGGCCTTGCTACTGCCACCGGCGGTATAGCAAGGAAGACTGGAACTGTGAGGCCCCCTGCCTTTTCGCCCATCCAAAAAACGGGGGAAGCGGTAGCCACCAGCACAGGCTGCCATGGCAGCAGAAGCACCCAGGAGCTCCGCACCAGTAGGTTTCTACATCCGCGACACCGTCTCTGGCAGGATGATGCTGATCAACACTGGGGCTGTGCGGTCAGTGTTCCCGCCTTCCAGAGAGGACAGCAAGCACCCGTCGGACCCGGCTGCCTCCCTGACAGCTGCCAACGGGTCCCCCATCCTCTCCGACGGCACCAAGCTCCTGTCGGTCTCCATCCTAGGCCAGAGGTACAAGTGGAACTTCATTGTTGCGGACGTGAGGACCCCACTCCTGGGTACGGACTTCCTGGCCTACTTCGGACTGGCAGTCGACGTCGGCTGCAAATGCCTGCTGGACACCGAGTCCTGCCAGTCCCTTCCACTGGCGACAGGCCCCAGCTCACCCACAGTCTGTTCCACCGCTCCACACCAGTACGCCTCATGTCTGAAGGAATTCCCTGAGGTATTCAAGCCCGAACTGCATCAGGTGCCCGGGGCCCCTACCAAACACGGAATTTACCACCACATCAAGATGAAGGGGCCCCCGATGCACGCAAAGTTCTGGAGGCTTCCTCCTCAGCATCTTCAGGAGGCCAAGGACCCTTTCGCCGAGATGGAGCGTATGGGCATATGTAGTAAGGCCTCCAGCCCATGGGCCTCCCCCCTCCACATGGTGCAGAAACCAGACGACTCCTGGAGACCCTGCGGCGACTACAGGTTACTCAACCTCGCCACAGAGCCAGACCACTCCCCTCTCCCAAACATGCAAGACCTCACGGCCTCTTTCCATGAGGCCAAAATATTTTCTAAATTGGATCTTTTAAAATCCTACTTCCAGGTACCAGTAGCTCCAGAGGATATCCCCAAAACCGCCATCATCACACCCTTCAGGTCCTACATCTTCGCCTGCTCCACCTTCAGCCTGAGGAACACAGGGGCGACTTTCCAGAGACTGATGGACAGCATCCTGGGGGACCTGAACTTCTGCGTCTGCTACGTCGGTGACATTTTAATTTTTTCCAGATCCCACAAAGAACAACTGCGTCACATCCGGAAGGTCCTGCAGCGCCTGCAGGAGAATGGCCTTGTCGTCAGGTTCAACAAATGCACCTTCGGCGTCGAAAGAGTCGACTTCCTGGGCCACGAGGTATACCCGGGAGGCATCCACCCACTCACATCGAAAGTCGAAGCCATAACCAGGTTCCCCACCCCTACCTGGGTCAAGGGCGTACAAGAATTCCTCAGGATGGTCAACTACTGCAGGAGGTTCATCCCTGGGGTCGCACACATCATGGACCTCCTGACGGAGATCCTGAAGGGCAATCCGAAGACCTTAGTGTGGGGCCCCGACGAGCAGCAGGCCTTCTCCCTGACGAAGGCCGCCCTCGCCAAGGCAACCGCCTTGGCCCACCAGGACCCCAATGCCCCCCTCCAGCTAATGACGGAAGCCAGCAACGTCGCCTATGGGGCCATCCTGGAGCAGATCGTCGACGGAGCCCCGCAGCCCATCGCCTTCTTCAGCAGGAAGCTCAGGCCCACCAAGTCCCGCTATAGCACCTTCGACAGGGAACTTTGCGCAGTGTACCAGGCGGTACGCCACTTCAAGTTCCTCCTGGAGGGCATGCCCTTCACAATTTGGACGGACCACCAGCCGCTGGTCCATGCCTTCACAAAGCAGGGGGATGCATGGTCCTCCAGGCAGCAACGGTATCTCGCGGCCATCACGGAGTTCACCTGCACCATCAAATACCTCCCCGGCAGGGAAAACCCTGTAGCAGATGCTCTCTTGAGGATTGAACTCAACACAGTGCAGCTCGGGATCAACTACGAGGACCTCGCCCAGGAGCAGGCCACCAACCCAGAAGTTCCAGCTTACCGCACTGCCATCACGTCGCTCAAGTGGAAGGATGTGCCCCTCACCCCTGGGGGTCCAACGCTGCTGAGCGAATTAAGCACTGGATACCCCAGCCCGTTGGTACCCGGCTCCTGCCGCCGTCTAGTCTTCGACATCATCCAGCAGGACGACGACCAAGCTGCTGGCAGAGAGGTTCGTTTGGCAGGACATACGGAAGGACACAACGACCTGGGTGAGGCAATGCATCCAGTGCCAGACCAGCAAAGTAGGGCGCCACACCGAGTCAGGGGTGGGCGACTTCCCCCAGCCAGGAAGGCATTTCGGACACATCCACATCGACGTGGTGGGCCCCCTTCCCCCATCAGGCGGGGCCAGGTATCTTCTGACAGTCGTCGACCGCTCCACCAGGTGTCCCGAAGCGACGCCCATGGAAGAAGCCATCGCCAGTGCGTGCGCCGAGGCCCTCCTCTCCAGCTGGATCAGCCGGTTCAGTGTCCCGGACCATATAACAATGGACAGGAGCATAGCCTTCCTGTCCGAGCTGTGGACCGCCCTGGCACGCCTGCTGGGGACCACTCAACACAGCACCACCGCCTACAACCCTGCAGCCAACGGATTGGTGGAAAAGTTCCACAGGTCCCTGAAGGCAACCCTCATGGCCCACTGCACCGCCAAGAATTGGAAGTACCAGCTGCCCTGGGTCTTCCTCGTGCTGAGGACCGCCCTCAGAGCCAAAGGCAACCCGTCCACAGCAGAAAAAGTCTGTGAGGAGTCTCTCGTAGTCCCGGGCGAACTCATCACAGGGATCACCGCAACCTGATGACCCAGAGGCTCCGAGACACGGTCGGAAAGTTCGCCTCCTGCCAGCGGATGTACACCAACAGGACGTCCCCCTTCATGCCTCCCGGTCTGTCCCCCACCACCCATGTCTTCGTCAGGAACGACGCCATCCGCCCACCCTTAACCAGGCCCTACAGGGGGCCCTTCCTTGTGCTGGAGAAAAACAAAAAGGCATTCCGGCTGGCCATCCACGGGAAGGACGACTGGGTGTCGATAGACTGCCTCGAGCCCGCACTGTTGGAGGAGGATGTCAGTGGCACCCCTCAAGGCCCTCCACAGGAAACATCGCCCCCGCAGCCCACCCCAGCCCTGCAGCCAACCCCACCCACAAGAAAGTCGCGTGGCTACCCCCGTAGGGCCCCGGACCCAGACAGTGCTGCAGCCAACTGCTCCCGCACTCAACGCACCCCCCAGCTGACATCGCAGAGCCGCAGCCCTCTCCACCACCCCAGCAGATACCTGCTTTAATCAGACTTTACCTACGTCTTGGGCGGGGGGGTGGGGGGGGGGAGTATTGTAAAGTCCCCATCCAACCGGTTTTCTTTCGTGAACTTCCCGTTTTCTACGGCGCCTTTTCTCCTGACCCTAGGTCGCAATACTTAGCCATGTTTTATTTATGTAAATATGCATTTATTACTTACTCATTTGTGCCCTTTTGTATTGTATGTGTGTCAGAGCATTTTTGTGTCTAAATCTGTTAATTTTATTTGTCAGGTTATCTGTATTTACCTGTCCTGTTTCACATAGAGAACAATTGACCTCGGGTCACCTGTATGTCCTTGTATGTCTTTGTACTGACGTCCTCACGCTACTTTATAAGCGGCCTGCTCCCTCAATAAACTAGCAGTCACTGTCTACCTGCTCTCTGTTTTGCACCCTCTCACAGTGTCACAAAAATGCTCTGACACACAATACAAAAGGGCACAAATGAGTAAGTAATAAATGCATATTTACATAAATAAAACATGGCTAGGTTTTGCGACCTAGGGTCAGGAGAAAAGGCACCGTAGAAAACGGGAGGTTCATTAAAGAAAACCCGTTGAGCAGGGACTTTACAAGACTCCCGCAGTGATGAATGGAAGAGGAAATTCTCAGGAATACTCCGGGAATATGTAAGGAATATCCAACTCAGTTAAGAATTAAAAGTTTATCACTTTCAAAAAATGCGGCGAGGTGCACGGATTAATGGATAAAATTAGCAAGCACAGGAAAGAGATTTATGTATGAGCACTACTCTTGCAGTTTTCATAACAATGGAATTTCTAATGGAATTCACATATCAAAGATGGCGGACAGTTAGGGATAAGCCCACATGGCCTGGAATTGAAGATTCTATATTGGAATTACTATTCTCTCGTCTTGAGAGTGGAAATTTAGATTCCTAAATACTTCCTAGTATTTCCTGTTGATCAAGCGAGAGAGAGAGAGAGAGAGAGAGAGAGAGAGAGAGAGATAAATCTAACAATGCAAAAATAGCTGGAGTTAATGCCTTGGTGGTTGCCTACAGTATGCTTATCTGGGAATTCAGGACTTTCAAATTGTCCTTACCATGTAGATGAAGGAATAGGGACTCTATTCCTTTTTTTTAACTCTTCGACTGAGTTGCTCCCTAGCTTCCTATTTTAAAACATGCAGCTAACATGCGATAACAAAAAATCTTGTGGAATTGTTAATACGCTCTCTCTTCTCATGAACTAATTTGGCATGCATATGATTTATCAATTACCTAACACTGATTACAGTCACTTTTCGCACCTAACAAAAACCTAAACAAAATATTTCCACACGTACTTATGCTATGGAACTGACTCTTCTCATATGCTTAAAATGGAGCAGGTGTGGTACCAGGGTCGTCTCTAATTATGCAAACCAGCTAGGAGTTGTTATTTTGCTGATAATTGCAAAGGAATTGCAAACTCGGTAAGGTACGCCAGTTGCTACTAATGTCCGTGGGATACTTACTTGATTCTGGGCCACAATGGATGAGTGCAGGGCATTCCTTACATTATCAAGAAATCTAATGTATTTATTGCACATATGACTCAATATTAGGGCAACTTCGTAGACAAAGCAAGGGAAAATCTGTGGCTTAGGGCCTTCTTCATGTGAGGGAAAATTACATAAACTCAAGGGGTTCTCTTAACTAATTATATTTACATGGCAAACACAGATCAGAAGAATGACGAATTATTGGGCAGGTCATAATAAGGACCTGCTAAATGAATGAATCCTACACAGAATACATATTCTATGCAGATGATGTCTTCATAACAGGAAACATCGCAGCGGTGATAGAGGGGGGCTGCACATGGATAGAGCCGAGTGATTCCACAGTTGAGGCCTATCTGCAGAATATGCAAGATGGTTACCTGCAAGAATAATGACTCTCAAAGGGGAACTGAGGGAAATGCACAGATGGTGCCAAATACATAGTTATGTTAACAGTGAATACTTCAACACAAATGACTGAAGGTGATTGCACAATGGAAAATAAATTAAAATCAGACAGAGAAATAACAGGAATCGTGACTAACTGAGAAACCTTAGTCCGGTACATTACCTTCGTCAAGATGACGGTGTCTTCGTTTGATAGGGCACTGGCAATAGACGGAATTAAAGGAAATGCCTTCTACAAAAGTATTCTGGGTCGAACTCGGGGTCGAACACATGGAAGGTTCAAGGGTCAGGCAAGGGTAAGGACATCTGTCCTCGGCGGCGTTTGGCGCTCTTCTCTCTCTCGATTTATGTTGCATCATCTATAAATAACCTCGGGGATTACCCCTTCACGTCTTCGTAGATGGCGCAAAGGTTAATCTTCGTCATGTTTTCAATATAGGCCAAATGGTATTACATCTTTTTTGGCTCCTCCTTTGCCATTGCTTTACGCCATCGAGGAAGGCATCTTCAAAGGTCACCTGGAAACAAGGACTTATGAAGTCATTTTGAACAGAGAGAAGGGTTACTGTAGACTTAACCATTTTGGGGAAATGAAAGAGAGAGTTTATGAAGGGGCAAGTGGAAACCCACAGTTTTAGTAATTAAAACAATTGAAATTAATTTTATTTCTTTCTCAGTTATGTTACAGATGTAAAAATGAGTGAGGTGGCTTGGAAAGAGGTTCCATCCATCACTATATATATATATATATATATATATATATATAATATATATATATATATATATATATATATATATATATATATATATATATATATATATATATATATATATATATATATATATATATATATATATATATATATATATATATATATATATATATATATATATATATATAATATATATATATATATATATATATATATATATATATATATATATATATATATATATATATATATATATATATATATATATATATATATATATATATATATATATATATATATATATATATATATATATATATATATATATATATATATATATATATATATATATATATATATATATATTATATATATATATATATATATATATATATATATATATGTATATATGTATATTATATAATATATATATATATATATATATATATATA
>JANJGK010000031.1:6828271-6840771 GCA_039081455.1 Macrobrachium rosenbergii | reverse complement strand
TTCAAATCTAAAACAGGGATTTATTCAAGACCTGTTAAACATAGAAACAAATTATTGCAATGATGCCAATTTTATATGTATATTCATTAATTCCTTCCCTATTATCAAAATGCAATAACCCGAGCAGTAAAAGCTTAAGCAAATGGCATTTATTGGACCTTGAGGGAAACATACCCAGCCGGCTTCTTGGGTAATACTTCTTCTTTTGCCTAGTAGAGGACCTCCATCTTTACTTTTGTGCATCTTGCAAGATATGACAAGATTTTTTTTACGACAAGGGTGAACATACCTCAAGAACTTCTATTATCTTTTACTGTTATCTTTTTTATTGAAATTTACGTAAACGGTATATTTATTTATGAAGTATTTTGCATTTAAGAGGAGGTGACATTTGCGTAAAAACTAAATCATTTCTCCTTATCAGCATAAAAAGGACGAAGGCCTTGAAATTCTTTTTACCATGAGCTGCACTTTATTCTGAATGTAACAGATACGAGTTTACAATTACATTTTCTTTCCTCATTGCGGTATTTCAAAGGCTGCTGACGTTGCTGTAGCGGAGATGAGATTCGGATTAAAGCCATGATTCTCTTTCATAGCGTTTTTCGTTGGTTTTCCGTGCGGGTTCATGCAATGATAATGCATTTGGTCATTCATGACGAGCAATCAGAATGCGTTTGAATGACAAATTTACGAGTTACTTATATTTTTTTTATTTCACAGTAAATAATAGTGTGTTTTTATAAGAATTACTTTTCATATTTTTGCAAGAGTGAGTCCAACTGGCCGTTATTTTTTCTTGGTGTTTATTCCAAAATATTTGCCTATTTCATCTTTTATGTAAAATCAACAAACGATCTAAACTAGAGTAAAAGGAGGACGATATTCATCGCAGTAGAAGGATATTCATTTTAGTTAACAGAAACCCCAGAGCATTGTTCATCTTCGTACTCCGAGACCATTCAGCAGTTTGCTCGAGGCAGTCTGTTTCAGAAGATGAGATATTACGAACCGACTCACAACTTTGTATTCCGCGTTGAACACTTCGACTATAAGTGAGTGACAACAAACAGCTGTAAGTCTTTAAGTCAAACTGAAACAGGAAACCATTTCCTCAGACACTACCGGTAACACTAACGAACAGCAATCAAAACGGAAATTAAAAGAAATATTGATATTTAGTTGCTGGCAATATCTAGACCCAATAAACGCGAAGTCCTTTCCGTATTCTTCAACGTTTTTTCGCAAAAACGCTGCTTTGTGTTTTTATTATAATATAAATATAAATAAAAAATAAATACAGCGTTCTTTACTAAGTAAAGGAAACCAATAGAGGAGTATATTCCATTATCCTGCACGTCTATAGCAACATATTAAAAGTTGAATTGATTATACACTTACTGATTGGTCTCTCAATATCAGCAATTAAATGTTCTAAATACTAAAAATGAAAATGAAGTATTTTTTTAGCGTATTGACTATAAATCTCAGTGGTTGTACAGGGTAATTTCTAATGATTTATTTAGTTTGAAGGAGTAAAGGCTAAATATTAGACATTAATTTTTGCGGCACTTTGTATAAACATCATGACCCATAGGTTCCCTTGTATAAAGAGACCAAGTGTTGGTATTTGTGTGTCTTAGTCACGTAATTATATATAGCCTTTACCACAACAATTAACACCAGGAGCTGAGGGGAGAGTTACAAGGAGTTACAAGGATTAGGATGTCTCAAAGACTTTTTAGTCCATCCGAGGAGACATCATGCGCTCACTTATCTCTAGGAGCAGGTTTTACTGTTCATTCACAGTGTTCTAACAGTGTTGTCTAGTTTTCTTTTAAACTCTTCCAAACTGTTGCTGTTTATGTTTATAACTTCTGGTGGCAGTTTATTCCATGTGTCACATATCTTGTATGCGAAGAAGTTCCCACAATGAGAGAGAGAGAGAGAGAGAGAGAGAGAGAGAGAGAGAGAGAGAGAGAGAGAGGGCGCTAGTGAGGGGGGGAGGGAGGTCATGGACAGAGAGTTAGACCCAATAACAGAAATTTGAAATTACTGAGATTACACGCGTCTTTAATAAATCATTTATCGATTTAAAACGGAAAATCGATGAAATAATAAAAGTACTAAGAGAAATAAAAGTAACGATTGCAATATTCTCTGAAGATCCCATTCCATAACCGGAATGCACAGAGCAAGAAGGACGACTATTTCGGGAAAGGCTAAAATATTTAGACGTGCCAAAGACCCAGATGACTCTGTGTGTAGTGCTGGTATCGGTAAATGACTGAAGGCGTTTATTGCAGCGGGCCATTTATACTTTGATGTATTCAGGGGAACCGAGATGACAACGGGATCTTGATTATTATCCCATTCTCATTCTTAGGATTGGTCTTGTATTACTATTCATATTCTCTGCGAATTTCTTTTCCTCATTTTATGATATTATAGCACTCTTCTAAAGAACCCACTTCCTCCTGGGTCTTTCACCAGAAAGAAAGTAATGAACAATATCTTATTATCTATCTCCCTCGCTATCCTCATTCAGAACTGATTCTAAGGCCATTGGTTTAGGCGAAAGGAAACAGACAACAACAGATAAGACATGTTATAGCAGCCCCGTCACTTTTATGGAAAATGTAACAGTTACGGAGCCCATTCCATTTCCGTAGATGGTAATGAGATACCCATTCATGGAGTAGGAGGGACCACGAAGGTTTCCACCATTTCGGGAGAGAGAGAGAGAGAGAGAGAGAGAGAGAGAGAGAGAGAGAGAGAGAGAGAGAGAGAGAAGCCTCAGACCATTCATGGGTATGGGAGTTACAGTTACAAAGGCTCCCCAGATTTACAGAGTGAAGCTGTTTGATAAGTCACTGCTCATTTTCAAAATCACTTCTTCCCAAAAGTCTCTCACTCACGCCCTACTCTCCTAGAATTGAGGAAACATTCTTTGGAAAACCTAAGGGAAAGTAAGTGCTATGTTAAAATATAGAGGATTTATATACCCTTTACGAAGGGGAAAATGGTACCAATAGTTCACAGATTTGGTGGCTTCTTTGATATTTATCTTACTTGCAGGGGATCAAAACTCAGTACTATTCCAATCCATGACTGCTTTCAGTTTTGTACTTTTTTATTTTCTGTTGCATTTTTTGTACTGGTGTGTAATCCAGAATAGCTGTTGAGGTGGTTCAAACCTACCTATTACCTGATCTAAAATTTTATGATTAATGATAGAAAATAAAGGTAAAAAGAGAATCTTGAACGTAACTTTCTTGCTTCTGGATAAGGAAACATGATGTATAAAAATTTAAAATAATTCTGCTATGGCATAAAAGCACCTTTGTTATAGAAATATACTTTAAAAAATCCCTTTTCTTTCATAATTCCTATAGGAAAGTAAAATATTACATATTTACCAAATTATCATCTTTATTTTATAAAAATTGACCCATGACTATAGTTGACATGCTAACATTCCTGCTTATTGGTAAATGGAATTACATGACATTAATATTACTAAACTAAATTCAGTCTGGAAAGAGGATGGCAAAAGAAATCATCTATGACCTGTAGTTACTTTTTTAAAAGCTCGTTGTTTTATAAGTAACCTTCACCATATTTGAATGGTTGCTTTTGCTGAATTTCATTGCAATAGTTTCTTTGTTCCTTAACCTATATTTCAAAGCGCTCAGGAACAAAGATCAATTACAAACTCTTAAATTTATGAGCAAGTCTTTTATGGTGTAATGCATATTTCGGCAGTATAGCTGGCCATGCCCTCAAAAGAACCAGTGTTGATCAGTATTACTTCTATACATGATTAAAATATGTTTTTCAGAATCTAAAGCATGATGCAGAACTTTGGCGTAATATTTGATCAGTTTATCAAATGAGTCATGTCTGAAATTACAGAAGATGTAATTTTGCAATTAGTTACCGGTTATACGTTAGAGTTAATAGAAAGTGTTTTAGACAACTATATATATAAAAATGAGAATTACTTTCTTAAATCTCACAGCGTGCTTTAAGAAAGTTAGTAATAACACTAATATATATCATTATAACGGCTGTAACTTGCAATGATTTACCCGTTGGTTCCGGAGGTGAAACCGCTTCATCTTCCAGGGTAGGAAATCTGCGGTTCCCGTGATGCCAAGTCAATAATTCTTTTATTGTGGAACTTACGAAGGCAAATTTAAGCGAGCGTTCATTTCACGGTTGTGGGATGGAGTTCGAGTGTGCGTCATCTCATATCCATGGGAGAGCGGCGCCATCTGTGTTTAATACCTGTCATGAACAGCGCTGAAGCACCAATGGCAGAATTCGTGTAACCATTTTGATGGCCTAACGGGAGTTGGTCAGCCGTACACACACTGAACAGGAAGAGTGTGTGTGTGTATGGCTTTGTGCGTGTATGTGTGGTCATTCACGTGCACATGGATCCATTAACGAGAAGGAAGCGAATCAGCCGAAAGCAAATTAACTCGCGAATCTGCCAGGAAGCTTCCAGCAAATTAATGGCGTCCAACCGAGCGGACTCGGCGGTGGTATATACAGTATATCCACTTCCGTCTATTTCCTCTGTCTCTCGGCCATCGAATAAACGCATTCGTGAAGCACAGCTGGTGGGTTTATGCGTCCGGATGGATTTATGCGCTCCCACCTGGCACAAACACCGGACAATTAAGTGGGACTCATGAATCCTCATAGCGATACTTTACCCTCCGTGACAATTATTAATCTGGACGGTGGAGGCCGGCTACTCAGGGCACGGATGCAAACGCACCATCAAATTCGCTTTCAGGCGAAGAACATTAAACGGGACATTCTCTTCAAAAATCTTAGATCTTTGTTGCCCATATATGAGAGAGAATGCGGTTTCCACAGAAGAGAAGTGGGAGGTGGTCTCTCTTGAGCTAACTACCTATCAACAATTAACATATCTGTGAGAGCATTTCCAATATTTGCCTCTTTTAACTATTTAGTTCAAATGTAAGAAAATAGTTGACTGAGATTCTAATTCAAGGCTGAAAGCAGTTGATATTTTCTGAAAATCTATTATTTTTCTCTATCAAAACAACGAGTATATTCCCATAACGTATATAAGATTAGGAACAAGTAGAAACACCATTATAGTTAATTACTATTTTGCAACAATATGATTATTAATAACTAGAATTTTGGGGCCTCGTTGTGAACCATAACCAAGTACTTTTTATGAACGCTGGTCTGTAAAACGCTATGTCTTGAGAGAGCCACATGACTGTCTTGTCTCTATTGTCACCTTTTTTTATATAATTTAGGTCTTAAGTTTCCGCTTTAATAAAGTAACAGCTCAACCATAATGCCGGCGTTTATTTCCAGTGAGGACCAACAGTCACATTCTGCAAGTTCATTATGCCTTTTGGATTTGGTAGTGTAACAAGTGCCCCCGGGATTCACCAGCTAGAAATAGCAACCTCAAGGTAAGACGTTGATAGTTTAATTGTTTCATATCAGTGCTTTTCATGAATATGTTATTTTATTGTTATTGGTTATTGTCACTTGTGATTCTTTCAGAATTGTTGTTGGCCTCATAGTGACTTTGTAAATTGTTTCTTTCCTGTTTAAGGTTATTATTTTTTTTTGGGGGGGGGGGGGATATTACCTATTTATTTACTTATGTATTGATGTCATAGGTTTTTCGAACTGCTTAAGTGAAATGTTTTTTTGTTTTTTTTTATTTGGGATATTGCCTACTTATTTACTTTTATATTGATGTCATAGGTTTTTTTGTAATGCACACGTCTAATTAGATTTGATGAACGAATGGTATAAGTTGCAAACAGTGAACGGGATAATAGTATGATTATAGCAAGAGCATTATATTTTATTACTTAATCCCGTAGTGTATAGCACATCAGTCCAGTGAATTTACTGGGTCAGTGCGTAATAGAGCTTTTTTGTAAGTCAGGTCATTTGCATTTTCTTGCGAATTTGAAGGAAAAAGGAAGCTGTTAGGTTATGCACATTAAAATCGTAACATATATTTATACACACACACACACACATACACACACACACACACACACACACACACACACACACACACATATATATATATATATATATATATATATATATATATATATATATATATATATATATATATATATATATATATATATATGTGTGTGTGTGTGTGTGTGTGTGTGTGTGTGTGTGTCTTTCTGTCAACATAGACCTCTCTGTAAAACTGTTTACCTCCACAGCACATGAGAGTGCACATTACTGGGCTTGTGAAGTTTACTTTGAAAAAGGCATGTTAAAAATTCTAATCCATATTGCCCATGAAATATTATCTGTCACTGCATATACGCGATGCATTCGTCTCGAGAGAACGTATAATGTAATACACTGAATGATTTCACTTTCAGAATGGAAATAAACTTGGGAACATAGATCATTAGATAACTCATCCCTTTAAAGAATGCAAAAGAAGTTTATATTTCCCTTTAACCTTTGAGGCATTACGATAAAACCAATATTTTTTATGGGAAATTTTTTTACCTATTCATAACTTTTTATCTCATCCTATATTGCTGAGATAGTTTCGAGGAAGTCCCTTAAACCTTATTAGAAATTAAAATCGAAGGCGAAATCAATAAAAAACTAATGATTTTTAATCAAAATAGTAATTCACTTAATAGTTACGAAGGAAAGAAAATATACTTGTTAAAGAAATAAGTTTGTTTGCAGGATGAAAAGTAAATTACATTAATTCTCTCTCTCTCTCTCTCTCTCTCTCTCTCTCTCTCTCTCTCTCTCTCTCTCTCTCTCTCTCTCTCTCTCTCTATATATATATATATATATATATATATATATATATATATATATATATATATATATATATATATATATATATATATATATATATATATATATATATATATATATATATATATATATATATATATATATATATATACACATATATATATATATATATATATATATATATATATATATATATATATATATATATATATATATATATATATATATATATAATATATATTATATATATATATACACACACATATATATATATATATATATATATATATATATATATATATATATATATATATATATATATATATATATATATATATATATGTATATATATATATATATATATATATATATATATATATATATATATATATATATATATATATATATATATATATATATATATATATATATATATATATATATATATATATATATATATATATATATATATATATAATATACATCCATAGGCTTCTGAAAACTGTTTGTAGTAGGGTTTTTTGTCATTTCATTATTATTATTATTATTATTATTATTTATCTATTTTTTTTCTTTATAACGTGCAAACTTACCGCGGTACAAGAAGATAGCTATAAACGTGCCAAAGAATTTAATAAAGAATTGAATAACCGTAAATTGAAATACAGAGTAGTTGAACTGCAAATACAAAATATAACAATGGATGGAGCTTAATTCAGAGTTGTCACTGAATGAATAAATTTATAAGTAATGGAAATTTTGCTCAGTCGTGACTTCCACAAACAAACTATAAGCAGAGACTTTGAAAAGAAGAAGCAGAGTTAAACAAAATTCAAGATTTTATAAACTTGTTAAGACAGGAGGAAAAGAGAATAATACGACTGAAAGGACACAAATGTGAAGACTTTGTTGATGACCAAAGCACATCCAAAGCTTTGAAAACCCTGGTGACGTGTACCTGTCGTAAGACACCTAAATATTACGCTTCGACATTCCAGCGGCTACAGATAGTAACGCAGACACTCGAATGTGGTTTACAAAAGAATAATGAAAGGAAAAGGGGGGTTACGTGTCCCCCAAGTAGCTAGGACATCCGAAAAGAAAGAGAAAATTAATACTCTTGCTTATCTTCCATCTCAGATATCAGCAACTTCTGATTTTCCTTAAAGCAAAGAGCATCAGTGTTCACGAATTTGATCGTTCCATCTTGGCCAAAGTTTGTCATACCGAAAGGCCAAGGAAGCCCGGGAGTTTCTAATTTCCCTCAAAATAAACAGCTCGTTCATGAAGTCCACAAGTTCTGGAGAGTGCCGTTGGTCAAAGAGAAGTTGCTCACAGACTTCTGGGGTGAAAAGACACCAACTGAACGCGCATTTGCAAAACCAGCAATACCTTTGTATAAATCAGCTTATAAACTCCAATAATGAAGACCCAATTAGATCTCATGGTAATATGCAAGAAATTCGTTATTAACACAATATCTTGCATGCAAACCAAACGCATTCTCGTATATAGAAACAACTGACGTGGAATGATTTCATATTGCAAAGGGAAATGATTCATAAGACGTTTTAGAATTTATATTAGATTCACTGATACATTATGCTGACGTATTTCCTTTTATATTTTATTTGATTTCCTTTTTATATTTTATTTAAACTGAAGAGCTCACAATGACGTTGGTACATAAAGAGGGTTTTCGTTAAAAATGCATTACCAATGACTTCTATAAAAATAATAGCACATCTTTTTGCAACAGATAATTTGTATGTAGGGATTCGTATGTTGGTATTTGTTAAAGTATCTTTACTGACATAATTATGCGCTGCTACATGGAAAAATTTTTGTGGGTAGGGGTGGGGGACCACATGCTATTATTACACAATAAAATCATATACAATATTTTTCTCAGAGAGGCATATATTGTTTTGACCATTCAGGTAGATAAAAGTAGATGATTCATCATCTAAATTTTGTAGTAGAAATCTTTTCACTCCATATATTGTATATTTGGATATATGAGTAGGGGGTACTAATTTTTTCCTAGGGATGTTAAGGAGTATAAAAATGGTTAGAAACAGGATTTTTCCATAAGAAATTATCTTTCACAGTCCACTTGACTGACTAAAATGGTTTAAGGAAAAATGAAGTTATAACCATTTGAAATACCTACAAAGTTACATTTTCATACTGGGCCCGCACTCCATTTAGAAAATAAAATCAGGCCTTCTTAATGCAACAGTGATCCGAAATATGTGCAATTTGGTATTGTTATTGTATTATTTAGAACGAAAAACACGTCACTCCTAAGTCAAACATAATTCGTTCCCAAACTAAAACTCAAAGGGTTAAAGAGTTTCAAGGGAATGTTGGCTTCCATCCATTCATGAGGAAACGAACAAAGTGCATTCAATTCGCATTTTAAATTTGAGTAATGCATTGTGCATCTCATGTGCTCTATTCCTCATTAATTACAAAAAATGAATCTTCCATATTATTATCTTCAAGTTGAAAATAAACGTTCTTGCTCATCCATTCTTCTCACTTCTCTCACCTCTCTTTCTTGAGAACTCAATTTTAGATTCTCATCCCTAAGGGAGTCAGCCAGTGTTTGCTCGTCCTGTAGGTCTTCCGTTTTCTCTTGAGGAAAATTTTATCACCTGATAGGAAAAATGTGGTTTTCGGACCCACATTGGGTTCTCCCAACAGGTAAAAATAATTTAGCTATGTCTTTTTAAGTAGAAAATAGAAATTACATTCTTCTCTCAAGTCATTTGCAAGCCAACTATTGATGTCACCATTTTCAGCAGAGGCAAGCATTAGCGTTCATTTTAGCTTCGTCTAACGTCTGCCTGTCGTGCCTGTCTTGGTAGAATATCCTAGAAATGATATCAACAAGAATTGGTGAGATTTTCTCAGTCGAAACCCACCTCACTTTAATCCTTATCCAAATTCTGTTCGCAGTTTTCACTTAGTACCGTTACCAGACATACAGACCAATCTAAACAGCAAAATAATCCCTTTGACAGTGATAAAACTTGTCGTAGGGGGGTGGGTACCGCCAGTGCACCTCACGGGTGCATAGTGGGAATTACTAAAGGTTCTTTGCAGCGTCCCTTCGGTCACTAGTTGCAACCCCTTCCATTCCTTTGACTGTACTTCCATTCATATTATTTTTCTTCTATCTTGCTATCCACCCTCTCTTAACAATAATTTCATAGTGCATCTTCGAGGTTTTCCTCCTGTTACACCTTTCAAACCTACCTGCTCTCAATTTCCTTTCCAACGCTGAAGAACTTAAAGGTCCCAGTGCTTGGTCTTTGGCCTAAACTCTGTATTCCATTCCAATCGATCCCAGTGGTAAAAGTAGTGGAGCCATTTCTCAAGAATGGGAAGGTTTTTGATCAGGCATCGTCGAGTTGCTCAAGTTTCCTAAGACCGGGTATTCACGATCATGTTTACCTGTCAGTTCTTTTGTCAGTTTGTCGAATATGGCGTTAAAACTTACGTGTAGACGACACTTCACGGGCGGAGTCAGTCTACTCACCAGAAAAGATGAGCTGATGGAATTGCAGTTCTGAATCTAAATCATGTAATAAAAAATAAAAGAAAAACATTTTCATGCGATAAAGACACTTTGGTGTAGTCCTAGGCAAGTGTCCTGCCCTTTTTCCCAACGATGTTACTAGTGAAAGTAGGCTTCATGGTTCTTTACAGAAATAAATGAACCAACCACCACGTTGTAATTTAAACTCATTTAATAATATGTTTATGAGAATAGACATCATTCTTTAATAAGAAATATTTAGACCATACTATTTTACAGTTTTTTTCTTTTTTCATCGCTGCCATATGGTGTTGCCACAACGAAGGCAAGGCGAGAATTAAGGGCGACGACTTCGAGTTGACGGTCTGACTGACTGTTCAACTCCTCTCATGTGGACACTCGTCCGTCAAACAGTCACGGGTGAATTACCAGGCCTAAGATCAAATTAATTCCAATTTCTGGCAAAATCATCCATAAAAGAGCTGAAACAATGAAGAAGAAAACTAACAAAATAGACATCAATTAAAAAAAGAAAACCAGCGGACGCTCAAAGCCACATCAGAATTTCGGTATCTAAGAACACTTTCTAACGGGGACACTACCGAGCTCCCTTGTGTCCAGGACAAATTGACTGTTGAATAGTAAAGATAACGATTCTTGTCTCAGCTCTGCCCTCACGGACATGAAGAGGGAGGCAAAGAGGTCAGCTGAAATGCCCCTTCAAAAACTCTTCGAAGGGGTTTCAGTTTTGAAACTTTTCCAAGGCGGTTTGTGTTTTTGATTTTGTCTGTCTGTCTTTTCTTTTGGTACTAAATGGATTTAAATGGCTTAAATATTTGAATTTGCGTGTTGTTATTATTATTATTATTATTATTATTATTATTATTATTATTATTATTATTATTATTATTATTAGTAGTAGTAGTAGTAGTAGTAGTAGTAGTAGCATTAGTAATATCATATGCTTCTACCTACTCCTTATTTATTTAGAGTCAGGGTGCTTATTCCTTCTCCTTAATTACCTATAGTCAGGGTGTTTATACCTTCTTAGTTACTTACAGTAAGGGGCTTTTGATTTTTCTCTTATTTTACCAAGGAAAGAAGAAACCCTTTACATTGCAGTGCAGAAGAATTTTACAACTTTTATATGATGAAATTACTAGATATGCCTCTTGTTGCCTTTATGGATCAAAATAAAAAAAATAAAAATATTTAATTCATCAAAGCACCCAGGACTACATGACAGAATATTTTTTCGCCCGATGCAAAACTCAAGAGATCACATTTCGAGATTATAAATAAGAATATTTTAAGAGGTCATCTCGGAAAGGAAATCGAAATATAGAAAGTTAGTCATAATGAAATTGTGCCCTTTTATGCTTCTAAAAATGAAATCATTCTAATGGTAAATATGGAATTAAAAAAAAAAAAAGTCACGTTACTGGTCAGCTTATCATTCTTAGGTCAAATGGAAACATGATATGCATACCTTTCTCTAAATTCAGAATATTTTCCAGCGGATGATTATTTTTTTTCTTCGAATACAAAATATCTTATTTTATTCCACACTTACGGAAGATATTCAAATTAAATTATTTTTCTCATTCGTGAGAGAAAAAAAGACTATTTCCATTTAAAATTTTGCAAATCTCAAAATGAATCGCATGAGTGGATACGTTCCCAGATTCATAACGAAAAAAAAAATGGTCATAATAATATGCATAGAGAGCAAAAATGAAAGCAGCTTGTTTGAGTGTTCTGTAAAATAAAATACTGATATGGCTTTGTCTGTCCGTCCGCACTTTTTATGTCCGCCCTCAGATCTTAAAATGTCCTGACGTTAGAGGGCTGCAAATTGGTATGTTGATCACCCACCCTCCAATCATAAAACATACCGAATTGCAGCCCTCTAGCCTCAGTAGTTTTGATTTGATTTAAGGTTAAAGTTAGCCATCCATAATCGTGCGTCTGGTAACGAAATAGGACAGGCCACCACCGGGCCGTGATTATAGTTTCATGCTTGGCGGTTCATACAGCATTATACCGAGATCACCGAAAGATAGATCTATTTTCAGTGGCCTTGATTATACTCTGTACAAAAAACGCGATTGCGCCGAAGAAACTTCGACGACTT
>JANJGK010000031.1:6817389-6822389 GCA_039081455.1 Macrobrachium rosenbergii | reverse complement strand
CTCTCTTTGTGAGCTTGTGTCTTTGTGTTTGTGTGTTAGTATGATAAAACAAAGAGGAAAATAAGAATAAGAATGTTTTTGCTTCCGTGCAATAATGTTATGTATAGTGAAGCCAGTCTCTAGTACCCGACTTTCTTTGCGTATGATTTGCTATAGCAGGATATTCAGTTTTCCTTCTGGATATGTTAATATTTCACGATACATAATCCACGATAGAATAATTTAAGTCTCTGGTATTTGGGGAGTGAAGGTAAAATACCCCTTCCTGTGACAATCCGTGATCCAAGAACTTTCTCGTAAATGAACCATAACAAGTTATAGATTTCTAATAATACCCCCCCCCCCCCCCCCCCCCCCCCCCCCCACGATTATTAAATATTATATAATATTTTCAAAGATAATATATATTATATAAGATTTCTACTGGTCTGAAGATCACGTGTTCTGTACGGTTGATTTGATCTGCATTAAGTTTCTTTTATACGTATCTTTTTCCTACACCTGCCTTTAACATGCAATAAGTGTTCCAATTACCGGGGAATTACACAAATTTGCGTTGTATCAGTTGAAATTCAAGTGTATGGGAGGGTGAGGGGGATGGGGGTGGAAAGCCCATTACCACGAAGGACAAGAAACTGTGAAGAATAAGCTTTTCATATAAAGTGTAAAAGACATTCTTCTATATATAATGTGCAAATTTAAAACAGGAATTTATTCAAGAGCAAATAAGCATAGAAAAATAATATATAGCAATTATGCCAATTTAATATGTATATTCATGAGTTCCTTCCCTCTTGTCAAAATGAAATAACCCGAGTAGTAAAAAGTTTAAGCTAATGTCATTTATTGGACCTTAAGAGAAACCTATCCAGACGGCTTCTTAGCTAATATTTCTTTTCTTGGCCAATAGAGGACTCTGCCTTTACTTTTGTGCCTCATACAAGATGTGACCGGATTTTACTTACGACAGGGGTGAACATACCTCAAGAACTTCGATTAACTTTTTGCTGTCATCTTTCTTTGATTAAATTTACATAAACGATAGATTTATTTATTATCGTAAGTATGATCGAATAATAAAACACTGTAATGTATTTTGCATTTAAGAGGAGGTGACACTTGTGAAAAAAACTAAATAACTTCTCCTTAGCAGCATAAAAGGACGAAGGCCTTGAAAATGTTTTTACCATAAGCTGCACTTTATTCTGAATGTAACATACGAGTTTACAATTACATTTTCTTTCCTCATTGCGGTATTTCAAAGGCTGCTGACACTGCTGTAGCGAAGATGAGTTTCGGATTAAAGCCATGATTCTCTTTCATAGCGTTTTTCATTGGTTTTCCGTGCGGGTTCATGCAATGATAATACATAGTTATTAGTCATTCATGACGAGCAATTCAGAATGCATCTCAATGACAGAAGTTATACGAGTTACTTATATTTTTTTTTATTTCTTAATAAATAATAGTGATACAGTTTTATGCTTGAACGAAGAGATTTTATATATCTAGCCTACAGCTGGACAGACTTTTCAGTGTGTTTTTATAAGAATTACTTTTCATTTTTTTGAAAGAGTGAGTCCAACTGGCCGTTATTTTTTCTTGGTGTTTATTCCTAAATATTTGCCTATTTCATCTTCTATGTAAAATCAACAAACGATCTAAACTAGAGTGAAAGGAGGACGATATTCATCGCAGTAGAAGGATTACCATTTTAGTTAACTGAAACACCAGAGCATTGTTCATCTTCGTATTCCGAGACGCTCAGCAGTTTGCTCGAGGCAGTTTGTTTCAGAAGATGAGATATTACGAACTGAATGAGAACTTTGTATTCCGCGTTGGACACTTCGACTATAAATGAATGACAACAAACAGCGTAAGTCTTCAAGTCAAACTGAAACAGGAAACCATTTCCTTAGACACTTCTGGTAACAGTGACGAACAACAAACAAAACGGAAAAGAAAAGAAATATTGACATTTAGTTGTTGTCAATATCTAGACTCAGTAAAAGTAAACTTGTTGTGTTCAACAAGGTTTTTCCGTATATTTGCTTCGTATATACCAAATTCTAGCAATACAAAGTAAAGCATTCGTAAAAAAGCTAACAAAAACACCACTTTGTTTTTTTTTTATATAAATTAAATAAAAAATAAATGCAGCGTTCTTTTGTAATTAAAGGAATCCGAATATGCCATTATCTTGTAGGTATAAAGCGTGCTGATTGATCTCTCAGTTTCAGTGATGAAATGTTCTTAATTCCAAAAGTTAAACTGAAGTATTTTTTTAGGCAATGAACTGTAAATCTCATTGGCTGTAACGGGTAATCTCGAATGATCAATTGACTTTGAAGGAGTGAAGGCTAAATGTTAGACGTAAATTTTTGTAGCATTTTGTGTAAACATCATGACCCAAAGGTTCCCTTGTATAAAGAGACCAAGTGTTAGTATTCGTGTCTCTTAGCCATGTAATTGTAGATAGCCTTTGCCATAATAATTAAAACCAGGAGCAGAGAGAGAGAGAGAGAGAGAGAGAGAGAGAGAGAGAGAGAATTGAGGGGGCTAGTGGGATGGAGAGTCCTGGACAAAGAGTGAGACCCAATAACAGAAATATGACATTACTGACATTACACGCGTCTTTGATAAATCATTTATCGCTTTAAACCAGAAAACGATAAATCAATCAAAGTAATAAAAGGAAATACGTAAAAGTAATGATTGCAATATTCTCTCTCAAGATCCCATCCCACAACGGGAATGTGCAAAGCAAGAAGGACAACTATTCCGGGAAACGCTCAAACATTTAGACGTGCCAGAGACCCAGATGACTCCGTGTGTAGTGCTGGTATCAGTAAATGACTGAAGGCGTTTATTGCAGAAGGCCAGTTATTCTTTGATGTATTCAGGGGAAACCGAGATGACAACGGGATCTTGAATATTATCCCATTCTCATTCTGAGGATTGGTCTTGTAATTCTATTCATATTCTCTGCGACTTGCTTTTCCTCATTTTAAGATAGTATACCACTCATCTAAAGAACAAACTCCTTCCTGGGCCTTTCTCCAGAAAGAAGGTAATGAACAATAACTTATTATCTCTCTCCCTCGCTATCCTCATTAAGAACTGATTCTAAAGTCATTGGTTTAGGAGAAAGGAAACAGCAACAGATAAGGCATGTTATAGCAGCCCGTCACTTTTATGGAAAATGTAACAGGTACGGAGTCCATTCCATTTGCGTAGATGTCAATGAGATACTTATTCATGGAGTAGGAGGGGCCACGAAGGTTTCCACTATTTCGGGGAGGGAGGGAGAGAGAGAGAGAGAGAGAGAGAGAGAGAGAGAGAGAGAGAGAGAGAGAGATCGGGAAGCCGCAGACCATTCATGGGTATGGGAGTTACAGTTACAAAGGCTCACCAGATTTACAGAGTGAAGCACTTTGATAAGCCACTGTTCATTTTCAGAATCACTTCTTCCCAAAAGTCTCTCACTCAGGTCCTACTCTCCTAGAAGTGGGGAAACATTCTTTGGAAAACCTAAGGGAAAGTAAGGGCTATTCTAATGTTAAAATATAGAGGATTTATATGCCCTTTACGAAGGGGAAAATGGTACCAATAGTTCACAGATTTGGTGGCTTCTTTGATATTTATCTTACTTGCAGGGGATCAAAACTCAATACTATTCCAATACATGACTGCTTTCAGGTTTGTAATATTTTTCAATTTTCTGTTATATTTTTTTGTATTGTTGCATAATCCAGAGTAGCTATTGAGGTGGTTCAAACCTAACTATTACCTGATCTAAGATTTTATGATTAATGATAGAAAATAAAGGTAAAAAGAAAATCTTGAACGTAACTTTCTTGCTTCTGGATAATGAAACATGATGTATAAAAATTGAAAATAATTCTGATATGGCATAAAAGCACCTTTGTTATAGCAATATACTTGAAAAAATCCCTTTTCTAATATAGTTCCTAGAGGCAAGTAAAATATTAGATATTTACCAAATTATAATTTTTATTTTATAAAAATTGACCCATGAATATAGTTGCCATGCTAACTATTCCTGCTTATTGGTAAATGGAATTACATGACAAATATTACTAAACTAAATTCAGTCTGGAGAGAGTACAGCAAAACGAATTATCTATAACCTGTAGTTACTTTTAAAAGCTCGTTGTTTTATAAGTAACCTTCACCATATTTGAATGGTTGCTTTTGCTGAACTTTATTACAATAGTTTCTTTGTTCCTTAGCATATATTTCAAACCTTTCAGGAACAAAAATCAATTACAGACTCTTAAATTTATGAGCAAATCCTTTATGTTATAATGCATATTTCAGCAATATAACTAACCATGCCCTCAAAAGAACTAGTGTTGATCAGTATTCCTTTTATACAAGATTAAAATATCTTTTCAAAATCAGTATAAATAAGACATGAAACTTGGCGTAATATTTTCATCAGTTTATCAAAAGAGTCATGTCTGAAATTACAGAAGATGTAATTTTGCAATTGGTTGCCGGTTATATATTAGAGTTAATAGAAAATGTTTTAGACAACTATATATATATAAATGAGAAATGCTTTCTTAAATCTCGCAGCGTGCTTTAAGAAAGTTAGTAATAACACTAATATATATCAGTAGAATGGCAGTAGCTCGCAATGATTTATCCGTTGGGTCCAGAGGTGAAACTGGTTCATCTTCCAGGTTAGGAAATCCGCGGTTCTCGTGATGCCAAGTCAATAATTCATTTATTGTGGAAGTTAGGAAGATAAATTTAACCAGCGTTCATTTCACGGCCGTGGGATGGAGTTCGAGAGTGCGTCATCTCATTTCCATGGGAGAGCGGCGCCATCTGTGTTAAATACCTGTCATGAACAGCGCTGAAGCACCAATGGCAGAATTCGTGTAACCATTTTGATTGCCTAACGGGAGTTGGTCAGCCGTACACACGCTGAACGGAAAGAGTGTGTGTGTGTATGGCTTTGTGCGTGTATG
>JANJGK010000031.1:6804889-6812389 GCA_039081455.1 Macrobrachium rosenbergii | reverse complement strand
ATAGCTACGCTAGTGTTACTAGTTGACTAAGATCTTTGGGAAGATCGCCAATGTTACATTCTGAGGCCGGTTGGAAGAATGAAAATGAATTTTCTAATTAACTTCCTTAAGGCCAACACACAGCTCTCAGAATGTAAGCTACAAATGTAATGAATAAACTGACTTACCTTGATATCACATCTAAGTAAACAGAGAAGTGGAGGTCGCCTTGGTAAAATTTAACCAGTAAATGCTTTAAACTTAATTCATTTACAAATGAAGCAATCAGGAAATTAATATGAACAGGCTGACTGGGTAGCAAGCAAGCACATACAAGTCGCAATAAAAGCTAGACACAGCGTAGCAAATCATTGAATCTGAAAAGGCTGCCGCCCTGAAATAGTTCGACACTATTGACTTTACTGCAGGCTAGTTAAACGATTTTTGGTTGTTAACGCAACTTGTTCACTAAGGGGGAAACTGTATAGTGCCCCGGGACTGAGTAATCAGAAGACTTGCTTGTGGCAGGATGGCAGTTAAACGTCTAAGCTGTTTTGGTTCACAAGGCAGGGGCAGACTGCTCGAAGAGCCAGATAACAGGATTCTGGAAGAGAATTCCAGGTTAGCATTCAAATCTAATGATTTTCTCTCACATGAAATTACTTATGTACGATGGAGGAATTGATCCATTAGATTTAATTAGCACATGGTAACATTATGGTGGGAGGGTTCTAATTATCACTGAACTAATTTAATTTGAGCTTGGCGCAAGTCGTGAGGGAGGGGCAATGGGCTTGCTAAGGCTGATTGAACAAAGGGGGCTTTGTTTAGGAGAATGAAAAGTTGGAAATACAGAAAATGGAGGGAAATTCAATAGGAGAAAAAGATACTGATTGATTCCAGATGTACCTTATTACTTCTGTGCATTGAGCTCGTTGCAAAAGACGAATTTCAGCAGCAGGAGTCTTGAGGTTTGCCAGGTTGGAAGGGAAAAGACGGGCTGCACCAACTTGATGCATTGGCATTCTGCGACGGAGCATGTGTGAGCGGCTAGTTTGCAGGGCGTCTCATTCGATTTTTTGGGTTGGGCACAGGAAACCGGTCGATCTGAAAACAGTCAACACCCAGCCAAAGGTGGTACGGATATAGATCTTATAGCTAAGTCTGTTAAGGGTCAACATAGCAGCCCACTTATGGCCCTAACTGGTCTTTTTGTCCCTAACAGCTTTCTAACCCCCAAAACATCGTATGATGCTGGGGCTAAGAGGTCGGTATGTTTTCCCCCAAATCAGGTGATGTGGGGAGGATAGGCCTACATAAGTTCGCCCCCCCCTTAATGGCGTCTCCTCCAGCCACCATTAAATTTGAGTTCCTAGCTAACTGGCTGAAGGGACGAATTGAATATATATATATATATATATATATATATATATATATATATATATATATATATATATATATATATATATATATATATATATATATATATATATATATATACACACACACACACACAGAGGCAGAGAAACAGACAGACAGAGGGAGGGAGAGAGAGAAAGAGAGAGATGTGTGTATGTGTGTGTGTGTGTATGGGGGAAATCATCCTCGTGTCCATGGATCCATCGCGTTAATGAATCCACAAACTAGAGGAGAGCGAATCAGCTGAAAGCAAATTGACTCGCAAATCAGCCTTGAAGCTTCCAGCAAATTACTGGCGTCTAAGCGAGCGGACTCGTCGGCGGTATATCCACTGAGTCAGTTTCCTCTGTCTCTCATCATCAAATAGACGCATTCGTGAAGCACAGCTGGTGGGTTTATGCGTCTGGATTGATTTATACGCGCCTACTTGGCACAATGAAGTGCGACCTATGAATCCTCATAGTGATACTTCACCTGTTTCCGTGACAATTATTAAGCAGGGGCGAAGGAGGCCAGCTACTTAAGACAAAGGACGCGAAGGCACGGCCAAATTCTCCTTCATGCGAAGGACGCTGAGCGGGAATTGGTCTCCAAAATCATACACTTAGTTGCACATATTTTAGAGAAAATGCGGTTTCCATCGAAGAGCAGTTGGAGGTCGTTTCTGTTGAGCTAAGGACTTTAACAACAATCAACATTTCTGTGTGAGCATTGAACATATTACGTCTTGTAACCAGTCAGTTCAAATATATAAATTTAGTTTATCGAGATTCTGATTGAATGTTGAAAGTAGTTGACATTTTCTGTAAACCTTTATTTTTCACTATCATGTCAACGAGTGCCTTCCCATAATGTTTATAAGGCTTTGAACAAGCATGGACCCTTCATGATTCACAAACACTTTACAAAGATATTTATAACTTGAATTCTGGGTCCTCTTGCGAACCATTACCAATAATATTAGCAGCCAAAATATAAAAACGTTCATTCGGAAAACACATGGCCTTGAGTCTGCTCCATGACCTCCTTGTCTCTGCTGTCGTCCGCTTTTGCATCAAATGCATTTCAAGTTCACTCTTTATTTCGGTAAAGAGCTCAACCATAACTCAGGCAGCGAGGACCAACAGCCACACTTTGCAAATACAAGAACAGTCCGTCGAACCTTTCGTTGGACAACTCATGTCTCAACTGATTTGATTAAACGCTCGAGGTCTTTCGTGTTGTGTCGGGAGATTCAACTCTGGCTGAACGTTTGTTCGAAAGTTTTGGATACCGAGAACATTTGTGTTGCAAGAAAACGTTTATTTGATGAACTGGCTAAACAGAAAGATTGACTCCTCCTCCGGCAGTAATAATCTAAACTCGTGATAGTTCCGCATATTAGTGTGGGAAAGTTATTTTTCTTTTTTTTATCAATCATCAATATATTTCATATGTCTTTTAGTTCTTACAAATTACGTTTTTCTCACGTTCTACGAGGATAATGCTGAAGCAGAAATAAAAACAAATTTATATTCGATGTATTTAAAATAATATTTGAACAGAGAACATGAATAGCTATATTTTGCGAGCCCTCTTCTACAAATAAAGTGAAGGATATCCAGCTAGAAAAGGGAGAGAGATTTCTCTCCGAATATCATGTTAATTAGTTCTTCTAACTCTCCTGGCATTATTGATAATGCTACTTGAAGAAGCCGAATAATCGTGACATGAAAAAATAGAATTCACCACGGATCCCCTTATCCATCTCTCTCTCTCTCTCTCTCTCTCTCTCTCTCTCTTTATATATATATATATATATATATATATATATATATATATATATATATATATATATATATATATATATATATATATATATATTTCTCTTCGAATTTCGCAATCTAAAAATATTTGCATACCTCCACTGCACACGTAAGTGCACATTACTGGAGTTGTGAACTTTACTTCGAATAACGCATGTTTAAAATGTAATCCATGTTGCTCTTGAAATATTACCTGGCACTTTGCACATTTGCGATGCTGTCTTCTCGAGAGAATGAATAATATAATGCACTGAATGATTTCACTTTCAGAATGAAGATAGATTTCAGGTTAGTGATTATTCGATACTCCATCCCTGTAAAGAATGCATAAGGAGTTTATATATCCTCTTGACCTCCTGGGCCATTGTGATGAAGTCAGTGTTTTGAGGGAAATTTTTATGACAGCTTTAAAGTGTTTTATAACAACCTATGTTACTCTCATAATTGAAAGGATGTTCTTTAAACATCATTAAAAAGGAAGATTTAAGTAAAATTTATCAAAAATATTTTTTACGAGTGATAAATCTTGCAATAATAGGATGCAATAATTAGATCACTGGGAGATATGGTAATTCGCTTTACGGAAAATATTTTGGTCAAAGAAAAATGCAGAAATATGTAATAAATATTCAAGAGATCTCGAGTGACTCTTAAAAAATTTCTCTCTCTCTCTCTCTCTCTCTCTCTCTCTCTCTCTCTCTCTCTCTCTCTCTCTCTCTCTCTCTCTCTCTCTTATTGCGCCTTGCGTCATTACTTAAAAACGTCTACGAAATGTCAGCCTATTTATGGAGTTGATATTTTTCTTATTTAACTTCCCCAATAAGTCATCTTTCAGGATTTTACTCGGAGTACATGCTGTATTCATTAAGGCTTTCATTATTGTTATCGGCCTCAGATTGCAGCTGGAAGAAATCGAATCATACTACAAATCCCACTTTTAAAAAGATTGTCATTGTGTTTTTTTCAGAGTTTAATTAATTTTCAAGAATTAATGAGCATTCAGGTTTCTTTGTCGATTTATAAAAAACATTTATTTAAGAGATAATGGGTTTTAGAGAATATGTACCGATAAAGGAATTGAATTTAAGATTTAATCACTGGCTGGAATAATGATCAGTTTAGAGAGTTCTGAAATGATACTAATGTTATTAGAATATTTGCAAAACAAGATAATACTTTGTTAAATTATATTTGTCAAACTGATATTTTTAACGTTGATGTTTTACACGTTAGACTGAATAAACACACTTGTCTTTACACTATAGGTAAAATTCTTTTTTCAAATACAATAAAATGTTATTGAATAAAAATGTTTTCATCATAATTGAAAAGATCAAAACACATTTTTCTATGCTTTCTTTATATTAGCATCCAGATATTTATTTTCCCCCTACACAATAAAGGTTCAACTCTAATACCAAGAGCCCACATGGGAGGATATAAAACGTTTAACCCTTTGGCAATATGATGACGCGACAGGAAGAATATCTCCTATCACTTTCTGACTCTCATGATTGTCAAACCTGAAAAGGGAGTGTTGATTGCAGGTAGTCGAGAATGAGAGAAGACTGAAACAAATTTGAATATATGAGATTGGGAATAGAAGATGAAAATTATGAATCAAAATAAAGAATCTATTAGATGAGAGAGAGAGAGAGAGAGAGAGAGAGAGAGAGAGAGAGAGAGAGAGAGAGAGAGAGAGAGAGAGAGAGAGAAGAAAAACAGTTCAAAGATAGGTGATCGATAACTGTAGATTGATAAAGAAGACGAGAGCCAAAATAATGAGATGATTGATGAGGACAAGTCATAAGATACTCGTGGCACACTCAGTGTATGCTTGCAAGATGTGTTTAATTCATCACTATTCTAAGTGGAAGAATTGCTAAAATTACTGAGGTACTGAGTTCCCAATGCAATGTTTATAATGTTTCTTGTAAATAAGTAAAATCCACGAATAAATTACCTTACACGATTAGAAATACGAACTTCATTAACACTAAATACGTACGATTTCTCTCCTTGTAATCAATCATGAAAATGATTTTATACTTTTTGTAAGTAAGTCATTGATGCAAATAAATGAAAGCAAGGTCAGTGAATTCTGAGGGAAGGGATACCTTAAACAATATCCAAACCTGATTAAGAAAATCAAGGAAAATAAGTGAGTTTAGGATCAAGATGTTCTGCCATAGACTGCCAGTTAGGGTCACTTTCCAATCGGTTGAATATTACGGTTCAGTTATTCTTTTGCCTTTGTGATTCGTTAGGTAGAATACGTATTTTCGTAATAAGGGTTGGTATAAAGAAAAAACAAGATTATTGTCGTATTTTTATTTACTTATTTATTTATTTATTTATTTAATTATTTGCTATACACTTAATTTATTCATTCATTATATAATTTATCTGTTTATCACATAATTCATGCTTATTTCATATTTTTCTGTTTATTAATCTATTTACTTTTCGTTGTTTTGATATATCTATTTATCTTATTTACTCATTTAATTTCTTTTATATGTTATTGATCTGTATATCTGTTCATTTACATTTTTCTATTTATTCTATCTATGTCACTGGTGAATCAGGAATGACCCTCCTGTGCAGATAATTCTGTAAACTTAATATTTTAAACCATACTGAAATTTTTCTGTATCCTATTACCTAATCAATAATTACTTTTTGACCAGCGCTGGCCTCAGAAATTGAAGCTCATCCATTATTTACGAGGCACTTGACTTCGAGGCACAAGCCAGCAGTCATTTTCAGCGCATCGGTAATAGTAGGTGTGCGTTTACATATGTATATGCGCGACATTTTAGTTTTCTGTAAAAGAAAACTATTGAGATGGCTTTGTCTGTCCGTCCGTAATTTTTTTGCTCGCACTTTTCTGCCTGCCCTCAGATCTTATAAACTACTGAGACTAGAGGGCTGCAAATTATTATGTAGATCATTCACCATCCAATTATCAAACATACAAAATTGCAGCCTTGTAGCCTCTGTAGTTTTTATTTTATTTAAGGTTAAAGTTAGCCATAATCGTGCGTCTGGCAACGATATTGGACAGGCCACTACCTGGCCGTGGTTAAAGTTCCATGGGCCGCGGCTCATACAGCATTATACCGAGACCACCGAAAGATAGATCTATTTTCAGTCGTCTTGATTATACGCTGTACAGAAAACGCGATTGCGCCGAAGAAACTTCGGCGCATTTTTATTTGTTCTTTTTTAATGAGGGAAACCTTTGTAAAGTGAATGTTTACTTTAGCAAACAGCCTAATGCAACTGAACGATAAGGCTGCTTAGCCTTATTCCCTATTTGTAGTGGTTGTTTGGTTATGTGGACCTTTTGCCAATAAGAACAGAACTATAAGAAAATATGCCATTTGAAAGGTTACTGTAATTTAAATCATTGTATCCCGTGGGCATCCGAGCACCGACCAAACTCTACACAGCTTATTTATTATTATTATTATTATTATTATTATTATTATTATTATTATTATTATTATTATTATTATTATTAAAAAAAAATTACGGCTTCTTTAACCGTAACGGTAATTTCAGTTATTGTTAAAAAAGCTTTTGGAAGAGCAAAAAGTTTTGAAACGTTCTGATACAAAGTAAACCTACCAAATTTATGAACTATATTAAAAGTCTCTTTGACTGTGAAAACCCAGGCCGTTCTCTCTCTCAGTTTACGATTCCACTTATCTGTAGTCAATGGGGTCTAGTAATAGACAAAAAAAAAAAAGGAAAATATCTTCGGAAAAAAATCCAAAATGCTGTGAGTGTTGGTGAATGATTACGGAAATTTTAACGTTTTTCATGGAAATATTCTTTCGGCGTCTGAAAGAATGACTCGGTTTTTGAGACTTCGAAATTGTTTTTCATCGTCGTTGTTACTGGGCTGTTACTTGTTTAGAGTAACTGGAATGATGCAGAGGGAAAATGGGGCTAATTTGGTTGACAGTCGTTAGTAGTGTACTTTACCACCGCGTGTATGCAGCACGAAAGGAAAAATTGTTGTTGGTACCTAGCTGAGAGAATCCATTAACAAAATTTAACTGGAAATGTTCTTTTTTTCTTCTTCTTCTTCTTCTTCTGTGAAAGAAAACAAGTGAGATGGCTTTGTCTGTCCGTCCGCACTTTTTCTTTTTCTGTTCGCACTTTTCTGTCCGCTCTCAGATCTTAAAAAGTATTCAGGCTAGAGGGCTGCAAATTTATATGTTGATCATCCACCGTCCTGTCATCAAACATACCAAATTGCAGCCCCCTAAAGTTAGCCATGATCGTT
>JANJGK010000031.1:6798164-6804789 GCA_039081455.1 Macrobrachium rosenbergii | reverse complement strand
AGGCCTTTCTGGGTTGTTCCAGATTTCGTTTTCGGGAAATGGCTTCGTTTTGCTTTACTCGTCGATATTGAAGTAGTCCTTCATATCGGTGGGTCATCTCTGCATGAAAACTGACCCAAATTGAGCATGAAATGAGTGTCTGAAATATTCGACGGGATATTAATTAGTTGGAAATCCCTTCTGCCTCATTTCCCAGATTTCGTTCAGTTTTTCCAGCTGAAATGAATCACAGACCTCGAAAAAATTATTATGACTGGAAAAGCTGTAGGTCTATTATGGTGATTTATTCATGAGTAGGAAATTTATTTTAAATATGTCATATCAGTTATCGACAATGCTGGGCTCACAGGCAAAGCAAACTCTGAATAGTACAAGATAAACATTCAAAAAAAAAAAAAAAAAAAGAGAGAAAAACAAAATCAATATAACGAGACGTTCTTCAGAAGGATAGTTGGAATAATATTTGGTATGTATCGATGATTTGTGTCGTTACCGTATTCAGGAAATAAATGTGACAATATTTTTCAGCACATTCTCATGAAAGCAATAATGTTTACTCATCGTTTATTGGAACTTGATTTTTTCTGTTTAAAGTCAGAGGACCCATTCAACCCACTTTTTCCTTCCACCGAATTCCGTTTCCTCTTAAATATTTCCTTTACGGTTCGAATTTACACTTCCATAAAAGTGAAATTTTTACACTCTAAGAAAGCAGTGTAAAAGACTTGATTCCCTTTATCTGCAATACTCTCTTTTTGAGCGTAACTTTTTTATGGGAGATGTGAATTTATGTATATTTATTCAAAGGAACGTGTTATTTCAAATGCCAGCTTATCAAGAGTCAACAAAATCCTTTTCAGATATCTCATATTTACATAAGTGTATTCAGTTCCTCGGAACAAGTGACTATGAATATGAAGTATGGAAACAGTAACCTCTTAGGATATATATATATATATATATAATATATATATATAATATATATATATATATATATATATATAATATTATATATATATATATATATATATATATATATATATATATATTCTCTCTCTCTCTCTCTCTCTCTCTCCTCTCTCTCTCTCCTCTCTCTCTCTCTCTCTCTCCTCTCTCTCTCTTTGTGAGCTTGTGTCTTTGTGTTTGTGTGTTAGTATGATAAAACAAAGAGGAAAATAAGAATAAGAATGTTTTTGCTTCCGTGCAATAATGTTATGTATAGTGAAGCCAGTCTCTAGTACCCGACTTTCTTTTGCGTATGATTTGCTACAGCAGGATATTCAGTTTTCCTTCTGGATATGTTAATATTTTCACGATACATAATCCACGATAGAATAATTTCAGTCTCGGGTATTTGGGGAGTGAAGGTAAAATACCCCTTCCTGTGACAATCCGTGATCCATGAACTTTCTCGTAAATGAACCATAACAAGTTATAGATTTTCTAATAATACCACGATTATTAAATATTATATAATATTTTCAAAGATAATATATATTATATAAGATTTCTACTGGTCTGAAGATCACGTGTTCTGTACGGTTGATTTGATCTGCATTAAGTTTCTTTTATACTATCTTTTTCCTACACCTGCCTTTAACATGCAATAAGTGTTCCAATTACCGGGGAATTACACAAATTTGCGTTATATCAGTTGAAATTCAAGTGTATGGGAGGGTGAGGGGGATGGGGGTGGAAAGCCCATTACCACGAAGGACAAGAAACTGTGAAGAATAAGCTTTTCATATAAGTGTAAAAGACATTCTTCTATATATAATGTGCAAATTTAAAACAGGAATTTATTCAAGAGCAAATAAGCATAGAAAAATAATGTATAGCAATTATGCCAATTTAATATGTATATTCATGAGTTCCTTCCCTCTTGTCAAAATGAAATAACCCGAATAGTAAAAAGTTTAAGCTAAAATCATTTATTGGACCTTAAGAGAAACCTATCCAGACGGCTTCTTAGCTAATATTTCTTTTCTTGGCCAATAGAGGACTCTGCCTTTACTTTTGTGCCTCATACAAGATGTGACCGGGATTTTACTTACGACAAGGGTGAACATACCTCAAGAACTTCGGTTAACTTTTTGCTGTCATCTTTCTTTTATTAAATTTACATAAACGATAGATTTATTTAATTATGGTAAGTATGATCGAATAATAAAACACTGTAATGTATTTTGCATTTGAGAGGAGGTTGACACTTGTGAAAAAAACTAAATAACTTCTCCTTAGCAGCATGAAAGGACGAGGGCCTTGAAAATCTTTTTACCATAAGCTGCACTTTATTCTGAATGTAACATACGAGTTTACAATTACATTTTCTTTCCTCATTGCGGTATTTCAAAGGCTGCTGACACTGCTGTAGCGAAGATGAGTTTCGGATTAAAGCCATGATTCTCTTTCATAGTGTTTTTCATTGGTTTTCCGTGCGGGTTCATGCAATGATAATACATAGTTTATTAGTCATTCATGACGAGCAATTCATAATGCATCTCAATGACAGAAGTTATACGAGTTACTTATATTTTTTTTATTTCTTAATAAATAATAGTGATACAGTTTTATGCTTCAACGAAGAGATTTTATATATCTAGCTTACAGCTGGACAGACTTTTCAGTGTGTTTTTATAAGAATTACTTTTCATTTTTTTGAAAGAGTGAGTCCAACTGGCCGTCATTTTTTTTTGGTGTTTATTCCTAAATATTTGCCTATTTCATCTATGTAAAATCAACAAAACGATCTAAACTAGAGTGAAAGGAGGACGATATTCATCGCAGTAGAAGGATTATCATTTTAGTTAACTGAAACACCAGAGCATTGTTCATCTTCGTATTCCGAGACGCTCAGCAGTTTGCTCGAGGCAGTTTGTTTCAGAAGATGAGATATTACGAACTGAATCAGAACTTTGTATTCCGCGTTGGACACTTCGACTATAAATGAATGACAACAAACAGCGTAAGTCTTCAAGTCAAACTGAAACAGGAAACCATTTCCTTAGACACTTCTGGTAACAGTGACGAACAACAAACAAAACGGAAAAGAAAAGAAATATTGACATTTAGTTGTTGTCAATATCTAGACTCAGTAAAAGTAAACTTTGTTGTGTTCAACAAGTTTTTCCGTATAATTTGCTTGCGTATATACCAAATTCTAGCAATACAAAGTAAAGCATTCGTAAAAAAGCTAACAAAAACACCACTTGTTTTTTTTTATATAAATTAAATAAAAAATAAATGCAGCGTTCTTTTGTAATTAAAGGAATCCGACAGATGAGGATATGCCATTATCTTGTAGGTATAAAGCGTGCTGATTGATCTCTCAGTTTCAGTGATGAAATGTTCTTAATTCCAAAAGTTAAACTGAAGTATTTTTTTAGCCAATGAACTGTAAATCTCATTGGCTGTAACGGGTAATCTCGAATGATCAATTGACTTTGAAGGAGTGAAGGCTAAATGTTAGACGTTAATTTTTGTGGCATTTTGTGTAAACATCATGACCCAAAGGTTCCCTTGTTTAAAGAGACCAAGTGTTAGTATTCGTGTCTCTTAGCCATGTAATTGTAGATAGCCTTTACCATAATAATTAAAACCAGGAGCAGAGAGAGAGAGAGAGAGAGAGAGAGAGGTAGAGAGAGAGAGAGAGAGAATTGAGGGGGCTAGTGGGATGGAGAGTCCTGGACAAAGAGTGAGACCCAATAACAGAAATATGACATTACTGACATTACACGCGTCTTTGATAAATCATTTATCGCTTTAAACCAGAAAACGATAAATCAATCAAAGTAATAAAAGGAAATACGTAAAAGTAATGATTGCAATATTCTCTCTCAAGATCCCATCCCACAACGGGAATGCGCAAAGCAAGAAGGACAACTATTCCGGGAAACGCTCAAATATTTAGACGTGCCAGAGACCCAGATGACTCCGTGTGTAGTGCTGGTATCAGTAAATGACTGAAGGCGTTTATTGCAGAAGGCCAGTTATTCTTTGATGTATTCAGGGGAAACCGAGATGACAACGGGATCTTGAATATTATCCCATTCTCATTCTGAGGATTGGTCTTGTAATTCTATTCATATTCTCTGCGACTTGCTTTTCCTCATTTTAAGATAGTATACCACTCATCTAAAGAACAAACTCCTTCCTGGGCCTTTCACCAGAAAGAAGGTAATGAACAATAACTTATTATCTCTCTCCCTCGCTATCCTCATTAAGAACTGATTCTAAAGTCATTGGTTTAGGAGAAAGGAAACAGCAACAGATAAGGCATGTTATAGCAGCCCGTCACTTTTATGGAAAATGTAACAGGTACGGAGTCCATTCCATTTGCGTAGATGTCAATGAGATACTTATTCATGGAGTAGGAGGGGCCACGAAGGTTTCCACTATTTCGGGGAGGGAGAGAGAGAGAGAGAGAGAGAGAGAGAGAGAGAGAGAGAGAGAGAGATCGGGAAGCCGCAGACCATTCATGGGTATGGGAGTTACAGTTACAAAGTCTCACCAGATTTACAGAGTGAAGCACTTTGATAAGCCACTGTTCATTTTCAAAATCACTTCTTCCCAAAAGTCTCTCACTCAGGTCCTACTCTCCTAGAAGTGGGGAAACATTCTTTGGAAAACCTAAGGGAAAGTAAGGGCTATTCTAATGTTAAAATATAGAGGATTTATATGCCCTTTACGAAGGGGAAAATGGTACCAATAGTTCACAGATTTGGTGGCTTCTTTGATATTTATCTTACTTGCAGGGGATCAAAACTCAATACTATTCCAATACATGACTGCTTTCAGTTTTGTAATATTTTTCAATTTTCTGTTATATTTTTTTGTATTGTTGCATAATCCAGAGTAGCTATTGAGGTGGTTCAAACCTAACTATTACCTGATCTAAGATTTTATGATTAATGATAGAAAATAAAGGTAAAAAGAAAATCTTGAACGTAACTTTCTTGCTTCTGGATAATGAAACATGATGTATAAAAATTGAAAATAATTCTGATATGGCATAAAAGCACCTTTGTTATAGCAATATACTTGAAAAAATCCCTTTTCTAATATAGTTCCTAGAGGCAAGTAAAATATTAGATATTTACCAAATTATAATTTTTATTTTATAAAAATTGACCCATGAATATAGTTGCCATGCTAACTATTCCTGCTTATTGGTAAATGGAATTACATGACAAATATTACTAAACTAAATTCAGTCTGGAGAGAGTACAGCAAAACGAATTATCTATAACCTGTAGTTACTTTTAAAAGCTCGTTGTTTTATAAGTAACCTTCACCATATTTGAATGGTTGCTTTTGCTGAACTTTATTGCAATAGTTTCTTTGTTCCTTAGCATATATTTCAAACCTTTCAGGAACAAAAATCAATTACAGACTCTTAAATTTATGAGCAAGTCCTTTATGTTATAATGCATATTTCAGCAATATAACTAACCATGCCCTCAAAAGAACTAGTGTTGATCAGTATTCCTTCTATACATGATTAAAATATCTTTTCAAAATCAGTATAAATAAGACATGAAACTTGGCGTAATATTTTCATCAGTTTATCAAAAGAGTCATGTCTGAAATTACAGAAGATGTAATTTTGCAATTGGTTGCCGGTTATGTGTTAGAGTTAATAGAAAATGTTTTAGACAACTATATATATAAAAATGAGAATTGCTTTCTTAAATCTCGCAGCGTGCTTTAAGAAAGTTAGTAATAACACTAATATATATCAGTAGAATGGCAGTAGCTCGCAATGATTTATCCGTTGGGTCCAGAGGTGAAACTGGTTCATCTTCCAGGTTAGGAAATCCGCGGTTCTCGTGATGCCAAGTCAATAATTCATTTATTGTGGAAGTTAGGAAGATAAATTTAACCAGCGTTCATTTCACGGCCGTGGGATGGAGTTCGAGAGTGCGTCATCTCATTTCCATGGGAGAGCGGCGCCATCTGTGTTTAATACCTGTCATGAACAGCGGTGAAGCACCAATGGCAGAATTCGTGTAACCATTTTGATTGCCTAACGGGAGTTGGTCAGCCGTACACACGCTGAACGGAAAGAGTGTGTGTGTGTGTGTGTGTGTATGGCTTTGTGCGTGTATGTGTGATCATTCACGTGCACATGGATTCATTAACGAGAAGGAAGCGAATCAGCCGAAAGCAAATTAACTCGCGAATCTGCCAGAAAGCTTCCAGCAAGTTAATGGCGTCCAACCGCCTATTTCCTCTGTCTCTCGGCCATCAAATAAACGCATTCGTGAAGCACAGCTGGTGGGTTTATGCGTCCGGATGGATTTATACGCTCCCACCTGCCACAAACACCGGCCAATTAAGTGGGGCTCATGAATCCTCATAGCGATACTTTACCCTCCGTGACAATTATTAATCTGGGGCGGTGGAGGCCAGCTACTCTGGGCACGGACGTTAACGCACGACCAAAATCGCTTCAGGCGAAATACATTAAACGGGATATTCCCTTTCAAAATTATATGTTATGCTCGTTGCCATATTTGCCCCTTTTAACTATTTAGTCCAAATGTATGAAATTAGTTTATTGGGATTCTAATTCAAGGTTGAAAGCAGTTGATATTTTCTGAAAATCTATTGTTTTTCACTATTA
>JANJGK010000031.1:6778164-6795664 GCA_039081455.1 Macrobrachium rosenbergii | reverse complement strand
GACTTTGTTGATGACCAAAACACATCCAGAGGTTTGAAAACCCTGGTGACGTGTACCTGTCTTAAGACACCTAAATATTACGCCTCGACATTGCAGCAGCTACAGATAGTAACGCAGACACTCGAATATGGTTTACAAAAGAATAATGAAAGGAAAAGGGAGGTTACGTGTCCCCCATGTAGTTAGGATATCCGAAGAGAAAGAGAAAATTAATACTCTTGCTTATCTTCCATCTCAGATATCAGCAACTTCTGATTTTCCTTAAAGCAACGAGCATCAGTGTTCACGAATTTGATCGTTCCATCTTGGCCAAAGTTTGTCCTACCGAAAGGCCAAGGAAGTCCCGGAGTTTCTAATTTACCTCAAAATAAACAGCTCGTTCATGAAGTCCACAAGTTCTCGAGAGTGCCGTTGGTCAAAGAGAAGTTGCTCACAGACTTCTGAGGGGAAAAGACACCAACTGAACGCGCATTTGCAAAAGCTGCAATACCTTTGTATAAATCAGCTTATAGACTCCAATAACGGAGACCCAATTAGGTCTCAAGGTAATATGCAAGAAATTCATTATTAACACAATATCTTGCATGCAAACCGATCGCATTCTCATATATATAGAAACAACTGACGTGGAATGATTTAATACTGGAAAGGGAAATGACGTATAAGGCGTTTTAGAATTTATATTAGATTCATTGATACGTTACGCTGACGTATTTCCTTTTTATATTTTATTTAAACTGAAGAGACCACAGTGACCTTGGTACATAAAGAGGGAATGATTTTCTACGAAAATTTATATTACGGTTTTTGTTAAAAACGCATTACTAATGACTTATATAAAAATAATATCACATCTTTTTGCAGCAGACCCTCTGTATGTAGGGATTCGTATGTTGATAGGCCTATTTGTTAAAATATCTTTACTGACATAATTATGCGCTGCTACAAGGAAAAATTTTTAGGTGTAGGGTTGGGGACCACGGGCAATTATTGCACAATAAAATCATGTACAATATTTTTCTCAGAGAGACATATATTGTTCTGCATACCATAGATGCCAAAACATCGAGGTTCCATTAACTTGGTTCCAGAAAAAAGTTTCTTAAAACTATGCGCTGTTTTATCACAGTGTTTGTGAGTTGTTAATTGGTCTACGATGCACAGGACGAGAATACGAAAATATGCCAGATTATGCATAGAGAATTTTAATGCTTAACACTGACACACACATACACACACACACACATAGAGCGGGAGAGTGAATGGGAGGACCGAAAAAGAATTTCCTGAATATCCAACGTTTTCTCCAATGTTTTTATACTTGCGCTAAAATCGCTACCACTTTGTTGTAATATTTCCCGATTTTGACCATTAAGCTCGATAAAAGTAGGTAATTCATTATCTAAATTTTTTATTCGAAATATTTTCACTCCATATTGTATATATGGATATATGAGTAAGGGGTACAATTTTTTTCCTAAGGATGTTAAGAAGTATAAAAATGGTTAGAAACAGGATTTTTTCATAAGAAATTATCTTCCACAGTCCACTTCACTGACTAAAATGCCTTAAGGAAAAATGAAGTTATAACCATTTAAAATACCTACAAAGTTACATTTTCATTCAGGGCCCGCACTCCATTTACAAAATAAAATCAGGCCTTCTTAATGCAACAGTGATCGGAAATATGTGCAATTTGGTATTGTTATTGTATTATTTGGAACGAAAGACACGTCACTCCTAAGTCAAACCTAATTCGTTCCAAACTAAAACTCAAAGGCATAAAGAGCTTCAAGTTGAATGTTGGCTTCCATCCATTCATGAGGAAACAAGCAAAGTGCATTCAATTCTCATTTTAAATTTGAGTAATGCATTGTGCATCTCATGGGCTGTATTCCTCATTAATTAAAAAAAATGAATCTTCCATATTATTATCTTCAAGTTGAAAATTAACGTTCTTGCTCATCCATTTCTCTCACTTCTCTCACCTCTCTTTCTTGAGAACTCAATTTTAGATTCTCATCCCTAAGGGAGTCAGCCACTGTTTGCTCGTCCTGTAGGTCTTCCGTTTTCTCTTGAGGAAAATTTTATCACCTGATAGAAAAAAATGTGGTTTTCAGACCCACATTGGGTTCTCCCAACAGGTAAAAATAATTAAGCTATGTCTTTTTAAGTAGAAAATAGAAATTACATTCTTCTCTCAAGTCATTTGCAAGCCAACTATTGATGTCACCATTTTCAGCAGGAGGCAAGCTGCATATAATGCTGACAATTTTGTCAGTGGTCTCTATTTCGAGACAGTCCAGTACGTTTTGGCGCCGCTCTTTTGGCGATGATGATTTGGCGCCGCCGTTTTGGCGCTAAATGGTTTTGGCGCTCGTTATTTTGGCGCTAGCCCATTTGGCGCCAGCTTGAAAATTTTCTGACCTGATATATATATATATATATATATATATATATATATATATATATATATATATATATATATATATATATATATATATATATATATATATATATATATATATACATGTGTGTGTTTATATATATTGCATGGGTCAAAAATAACATAAAAATAAAAAAGTTCTATTTATTTTCAGCAATACAGTATTAAAATGCTACAAAAATGAAATAAAATTAAATATTTTCTCCAACAATTTAATGCATTTCATAGTTATATGCCAAACCACGTAAGTATTCCAGTGGTTCCCGTGAATCAAACTGCTGTACTAGAGTTAAAATGCGTTCATCAGTCTTAATGTATTTTAAGCGTTTTCGAGCAGGAGGATTCCCAGCCATTAGTTGTTCATAATAAGAATCGCGTCCTTTCTGAATTCTCTTTATGCCATCGATGAATTTCCATATAACTGGGTAGTTCATTCCAAGTTCTGCATAGATTTTCCTGTGCGTAGCTTCAGCATGATTGTTTGTCCTGTCCTCACCTGATATCGTTCGACTATACATATTCCACATTTGCGTAGGGAAAAGTGGTGAACGTCGGTCATTTCCCCTCCTCACTAAACGAGACACTGGTAAAATTATATGATAACTAAACAAGACTTGAATATCGTAATAACTGGTTTAATATTACAATTCTCAAATCATACGAGCCTTTGGTGTAATGAGGTGATCACTAAACGAGACACAAATTTGCGGATGGTCCTTAAGTTTGTTTCTTAGCGCCAAAACAGCTCATCGCCAAAACAATGAGTGCCAAACTGTCTATCGCCAAAATGGCGGCGCCAAATCGTCAGCGCCAAAGAATCGGCGCCAAATCGTCCTGTCCCGATTTCGGGACATCTGCGGTTACAATTAAGGTCATGAGGAAGATAGTTATCATTAGCGTTCATATTAGCTTCGTCTGACGTCTGCCTGTCGTGCCTGTCTAGGTAGAATATCCTGGAAATGATATCAACAAGAATTGGTGAGATTTTCTCATTCGAAACCCACCTCACTTTAATCCTTATCCAAATTCTGTTCGCAGTTTTCACGTAGTACCCTTACCAGACATGCAGACCAATCTAAACAGCAAAATAATCCCCTTGACAGTGGTAAAACTTGCCGTAGGGGGATGGGTACCGCCAGTGCACCTCACGGGTGCATAGTGGGAATTAAGAAAGGTTCTTTGCAGCGTCCATTCGGCCACTAGCTGCAACCCCTTCCATTCCTTTGACTTCCATTCATATTATTTTTCTTCTATCTTGCTATCCACCCTCTCTTAACAATAATTTCATAGTGCATCTTCGAGGTTTTCCACCTGTTACACCTTTCAAACCTACCTGCTCTCAATTTCCTTTCCAGCGCTGAAGAACTTATAGGTTCCAGTGCTTGGTCTTTGGCCTAGACTCTGTATTCCATTCCAATCGATCCCACTGGTAAAAGTAGTGGAACCATTTTTCAAGAATGGGAAGGTTTTTGATCAGGCATCGTCGAGTTGCTCAAGTTTCCTAAGACCGGGTATTCACGATCATGTTTACCTGTCAGTTCTTTTGTCAGTTTGTCGAATATGGCGTTAAAACTTACGTGTAGACGACACTTCACGGGCGGAGTCAGTCTACTCACCAGAAAAGATGAACGTATAGAATTACACATCCGAATCTAAATCATATAATAAAAAAGAAAAGAAAAACATTTCCATGTGATAAAGACACTTTGGTGTAGTCCTAGGCAAGCGTCCTGCCCTTTTTCCGAACGATGTTACTAGTGAAAGTAGGCTTCATGGTCCTTTTCAGAAATAAATGAACCAACCACCACGTTGTAATTTAAACTCATTTAATAATATTGTATGAGAAAAGACATCTCTTTAATAAGAAATATTTAGACCATACCATTTTACCGTTTTTTTTTCTTTTTTCATCGCTGCCATATGGTGTTGCCACAACGAAGGCAAGGCGAGAATTAAGGGCGACGACTTCGAGTTGAAGGTCTGACTGACAGTTCTTCTCTTTTCATGTGGACGCTTGTCCGTCAAACAGACGCGGGTGAACTAACAGGCCTAAGATCAAATTACTTCCAATTTCTTGCAAAATCATCCACAAAAGAGCTGAAAGAATGAAGAAGAAAACTAACAAAATAAATATCAATACAAAAGACCTCCAACGGACCCTTAAATCCACATCAGAATTTCGGCATCTGATAACACTTTCTAACGGGGGACACCACCGAGCTCCCTTGTGTCCAGGACAAATTGACTGATGAATAGTAAAGATAACGATTCCTGCCTCAGCTCTGCTCTCACGGACATGAAGAGGGATGGAGAGAGGTCAGCTGAAATGCCCCTTAAGGACGGGAGCAGATCGACACATTGAAAGATTTTCTCATTGGTTCAAAAACTCTTTCAAGGGGTTTCAGATTTAAAACTTTTCCAAGGTGGTTTGTGTTTTTGGCTTTGTCTGTCTGTCTTTCTTTTTAGTAATGAAAGGATTTAAATGGCTTAAATATGTGAATTTGCATGTTATTATTATTATTATTATTATTATTATTATTATTATTATTATTATTATTATTATTATTATTATTATTATTATTATCAGTAGCAGTAGTAATATCATATGCTTCTACCTACTCCTTATTTATTTATAGTATGGGTGCTTATACTTTCTCCTTATTTACTTATAGTCGGGGTGTTTATACCTTCTCAGTTACTTACAGTCAGAGGCTTTTGCTTTTTCTCATATATTACCAAGGAAAGAACAAACCCTTTACATTGCACTACAGAAGAATTTTACAACTTTTACATGATGAAATCACTAGATATGCCTTTTGTTGCCTTTATAGATCAAAATAAAGAAATACAAATATTTAATTCATCAAAGCACCCAGGACTACATGACAATATTTTTTCGCCTGATGCAAAACTCAAGAGATCACATTTCGAGATTATAAATAAGAGTATTTTATGAGGACATTCGGAAAGGAAATCGAAATATAGAAATTTAGTCATCATAAAATTATGCCCTCTTTTGCTTCTAAAAATTAATTAATTCTAATCGTAAATATGGAAATAAAAAAAAAAAAAGTTATGTTCCTGGTAAGTTTATCATTCTTACGTCAAATGGAAACATGATATGCATTCCTTTCTCTGAATTCAGAATATTTTCCAGCGGATGATTATTTTTTTCTTCGAATACAAAATGTCTTATTTTATTACACACTTACGGAACATATTAAAATTCAATTATTTTTCTCATTCTTGACAGAAAAAAAACTATTTCCATTTAAAATTTTGCAAATCTCAAAATGAATCGCGTAAGTGGATACGTTCTCTGGTTCATACCGAAAAAAATGGTCATAATAATATGCATAGAGAGCAGAAATGAAAGCAGCTTGTTTTAGGTGTTCTGTAAAATAAAATACTGAGATGGCTTTGTCTGTCCGTCCGCAATTTTTATGTCCGCCCTCAGATCTTAAAATATCCTGACGTTAGAGGGCTGCAAAGTGGTATGTTGATCACCCACCCCCCAATCATCAAACATACCGAATTTCAGCCCTCTAGCCTCAGTAGTTTTGATTTGATTTAAGGTTAAATTTAGCCATAATCGTGCGTCTGGTAACGATATAGGACAGGCCAGCACCGGGCCATGATTACAGTTTCATGCGTGGCGGTTCATACAGCATTATATCGAGATCACCGAAAGATAGATCTACTTTCAGTGGCCTTGATTATACTCTGTACAGAAAACTCGATTGCGCCGAAGAAACTCCGGCCCATTTTTTACTTGTTTTTACTGTAAAGAAAGCCAACACAAGTAGAAATGCCATTATCTTGTTATTCTTCAGCAGTGAATTAAAAGTTGACGTTATAGTTCATTTACAAATTGGTCTCATAGCACTGATTAGATCTTGTAAATGCCAAAAGAACTGACGACGCATTTTCATGGCTTAGTAACTCCAAATCTAATTTGAATGTAACAGGGAATCTCCGATGTTCAGTTCACTCTGAAAGGGCAAAGGCAAAATGTTAGCCCTCAATTTTTATGGCTTTTTGTGCAAACATTTTGTTCCTTAGGCTTCGTTGAACAATGAAGCCAAGTGCTGGTGTTTTGGCTTCTTGGTTAAGTACTGATAAACAACCTTTACCAAAAGAACTAACATAAAGAACTGGAGAGAGAGAGAGAGAGAGAGAGAGAGAGAGAGAGAGAGAGAGAGAGAGAGAGAGAGCAGTGGTGGATGGGTCTTCTTAACAGAGACAGAAATCCTACAACAGGGACATGAAATGATTGAGATTACAATCGTTTTTAATGCCATGTATTGATTTAGAACAGTGAACCAACTACATATAAAAGGACTAAAAGACAAAATACGTAAAATCAACGTTTATAATATTCTCTGTCAAGATCTCATCCCATAACCGGAATGAGCAGGACAGGGCAAGGCGGACGACTATTTCAGGAAACTATCAAATATTTAGACGTCCCAAAGAACCTGAGGATTCCAGGCGTAGTGCTGGTATCAGTGAATATTTGAAGGCGTCTGTTGCCTAAGGGTCGTTATAAATTCATTTCTTTTTGGGAAAGGGAGGTGACAACCGGATCTAGATTATTGCCCCATTTTCATTCTGAGGGTTGATCTTGTTTTACCGTTCATATTGTCAGTGCCTCCTTTTTCCTGGTTTTACGATATTCCAGCAATTATCTAATGAACTGATTTCTTTCTAGGACTTCCACCAGAAGAGAGTAATTAATATTTTACTCTCTCTCTCTCTCTCTCTCTCTCTCTCTCTCTCTCTCTCTCTCTCTCTCTCTCTCTCTCTCTCTCTCTCTCCTTCTTTCCGTTTCTTCCTTTATCTTTCGTTCTCCACTGTACCTTTTACCTTCTAAACTAACTGATTTTGAAGCCCTTGGATGTGGAAAAGGAAGGAGACTACAGCAGCTAGGTGACGTTAGAGTAGACCCTCACTTTTGTAGATGGCAATGGCTTACCAATTCATGAGGCTGAAAGGGCCACGAAGGTTTCCACCATTTCGGGGAAGAGAGAGAGAGAGAGAGAGAGAGAGAGAGAGAGAGAGAGAGAGAGAGAGAGAGAGAGAGTCTCAGATCACTGGTGGGGACGAGAGGTGTTGCTACAAAGGCTCCCCAAATTTGCGGGCGTAGGTAGGTGATGAGTCACAGCTGATCGTCTAAATCACTTCTTCCAAAAAGTCAGGTCTAGCGTTCCAAAGACAGAAATAAGTGAGTAAACTTTCTTTGGGAAACGAAGGAAAATTTTAAAGAATAAAATGCGTTAAAAAAATAAAGGGTTTATATGCCTGGTACAATGGGAAAATGGGGCCAAGTGATTTCAGAATTGGTAGCTTGTTTGATATTGATTAATTATGAAATTTAGGTCGATATTGATCTCGTATTTGTTAGGGATCCAGTAACCCTTACTGTTTAAGACTTTCTTTAATCATATAGTGTTCTCCTCTACTGTTGCTCAATCCCGATCAGTTAATGAGAGGGTTCAAAAGTATCAATTGATCTAAAACTTTATGACACATGATCAAAAATAAAGTTAAAACGGAAATGATGAATGAAACATATTCACTCCTAGTTCATGAAACTTGATGTCTGAGAAGATGAAAATGTTTCCATACGTGTCATAAAAGCTACTTTTGTTAAATGCTAAATTATAAAAAGAAGACTTTTTCATTATATTTAAATTATGATATATTTTGGAACTTATTTTTCATTCAGTGAAAATTTACTCATGTCTATAGTTATGCCAACATTTCTCCTGCTTACTGATAAATCACATTACGTGACATTAATTTTGTTGAACTGGGTTAAACCTGGATAGGGTGGGGAGGTTGACACGAATTACTTATAATCTTCAATTTCTACTTGAAATCTCGTTTTTTCATACGTGACCCTCTCCATATTTCGATCAAAAAATACCTGAACCTTTATTACGATGGTTACTTGTTCTCTGGTATAACTACGAAGCTTTCAAAGTAAAAGAATTTTAATAAACTTCTAAATATATGAGATTGTACCTTAACGGTATTAAGTACATTCCAGTTATATAACAAGCATTACACACAAAAGAATTATAACTGATTAGTATTACTTCTGTTCATGATTAAAAGAGGTTTTCAGAATCAGTATAAACAAAATGTGGTGCGGAAAACGCCAAGTTAAAGAAGAAATACGTAAATATTCGTCGCCAAATATTCGATCTTATTTTCTAGTGAGTCATGTGCCAATGTACTTAAGATATAATTTTGCCCTTAAATCATTTGTAAGGTATTATGATAGCGTTCTGTCAGTAAGTTCCCGGTTTCACATTATAAAAAAAGCGTTTAAAAAACAATCAATGGAAATTACTATTTAAAATCTCGCATTATATTTGAGAAAAGGTGATAACACCAACATATTAGTACAACTGTGACCTACAGTGATTTACCCGCTGGTTCCAGGGGTGAAACCGCTTCATCTTCCACGTTAGGAAAGCCACGGTTCTCGCTAGACCAAGTCAGTATTCCCTTTATTGTGGAAGTTACGAAGGCAAATTTGACCGTACATTCATTTCATGGTCGTGGGATGGAGTTCGAGCGTGCGTCATCTCATATCCATGGGAGAGCGGAGTCATCTCATATCCGTGGGAGAGCGGCGTCATCTGTGTTTAATACCTGTCATAACCTCCTCGAAGGTCATGAACACCGCTGAAGCAACAATGGCAGGTTTTCCGTAACCATTCTCATGGCCTGGAGGGATTTGGTCAACCGCACGCAGGCTGGACATCGAGCTGGAGCTTCTGATTCTTTAGCTGTGCGTCGTAGGAAGTTATTTAAACTTACGAATGAACTGAGACATTTGCTTCTAAAGGGGTTTCTGTTCACGCGATCCAATTCGGTAATTGCTTGTTTCTGGGAGTTATGACTGACCATCAAAATAATTTCAGGGCGGAATGACGGTCTTACATCGTCATAAAAAAAAAAAAAACTGCTGTTCTTCAACACTGTCCTCGCATATCACAGCAGGAAGATCCAAGGAGTAAGATTATTCATTCTTACAAGGATATAAATAATATAAACCTGGAAAAGGATTGTGTAAGCTGGAAATACAAGTTTACAAAAGTATTTACACACACACACACACATATATATATATATATATATATATATATATATATATATATATATATATATATATATATATATATATATATATATATATATATATATATACATAGAGAGAGAGAGAGAGAGAGAGAGAGAGAGAGAGAGAGAGAGAGAGAGAGAGAGAGAGAGAGAGAGAGATTGTGTGTGCGTGTATGTGTGTGTGTGTGTGGGGAAGTCATTGACGTGTCCATGGATCCATCGCGTTAATAAATCCACAAACAAGAGGAGAGCGAATCAGCTGAAAGCAAATTAACTCGCGAATCTGCCATGAAGCTGCCAGCAAATTAGTGGCGTCCAACCGAGCGGACTCGGCGGTAGTGCAAATCCATTGCGTATATTTCCTCCGTCTCTCGTCATCAAATAGACGCATTCGTGAAGCACAGCTGGTGGGTTTATGCGTCCGGATGGATTTATACGCGCCCACCTGGCACAATGAAGTGCGACATATGAATCAGCTACTTAGGACCCAGGGCGCGAAGGCATGACCCAATTCGCCTTCATGCGAAGGATGTTAAGCGGGGATTGACCTCCAAAATCGTACTCTTAGTTCCCCATATATTAGAGAGAATGCGGTTTGTGTTGAAGAACATTGGAAGGTCGGATCTGTTGAGCTAAGGACTTTAACAGCAATCACCATTTCTGAGAGAGCATTGAAAATTTCATATCTTGTAACAATTTAGTACAAATGTATAAATTTAACCTATTGAGATTCTATTTCAATGTTGAAAGTGGTTGATATTTCTGTAAACCTTTATTTTTCACTATCATATCAATGTTTACATTCCCATAATGTTTATAAGGCTTCGAACAAGCAGAGACCCATCATGATTTATAAACATTTTACAAAGATATTTATTAATTGAAATCTGGGTCACAGTATGAACCATTACCAATAACATTAGCAGCCAAAATATAAAAACGTTCATTCGGAAAACTCAAGGCCTTGAGTCTGCTCCATGACTTCCTTGTCTCTGCTGTCGTCCGCTTTTGCATCAAATGCATTTCAAGTTCACTCTTTATTTCGGTAAACAGCTCAACCATAACTCAGGCAGCGAGGACCAACAGCCACATTCTGCAAATACAAGAGCAGTCCGTCGAACCTCTCCGTTGGACAACTCATGTCAGAACTGATTTGATTAAACGCTCGAGGTCCTTCGTGTTGTGTCGGGAGATTCAACACTGGCAGAACGTTTGCTCGAATGTTTTGGATACTGAGAACATCTGGGTACAAGAAAACGTTTAGTTGATGAACTGAGGAAAAAGGAAGATTGACTCCTCTTCCGGCAGTATTAATCTGAACTCATGATAATTTCCGGATACTCTTGTGGGAAACGTAGTTTTTTTTTTTTACTTATCGTTATATCTCATAAAGCCTTTTAGTTCTTACAAGTAACGTTTTTCTCATGGTCTACGAGGATAATACTGAAGCCCAAAAAATTAATATTCGTTGTATACCTTAATATTTGAACAGAGAACGTGATATAGCTATATTTTTCTGTATATATATATATATATATATATATATATATATATATATATATATATATATATATATATATATATATGTGTGTGTGTGTGTGTGTGTGTGTGTGTGTGTGTGTGTGTGTGTGTGTGTGTTAGTGTGTGTGTATATGCCAGGTGTCTTCAAAATATATCCGACCTTTATTCCTATAGAATACTCGTATCCACATAAATCAACCTTACAATAATCCCCTTGGGCTGCCACACACCTCTCCCAACGTTTCTGCCACTGTCGGAAGCAGCGCTGGAACGCCTCTTTTGGGATGGGGCGCAGCTGGCCCGTTGCATTCTGCATGATGTCTTTGCTGGACTGAAAATCTGGTCCATTTTCGTAAAAAAAAAAAAAAAAAAAAAAAAAAAAAAAAGTAGAGCATTTGCACTCATTTGACTCTCGGCCGGTGCGTTATCCTGATGGAGTTGCCAATTGCTCACTGCCCACTGAGAGAGAGAGAGAGAGAGAGAGAGAGAGAGAGAAGGGAGATTATTACTACCGTGTATTCTTGAATGTGGCAACTTACCCATTTCTCATCAATGTCAACTACCATCCTTAAGTTTTATACATTTCACTTATTTCTCTTGAAATCAAATATATATATAATATATATATATATATATATATATATATATATATATATATATATATATATATATATATATATATATATATATATATATATATATATATATATATATATATATTACTAAAAGGACCTCATTCAAACTGGATGGTATTTAATAGAGTTTTTATTCAAAAAGTTACAAGCTTTCTTGGACAAACAGTCCACATTATCAAGTATCCGTACGGATACTTGATAATGTGGACTGTTTGTCCAAGAAAGCTTGTAACTTTTTGAATAAAAACTCCATTAAATACCATCCAGTTTGAATGAGGTCCTTTTAGTAATTCTACTAATGCACAGAACAATTGTGTATGTGATAAAGTTAATATATATATATATATATATATATATATATATATATATATATATATATATATATATATATATATATATATATATGTGTGTGTGTGTGTGTGTGTGTGTGTGTGTGTGTGTGTATACATTCATCATGTTCCATATCTTCGTGATTGAGTTTTATATATATATTATATATATATATATATATATATATATATATATATATATATATATATATATATATATATATATATATATATATATATATATATATATATATATATATATATATATATATACATACTCGTATATAATATATAAATATATATGTGTGTGTATGTATGTATGTATAGCAAGATATACAAGATATACTTCTCTTCGAATTTCATAATCTGAAAATATTTGCTTTTTCCTCCACTGCAACCGTAATTGCACATTATTGGGTTTGTGAAGCTCACTTTGAATAACGTATGCTTAAAAATCTAATCCATATTGCTCTTGAAATATTACCCCCGGCACTTTGCAAATTTGCGATGCTGTCCTCTCGAGAGAATGAATAATATGATACCCTGAATACTTTCACTTCCAGAGTGAAGATAGATTTCAGATTAGAGATTATTCGATACTTCATCCCTGTAAAGAATTCATAAGGAGCTCATATATCCCTTTGACCTCCAGGGCCATTGTGACAACATCAGTTTATTTGACAAATTTTTATGATAGCTTTTTAGTGTTTTATAATGCTTTATAACATCCTATGTTACTTCAGTAATTGAAAGGATGTCTTTTAAACATCAGTAGAAAAGAAGATTTAAGTCGAATTCATAAAAAAACAATTAGGAATGATAAATCTTGCCAAATTAGGATGCCATAATTAGAATACTTTGAAATATGGTAATTCGCTTTTCGGAAAATATTTCAGTCAAAGAAAAATTTCAAAATAAGTAAGGATCAAGAGAGCTCGAATAACTATAAAAAATCTCTCTCTCTCTCTCTCTCTCTCTCTCTCTCTCTCTCTCTCTCTCTCTCTCTCTCTCTCTCTCTCTCTCTCTCATACTGGACCTTGCTTCATTGCTTAAAAACATCTACGAAATATTAACCTATTTATAGAGGTGATATTTCTCTTATTTAAGTTGCCCAGTACGTCATCTTTCAATATTTTACTCTGAGTAACATATTGTATCATGAAGGCTTTCAATGTTAATAGCGATCTCATATTGCAACTTGAAACAAATCGGATCATACCAACAAATCCCAGTTTTAGAAAGATTGTCATTGTGTTTTTTCAGAGCATTATCAGTTATCATTGATTTTCGAATAGCGGTCAAATCAGTGTTCTCGGAGTAGTTATTATGCAATACTGACTCACAATTTAAATAGATTTCGAGATTTAATGAGCATTCAGGTTTCTTTGTCGAATTATTAAAAAACTTTTACTTAAGAGATAATTGGTTTTAGAGATTATGTACCGGTAAAAGCAATTGAATTTAACATTTAATCACTGGCTGGAATAATGATCAGTTTAGAGAGTTCTGAAATTATAGAAATGTCATTAGAATATTTAAAACAAGATAATACTTTCTAAAATTATATTTATCAAGTTGATATTTTTAACAGTGATGTTTTACATGCTAGACTGAGTAAGAAAAACTGGCTTTTCACTATAGGTAAAATTCTTTTTCAGATACAATAAAATGTCACTGAATAAAAATGTTTTCATCATAAATGAAATGAGGAAAAGGTCACATTAATTATATTTTTCTATGCTCTCTTTATATTAGCACCCAAATATTTATTTCCCCCCTAAACAATAAAGGTTCAACACTAATACCAAGAGCCCAGATAAGAGGATATAAAAGTTTTAATCCTTTGGTAATATGATGACGCGACAGAAAGAATATCTCCTATCATTTTCTGACTCTCATAATTGTCAAACCTGAAAATGGAGTGTTGATTGCAGATAGTAAAGAGAGAGAGAGAGAGAGAGAGAGAGAGAGAGAGAGAGAGAGAGAGAGAGAGAGAGAGAGAGAGAGAGAGAGAGAGAGAAGGCTGAAACAAGTTTAAATATATGACTCTAGTATTAGAAGACGAAAATTGTGAATCAAAATAAAGAAACAATTAGATGTGTGTATGTGTGTGTGAGAGAGAGAGAGAGAGAGAGAGAGAGAGAGAGAGAGAGAGAGAGAGAGAGAGAGAGAGAGAGAGAGAGAGAAGACTGAAACAAGTTTGAATATATGAGGTCGGAAGTAAAAGATGAAAATTATGATTCAAAATAAAGAATCAATTAGATGTGTGTGTGTGTGTGTGTGTGTGCGAGAGAGAGAGAGAGAGAGAGAGAGAGAGAGAGAGAGAGAGAGAGAGAGAGATAAAAGAAAAGCAATTCAAATATAGGTGATCGATAAATGTAGGTTGATAAAGAAGACGAGAGTCAAAATAAAGAGACGATTGATGAGAACAAGACAGAAGATACTCATGGCATATTCAGCATATGTTGCAAGATAAGTTTAATATTGAAGCAAATTCAGCAAATAAGAGCAACATTCAGTAAGTAAGTATTTTACCACGAAATCACATTTGAAATACTGCTTACATTTTTCTATGATCATTCTAATTCATCTCTTGTCTAAATGGAAGAATTAATTAATTCCAAAATTAATGGCGTACTGAGAGTTCCCAATCCAAAGTTTGTAATGCTTCTTGTAAATAAGTAAAAGTAATGAATAAATTATCTTACACGATTAGAAATATGAACCTATTTAGGCTGAATGCGCGTGATTTGATCTCTCCATGCAATCAATCGTGATTTTGTTCTTTTTTCTAAGTCATTGATGCAAATAAATTAAAGCGAGGTCACTGAATTCTAAAGGAAGGGGAACTTCAAACAGTATCTAAACCTGATTAAGAAAATCAAGAAAAATAAGTGAGTTTAGGGTCAAGATGTTCTGCGATAGGCTGCCAGTTAGGGTCACGTTCCAATCGGTAGAATTATAGGGTCCACTTATTCTTTTACCTTTATGATTCGTTTGGTAGAATACGTATTTTCCTAGTATGGGTTAATATAGAGAAAACACAAGATTATTGTCGTTATATTTATTTATTTATTTACTTATTTGCTATTCATAAATTATGAAGAAGAAGAAGAAGTAGGCTATTCGCTATTCATTATATAATTTATCTGTTTATCGCATAATTTGTTTACTGTATATTTTTCTGTTTAGTAATATATTTACTTTTTATTGTTATGACATATCTATTTATTTCAATTACTCATTAAATTTTTTTTTATATGTTATTGATCTGTTGATCTGTGTATTTTTCTACTTATTCTATCTATGTGACTGGTGAATCAGGAATGACCCACCTGTACAGATAATTCTGTAAACTTGATATTTTAAGTCATACTAATATTTTTTTCTGTATCCTGTTACCTAATCAGTAATTGCATTTTGACCAGCGCTGGCTTCAGAAATTGAAGCTTTCCATTAATTATTTACGGGGCAGTTGACTTCGAGGCACAAGCCAGCAGTCATTTTCAGCGCATCGGTAGCAGTCGGTGTGCGTTCACGAATGTATATTGGTGAATTTTTAGTTTTCTGTAAAAGAAAACTATTGAGATGGCTTTGTCTGTCCGTGCGCACTTTTTCTGTCCGCACTTTTTTCGTCCGCACACTTATGCCCGCCCTCAGATCTTAAAAACTACTGAGGCTAGAGGGCTGCAAATCGGTATGTTGATTACCCGCCCTCCAATCATCAGCCATACCAAATTGCAGCCCTCTAGCCTTGGTATGTTTTTTTTTATTTTATTTGAGGTTAAATTGAGCATAATCGTGCGTTTTGCAACGATATAGGACAGGAAACCACTGGGCCACGGTTAAGGTTTCATGGGCCGCGGCTCATACAGCATTTTACCGAGACCACCGAAAGATAGATCTAATTTCGTTGGTCTTCATTATGTGCTGTACAGAAAAGTTGATTACGCCGAAGAAACTTCGGCGTATTTTTTACTTTTCTTATTTGAATCAGTGAAGTCTTTGTATACTGAATGTTTACCTTTATTATACAATCTACTGAAATTAAACGCTGAGGCTGGTTAGCTGTATGTTCTACTTGGTGTTGTTTGATTATTCGGACATTCTGCCAGTAAGAACTAGCCTTTCAGAAAATATGCCATATGAACGGTTATACTAATTTAAATCATCGTATATTGTGGACATCCAAGCACCGACCAAAGTTTACACAGCTTAGTTTATATTATTATTATTATTATTATTATTATTATTATTATTATTATTATTATTATTATTATTATTATTATTATTATTATTATTTTGAAAAATTCACGGCTTTCTTTAACCGTAAGGGTAATTTTAGTTACTGAAAACAGTGTTTGGAAGAGGAAAAGTCACTGAAACGTTCTGCTACAAAGTAAACCTACCCAATTTATGAACTGTATTAAAAGTCTCTTTGACTGCCCAAACCCCAGCCCATTCTCTCTCTCAATTTACTATTCCACTTATCTGTAGTCAATAGGGTCTATACTATGCAAGAAAAAACTGAAAATTCCGTAGACGAAAAATTTAAAATGCTGTGTTGGTGAATGTTTACGGAAACTTCAACGTTTTTCTTGGAAATATTCTTTCGGCGTCTGAAAGAATGACTCAGTTTTTCAGACTTCAAAATCGTTTTTCATCGTCGTTGTTACAGGGATGTTACTTATTTAGAGTAACTGGAGTGATGCAGAGGGAAAATGGGGCTAATTTGCTTGACAATCGTTGCGGTAGTAATTTACTTTACCACCGCGTTTATGCAACACGAAAGGCAAATTGTTGTTGGCACCTCCCTGAGAGAATCCGTTAACAAAATTTAACTGGAAGTTTTCTTTGTTTTAGTTACCTTTAAGGGAAAACTATTCAGATTCCTTTGTCTGTCAGTCCGCACTTTTTCTGTCCGCTCTGAGATCTTAAAAAACTACTGAGGCTAGAGGGCTGCAAATTGGTATGTTGATCATCCACCCTCCAATCATCAAACATACCAAATTGCATCCCTCTAGCCTCAGTAGTTTTTATTTTTTTTAAATTTAAGGTTAACGTTAGCCATGATCGTGCGTCTGGCAATGCTATGGAACAAGCCACCATCTGGCTTGGCTGAAAGTTTCATAGGCCGCGACTCATACAGTATTATACTGTACGCTGTACCTAAAACTCGATTGGGCCGAAGAAACTTCGGCGCATGTTTTACTTGTTTTAGGATTTTCTTCAGCTTCCGGTACATAAAGCTCGTGTCTAATACAAAACGTAGTCATTACTTGTGAAGAGATTCACATTCTTTGTAATGATTGAATATATTCCACATGCAGTCCAGACTAGAGTGCATCCAAAGTGTGCTGTTATATCCTGATCTTTATTTAAATGCACCGGAAAATAGCGTCATTCCTTTGATGTGCAATAAAACTACTGAAGAT
>JANJGK010000031.1:6760664-6775664 GCA_039081455.1 Macrobrachium rosenbergii | reverse complement strand
AGATAGATAGATAGATAGATAGATAGATAGATAGATAGATAGATATATAGACAGATAGATAGATAGATAGATAGATCAAGAATTGAGGGCATTGGAAACAGACTGGTATATAAAACTGGTATATAAGACTGGTTGTATTTGCGTGTGTATATATTAAACGTTTAGTATAATTAGTTCCTTTGGAAGACGAACGTAAGAATGGCTAAATAAAAACGGCAACAGAGTAAATAAATTGATGGAATGACAATGAATTCAAAAATAGAGAATATTCAAAACGATAATAGAATATTTCTAATGATTTCTTGTTTGTAGAAGTCCACAGTAATATTTTTCCTATCAAGGCTCTCTGTCTCAGTCTCCTTAACCCCCGCCCCTCTCTCTCTCTCTCTCTCTCTCTCTCTCTCTCTCTCTCTCTCTCTCTCATATACATATATACACACACATACACATACACATGCACACTCACCCCAAATTCTCATCTGCTCCATAAAGACCTAACCAGTTGTAAAACGTCACAGATGGAACACTGGGTTGTTCCAGATTTCATTTTCGCGAAATGGCTTCGTTTTGCTTCATTCTTCGCTAATGGTACAGTCCTTCATATCGGTGGGTCATCTCTGCATGAAATTGACCCCAAATTGAGCATGAAATGAGTGTCTGAAATATTCGACGGGATATTAATTAGTGGCAAATCCTTCTGCCTCATTTCCCAGATTTCGTTCAGTTTTCCAGTTGAAATGAATCATAGACCTCGAAAAAAATTATTATCACTGGAAAAGCTGTGGGTCTATTATGGCGATTTATTCATGAGTAGGAAATTGTTATAAATATATCATATCAGTGATGAACAGTGCGGGCTCACAGGGGAAGCAAGTTCTGAATCGTTCAAGATGAACATTCAAACAAAAGAAGAAAACAGAATTAATATATCGAAACACTTTTCAGAAGGATACTTGGAATAATATTTGGCAAGTAATCGGTGATTTATGTCTTTACCGTATTGTCATTCTCTTTATGGAACGTGTCCAGAAAATAAATGTGACAATATTTTTCAGCACATTCCCCGGAAAGCAATAACGTTTAGTCATCGTTTCTTGTAATTTGACTTCCTGTTTAAAGTCAGAGGACCCACTTAACCCACTTTTCCTTCTACTGGATTCCGTTTCCTCTTAAATACTTCCTTACGGTTCGAATTTAAACTTTCCATAATTGTGAAATTCTTACACTCTCAGAAATCAATGTAAAAGAGTTGATTCCCTTATCTACAATACTCTCTTTTCGAGCGTAACTTTTTATGGGAGAAGCGAAGTTATGTATATTATATTCAAAGAAACGTGTTATTCAATGTGCGAGCTTATCAAGAGTCAACAAAATCCTTTCCTGATATCGCATATTTACATAAGTGTATTCAGCTCCTCGGAGGAAGTGACTATGAATATGAAGTAAGCAAACAGTAACCTATTGCGACGCATATATTTTTCTCTTTTCTATTGTGAGAGAGTGTGTGTGTGTGTTTGTGTGTGTGTCTGTTTGTGTGTTAGTATGATATAAAAAAGATGAGATTGAGAATAGGAATGTCTTTGTTACCGTATAATTTTGTTATGTGTAGTGATGCCTATCTCTAGTACTCGGCTTTATTTGTTGGTTGTATTAATATTTTGCGTAATTTAGTCTAAGACTGAATAATTTACGTCCCTGGTATTTAGGGAGTGAAGGTAAAATACCCCTATATATGACAGGCCGTGTCACTTGATCTCTCTGTTGAATATAACAAGATAAGATATATATATATTTTTTTTATGAAACCACAAAGTCAATAAATATTGCTTAACACATCCAGAGGTCTGATGATCACGTGTGGGTTTTATCTGCAAGTAGTTACTTTTATATGTATCCGTCTTCTACGCCTATCTCTAACATGTAATAGAGGGGAATTAAAACAAGTCGTGTCATAAATTAGGAACTTCAAGCGGGTCAGATGGGAAACAATATTCCCACGAAGGGCAAAAAACCCATTGAACTTTAATATACTTTCATGTTAAAGGTAAATTACTTTCTTTATTCAAAAGCTTTTGTTGACGGAGCCATGAAAACATCGCAATAATGCCAATTGTATGCGTATGATTAGTGATTCCTCCTCTGTTGCCAAAAGGGAATCCCTTCAATGGTAAAAATTGCAAGCATTTGTCATTCTTTTATAGCAAAATTAAAAGCTTTTGCTCATAGCTATTTCTAACTTTTCACTTACATTTACATAAATGATTTATTGGCGTACTATTTTAAGTAAGTTTAAATAAGTCTGTATAATGTATTTTGCATTTAAGAGGAAGTGACACCTGCGAAATCACTAAATCATTTCTCCTTATCAGCATTAAAAGGGCGATGACTTTGAAAATCTTTTGTTTAACAGAAGCTTCGCTCTACTGGGATTGGGATAGACACCAACTTACTATAACATTTTCTTTCCTCATTGTGGGATTTCAAAGGATGCTGACACTGCAGCATAGGAGATGAGACTTAGATTAAAGCCACGATTATCTTTCATAAAGTTTTCCATTGATTTTCCATGGCAGTTCCTGCAATAATAACACACGGTTACTGTTCATCCATTACTGACTATCCAAATTACATTTGAATGACGAAGGTTATTAGAGTTAGTTGTCCTTCTTATTCCTTGATTAATAATACAAATGTAGATTTCATCTTCTAGGAAGAGGTTTTATCTTTAGAGTCTAAATCTGGATGCATTTTTTTAAAGTGTTTTTGATAAGCATTACTTTTCATATCGTGAGCGAGGCCGAATGGCCGTTATTTTCCCTTGGTGGTTTATTCCTTAATATTTGCCAAGTTCACCTTTCATTTCAGACTAACAAACGATCTAAAATAGATTGGAAATGTTGCGCAATATTCATCCCAGCAAAGGGATCATTATTTTAGACAATCAAAACACCAGAGCAATGTTCATCTCGGTATTCCAAAACACTCAGCAGTTTCATCGATGCCGTCTATTTCAGAAGAGATTTTAAGAACTGAATCACAGTTTTGTATTTCACAGTGTGCACTTCGACTATAAAATAACTGACAACAAATAGCTGTGAGTTTGTGAGTTAAATTAAAACAGGGAAACATTTCCTCATACACAATCAACATCCATGTTGAACAACAAACAAAAAAGAAAGTAAAAGAATGATTAATATTTAGAGACCAGCAATATCTAGGTTCAATGAAAATAAAACCCTCGCCATCCCCAACAGTGCTTTGTCACATATTTGCTATGTATATTCTGAATTGTAGTTATACGAAATAAAACATATCCGTGAAATGCAAAACAAATGAAAAATACAATTTGTTTAGATTTTGCAATATAAATAGGAATCAAAACGAAAATCGGCGTGCCTTTTTAGTTTTGTGTAAAAAAAAAAACTATCGGGATGGCTTTGTCTGTCCGTCCTCACTTTATCTATCCGCCCTCAGATCTTAAAAACTACTGAGGCTAGACGGCTGCAAATTGGTATGTTAATCATCCGCCCTCCAGTCATCAAAGATACCAAATTGCAGCCCTCTAGCATCAGTAGCTTCTATTTTATTTCAGGTCAAAGTTGGCCATGATCGAGCGTCTGGCACCGCTATAGGTGCCAACAACACAGGCCACCACCGGGCAGTGGCTGAAAGTTTCATGGGCAGCGGCAGAGAGTTTCATGGGCCGTGGCTAAGAGTTTCATACAGCTTTATACGCTGAACAGAAAACTAGATTGTGCCGAAGAAACTTCGGCGCATTTTATACTTGTTTTGTATGGGAAACGAACAGGGGTGGATATACCGTTATTTGCTAGTCTACAGCAATTAATTAAAAGATGAAGTTATTGCATACGTACTGAATGGTCTCTCAGTATCTTAAATGCTTTAAATTCCAAAAACAAAAATCAGTTATTATTATCTTGTGTTGAATATAAATCTCAATGGAATGTAACAGGGAATCTCTAACGATCAGTTTACTCTGAAAGAGTAAAGGCAAAAATGTTAGACACCAATCTTTACGGCAGTTTGTATAGATATATTTTTTCCTTAGGCGTCGATGTCTAATGAGGTCAAGTATTGGCATTTTTGCGTCTTGGTCATTTAATCATAGATAACTTTTCACACAATATTTAACACCAAGAGCTGATGAGAGAGAGAGAGAGAGAGAGAGAGAGAGAGAGAGAGAGAGGAGAGAGAGAGAGAGAGAGAGAGAGAGAGCCAGTGGGGTGGGCCTCTTGGCAAAGAGAGAGTCCCAGTCAGAGAGATGTATCATTACTGATATTACACGCCTCTTTAAGAAGCCACAGATTGATGAAAGTATTTCAACAAATATATAAAAGGACTGAATGAAAATATATGTATGACTAACGTTCACAATATTCTCTTTCAGTATCACGTTCCATAACCGGAATGAGCGAGATAGGGCGGACAGCTATTGCAGGAATCGTTCAAATATTCAGTAAGACCTGCCAAGAACCAGATGACTCTGTGTGTAGTGTTGGTATCTGTAAATAACTGAAGGCTTCTATTGCAGTAGGCTCGTTATACTTTGATTTATTCAGGAGAAACGAAGAGAACAACCGGATCTGCTTTATTATCCTATTCTCATTCTGAGGAATTGGTCTTGTGTCACTATTCATTTACTCTGTGTTCCATTTTCCTCATTGTAAGATATTCCAGCACTCATTCCGTGAACTCACTCCTTACAGAGGGTTTCACCAGAAAGTAATCAATGTTTTATAATCTCTCTTCCTCTCTGTACCTGTACCCGCGTCTGTGTCTCCTCTCCCTCTTTCCGTTTCTTCCTTTATCTTTCGTTCTCAACTGTACCTTTTGCCTTCGAAACTAACTGATTCAGAAGCTAGAGCTTTAGGAAAAGGGAAGGAGACTACAGCATCCAAGTGATGTTTCAGTAGACCGGCACTTTTTATGGAAAGTGTAACAGTTAGGCACCTCATTCCATTTACGTAGATGGAAATGACCTACCCATTGCCACCATTTCGGGGAAGAGAGAGAGAGAGAGAGAGAGAGAGAGAGAGAGAGAGAGAGAGAGAGAGAGAGAGAGTCTCAGACCATTTATGGGAATGGGAGATGTTGTTACAAAGGCTCCCCGAATTTGCGGAGATGAGTTGGGTGACGAGTACCAGCTCATCGTTGAAATCACTTCTTCCCAAAAGTCAGGTCCTACGTTCCAGTGACAATAAGTGAGTCAATTCGGAAAACCCAATGGAAGTGTAAGGGATACACTAAATGATCGCAGAATTGGTGGCTTGTTTGTAATTTGTCTGCATTTGAAAGGGATTCAAGTAACTCTTCCGGTTTAATACTTTTGTTTATTCATCTGGTGTCCTCTTCTATTGTTGCTGAATCCAGTGTGGTTAATAAGAGAGTTCAAAACTATACTTGATCTAAAATTTCTTGATATATTCATGATAAAAAATAACGTCAAAAAGGAAATTTGAATGTAATATACTTATCCTAATTAATGAATCTTGATGTCTAAGGTGTTGGAAAATGATTCTGTCTATGGCATGAAAGCTTCTTCTGTTAAAGGCAAACTAATAACAAAATCCTCTCATCCATTAAAATAAGGATATAATATATTTACGAGCTTACTTTGTTTATTTAGTGAAAATTTACTCAGGAGTAGTTTTCATACCAGCATCCCTCTGCTTATTGGTAAATTGAATTACGTGGCATTAATGTCACTAAATTAGATTAACCCAGGATAAGCTGAGGAAGTTAACTTGTATTGCTTATAATAATTAACAAGTGAAAAATGCTCCGAATTTTCTTGGGCTCAATTGAGTTTTCTGTACAGCCGCTACAGAATATAATAAAGGCCACCGACAATAGACCCATCTTTAGGTGGTCTCGGTATAACGCTGTATGAGGAATTGCCCATGAAACTTTAACCACGGTCCGGTGGTGGCCTATCCTATATCGTTGCCAGAAGCACGATTATGGCTAACTTTAACCTTAAATAAAATAAAAACTACTGAGGCTAAAGAGCTGCAATTTGGTATGTTTGATGATTTGAGGGTAGATGATCAACATACCAATTTACAGCCCTCTAGCCTCGGTAGCTTTTAAGATTTGAGGGCGGACAGAAAAAGTGCGGACGGACAGACAAAACCGGCACAATAGTTTTCTTTTCAGAAACCATTAAGCCATAATAATGTATATGAGCGCTATTGCTTCATATAGTTGGGAGAATAATCACGTCACGGATTGGGAGGGAGCTTAAAACTATGTATAGAAGTAGTCAGGTAGGCCACAGGAGAGTGGTGGAAGGGCCTTTGATAGATATTTGCAACACAATAAGTGGCACTAAAGCCTTTACGCAGGATGACAGACATACAGGCAGGCTAGTCTGTCACTCCATAAATTTAAATCTGAAGCAGTTTCTCGAAGCCCCTGATACTGTCTCTCCCTCATTGTTGTCGAGGTGGCATCTGTCGCAGAAACAACAGGAGGCGCCGACGCTGAATTGTCACCAGTAACGAGCACCGTACGAACGAGAGACGTCCATTAAGAGAATCCATGGAAAAAAGTTACAGGTGAAAAAGCCTCAGAAAAACAGTCAGATTAATCTTTCCTAGATCGTGACCCCCAAGGGTTTTAAACCGGTACGTATCCACTTTTGCGGCGTGTTTAGTACGAGCCCGTTGGGGATTACCGTAAAATTCTAAGCAAGAGACTGTAAAAGTCATAAAAATAGTGACCCCCAAGAAATATTGTGAATTTTTCCCTGTGACTTTACTACCGGCCACCATAAATTAATGTGACATTTTCCATTGACTTTTTTCCGAGCCAAAATTGTGAATTTGTACCTGTGACGTTTTTTTTCCTGTGACTATTCCCGGCCACCTGTTAAGAAGATCACATGTGGCTCACAGAGACGGGGCAACCAACAACCATTTCTTAATTTGTACCGAAAGATTATTCGATGGTTTCCTGGACTGATGCAAAAAATTCGCCAATTATCTTCTTAAGAAATACATGTTTTTATTCAGTTGTGCCAAAGGTCGAAAGCTCCCTTTTATAACCTTTTTTTGTATTTTGAAAAATATAGTCGCTCATATATATTATTGTGGCTTTTTACTTATTATTTCCGGTCACAGTATAATGATGGACCATAGATTGCTTATAATCTTTATTTTCTGTTTTAAATCTGTTTTATACGTGACTCTCACCTTATTTCAGTAAACAAAAATGGTGAACCTTTGTTACGATGGTTACTTGTTACTTGGCATACGTTACGAAGTCTTTAATATCAAAAGTTTATTATAAACTAAATATATGAGGATGTACTTTAACGGCATTAAGTTCATTTCAACTATATAACGAGCATTGCCCTCAAAAGGATTAGAACTGATTAGTATTACTTCTGTTCATGATTAAGAGAGATTTTCAGAAGCAGTACAAAGAAAGTGTGATGCGGAAAACACCAAGTTAAGTAAACACGCACAAATAGCCGTTGTGTAATATTCGATCATATTTTCTAACGATTCATTTCTAAATGTACGAAAGATAATTTTTAAATCCTAAATAAGAAATTATGATAGCGTTCCGTGAGTCAGTTACCGATTATACGTTATTTAACAGAGAGTGTTTTTGGATATATATTGATCGATTGATTGTACGTTACTAAACAGTTTTTGGCTCTACATATATATATACATATATATATATATATATATATATATATATATATATATATATATATATATATATATATATATATATATATATATATATATATATATATATATATATATATGTATATATGATATATATATATATATATATATATATATATATATATATATATATATATATATATATATATATATATATATATATGTAGATATAAATATATATATATATAGATATAAATATATATATATATATATATATATATATATATATATATATATATATATATATATATATATATATATATATATATATATATATATATATATATATATATATAAACAAATGAGAAGTACACTTTTACATCTCGCAATACACTTTGGGAAAAGGCGTATAACGATAATATATATAAGGGTCATTGATATCCTGAAAACACTGGCGACGTGCAGTGATTTATCTACTGGATTCAGAGGTGAAAACTCTTCGTCTTCCGCGTTAGGAAATCAGCGGTTCTGGCTATGCCAAGTCAGTATTCCCTTTATTGTGGAAGTTGCCATGGCAAATTTAATCGTGGATTCATATCATGGTCTAGACATGGAGTTCGAGTGTGCGTCATCTCATATCCATGGGCGAGCGGACCCCATCTGCGTTTGATACCTGTCATGAACAGCGCTGAAGCACCAATGGCAGGATTTATGTATTCATTTTCATGGCCTTGTGGGAATTTGGCCGGTTGCACACTCACTGGACGCCCAGCTGGAGCTTCTGATCTCTTCAGGTATGCGTCATGAGAAATGATTTAAACTAGGGCAGGGGTCACCAACCTTTTAAGCTAGAAGAGCCATTTGTTTAGAAAATCATAAAAATGTAGTACTGTCAGAGCCGCAGTGACTAAAAACCTCTCTCTCTCTCTCTCTCTCTCTCTCTCTCTCTCTCTCTCTCTCTCTCTCTCTCTCTCTCTCTCTCTCTTAAATAATTAATATTTTCAGCTTTGAAACTATTTATATATCTTTAAAAATTCAATAAAATTGATACATATAATATGCTTTTAAAATTGAATAAAATTTCATCAAATACTGTCTGAAGAGTGTTACACACTTTCTTTGTTTTCAATGGATAAAAAGGTATTTGTTCAGTGTTTGGAGCCGCACGAGTATCTTGAAAGAGCCGCAGGTTGGCGACTCCTGAACTAGGGGACGGAGTGTGAGTTATTTCCGCTGAAGATGTTTCTGTTTACTGATCTAATTCGGTAATTGCTCGTTGCTCGTCGAATAGGTAGATGCCGCTAGGAGTTCAAGAAGCGATAACGGTTTAGAAAACCAAAGAACTTTTGTTATTGAAATAGAGTTTTTCCATTTTAATGAAAAGGCTTCTAAAAAAGCGATCTCCAGTTGCCATTACGTACTAAAACAGGAGGATCCACATGGTTAAATTTTGTATCCATACAAGGTAATAAATGAAACAAAACAGTAAAAAGGATTATTAAAGTGTACAATACATTTTAAAATTAAATTTTACGAAAAATTCCCATATATATATATATATATATATATATATATATATATATATATATATATATATATATATATATATATATATATATATATATATATATATATATATATATATATATATATATATATATATATATATATATATATATATATATATATATATATATATATATATATATATATATATATATTATCTATCTATCTATCTATCTATCTATCTATCTATCTATCTATCTATCTATCTATCTATCTATCTATCTATATATATATATATATATATATATATATATATATATATATATATATATATATATATATATATATATATATATATATATATATATATATATATATATATATATATATATATATATATATATATGTGTGTGTGTGTGTGTGTGTGTGTGTGTGTGTGTGTGTGTGCGGGCGTGCGCGCGTATGTGTATTCGTGTGTATGTGGTAGTGGGTGTGAGCATTCACGTGTCCATGGATCCAAATTAACTCGCGAATCTGCCATGAAGCTTCTAACAAATTAATGGCGTCCAACCGAACGGATTCGACTGTGGTATATATATCCATTTCCGTCTATTCCCTCTGTCTCTTGGCCATTAAGTAGACGCATTCAAGAAGCACAGCTGGTGGTTTCTGCGTTCGGATGGATTTATATGCACGTACCTTGGCACAAAGACAGGACAATTAAGTGCGGCTCATTAATCCTCACTTCACCTGTTTCCGTGACAATTACTACGCATTGGCGGTGGAGGCCCGCTACTCAGGCCCCGGACGCGAACGCACAAAGAAATTTTCCTCCATGTGAAGGGCATAAGTACTGTATTGACTCCCAAAGTTATGTAGTAGTTACCCATATGTGAGACAGAATTCGATTCCGACTGAAGAGCTAAGTGCTAAAGACTTTATCAGTAAGTAACATTTCTATCAGAGCGTTTTAAATACTTGCATCTTTTAACTGTACCATTCAAATACATACATTTAGTTTACTAAGATTCTAATTCAAGGTTAACAACTGACAGCATTTTCTAAAAATGGTTATTTTTCACTAGCAACCAATGGGTATATTCCCTTTACGGTTATAAGGCTAAAAACCAGCAGATATCCTAAGAAACTTATTGGTATTTAGCATCGAACCTTAGCCACTTGCATTAGACAGACCGGACGCCATGTCTTGAGAGTTCCCATTGACCGTCCTTTCTCTATTATCATTTTTTTTTTATCAAATGGCTTTCAAGTTCCCTCTTTATTACGGCAGCGGCTCAACAATAACTCAGGCGTTCATTTCCAGCGGTGTCCAACAACCATATTCTGTAAGTAGGAGGGCAGCCCGTCGAACATTTTCGTAGGACGACTCGTGTCAGACCTGATTTGATGAAGCACTCGAGGTCCTTCGTGCTGCATAGGAATATTCCCTTTCGGCTGAATGCTTGCACGAATGTTTTGGAAACCGAGAACGTTTGCGTTGCGATAAAACAACGAGCTGATGAATGCCGAAAAAGATAGTCTCTTCTCCTGGCAATATTCGTAATGTTCTATTTATAATTCCCACATACTAGTGCGGAAATAGTAGTTTTTTTTTTTTTTTTTTTTTTTGTACTTAGTACGGTTAAGTATATGTTAGTTTAACCAGACCACTGAGCTGATTAACAGCTCTCCTAGGGGTGGCATGAAGAATTAGATTTATCTTACGTGGCTAAGAACCAATTGGTTACCTAGCAACGGGACCTACTGCTTATTATGGAATCCGAACCACATTATAGTGAGAAATGAATTTCTATCACCAGAAATAATTTCCTCTTATTCTTCATTGGTCGGTCGGAGATTCGATCTTGCGGCCGGCAGAGTGCTAGCTGAGAACGGAACCCACTGACCCAACGAGGAACTACTCAGTGCGGTTTATAATATCTTTTAGTTCTTACAAAATATTTTTTTATGATCTACTAAGACAATATTAAAGCTACAAAACTGATATATAAAGCCATATTTAAACGGAAAAGACTATAATATACCTATGTTTTTGTGAGCTGCTTCTTCCATCAAGAAAGTGAAATGAATGTTGTAGATTTTGGAAGTGGATCTGGAGCTCATTTCGAAGAAAAAGGAACAAGAGTAAATATGCATTTTTTTTTTATGAATTCTAATTACACTTCCTAAATGTACAACATTCATTTCATTGTGTATGAGGAAGGAGCTCACATAAATGTATATAAATAGTCTTTTCTGTTGAAATGTTATTTTATGTACTGAATGTCAGTTTTGTACCTCAAGTCTTATCTTCTTAGAGTATAAGAAAAAAGGTGTTTGGAACTACTGAAAGATGGGGCAGACTATATTGAGAAAGAAAAATTAAGTAAAACTGCATGTGCCACACTAGTATGTATATAGAAGCTATAACTAACCGTGTCATCGTAATGTAACATTACGTTATTTTGCTTTATATATATATATATATATATATATATATATATATATATATATATATATATATATATATATATATATATATATATATATATATATGTATGTATGTATGTATGTATATGTATACTTATATGTATATGTACATTGTTACGAAGTGATCAAGCACCTGGTTATTACACAAATAGGCCAACAAATCTGTTGTGCAGATGATAATACCAAAAGTTACCTCACATCAATCAAATACTTGAAACCCCATAACAAAGAGTTCAACTGATTTACTAAAGGTACAATGATCCCATAAACTTACTTATCACTGGAGAAAATCAATGTAACTTTACCAAGTTATGGATGAGGTAACAATTATTAAGTTATATCCAGATTAGTGGAATATGGGCTTCACTTCAACCAGCACTGTAGCTGTCTCTCTGGTTCTATTTTACCTAGATAAATCTCAGGTGAACAAACAGATACATCATTTACCTTGTACACACTTATAAATGACTCTAATTACTGGTGATCAAAATGAAACACTGTGTTTTAAAAACTTTAAACAAACAGGTTTATTTCTAAGTTCAAAAGTTATATGTTAAGTTCACAATCTCAAAGGATTTACCATTAATTGACAATAGTGTAAGATTTAAGTATCTCTTAATCAAGTTTAATTCACAAAACTTTAATTTATCAAGAAAACAATCTGGTTAGGTAAGAATCAAACTATTAACTATCACTTAAGTGCCAAGCATTTACCTGATTTAACCATTACGAACAGTCACCAAAATATTACTGATTGGAATCCACATAACATTCTCTAAAATCTCTATAACAGGTAGGCACTAACAAAATGTTAAGAAATCACCAGCAAAACACAGTAACAATAAAATCATAATAATGTGATAGCACAGACATATAAGAATGCGATATGCAAAAAATGGAAATACAACAACCACCAATAATGTGCTTAAAGATTATATCAATCTTTCACAATAACTTTCCCTATAAAAAGAAAAGTTATACTCACGTCTTTCTAAGACTTATTAAAAAACAACAATTCTCTTTTACCAAGAATATCACTTAACAAAACTCAACAGTCACCACATTACCTTTTGTAATTATTCCACTATTACAATCTCCTCAACACTTGTACAAAATAATATTCCTGATCACCTTCTACAAAATTAACACACTCCTGGGATGAGTTTAACAGAGCTTTACAACAGATGTTCTTCTGTTATTCCCGTTATATATAATGGAACTAGAGAGAGAGAGAGAGAGAGAGAGAGAGAGAGAGAGAGAGAGAGAGAGAGAGAGAGAGAGAGAGAAATGTTTCTCTCAGGACCCTTTCTAGCAGACTACCGATGTCTTAAGAAAACACTGGCTTTTAACTCTCTAGGCCATGGGAATACTGGAGAATACACATAGGGTGTTCACACAAAATACACATGTATGAATACACATACACACATATACAAAGTATACAAGTACACATGGTTGAGCTTCGAGGGCGATACCCTCCTTTATCTTTACATGATGGACATTTCCTGTTCAGGGCTTACCAAACCTTTTGTCAGCCTGACGCAGCTGGGTACACATTTAAAGACGCTTTTAAACCAAAGCGACACCACTTATCTTCTGTTCCTCTTTCTCTCTTTCTCAGATTATGAACAGAATAGGCATAGGCAGAGTTAATAATGATGGAATAAGTATACAGTACTAAAGATATAACAGGAGGCTCGCCAACTGGGTGACAGCTCGTCACAATAACATAAGTAAATGCTTTTTCCTTAACCACCTGAGAAAACATGTGAAGCTAGCCTTTATTCTCTCTCTCGGCAGACCGGACGTGGCGATCTGATAAGCATTTCACAATACAACCTCAAACATTAAACAAAAGGGAAAAAATATCCCATAGAATCATAAGTCTATATAATACACAACTTATCTGTAAGAAAAGACATTTTAAAATCACGTCTTCACAACAAATGACGAATCTTGTAAGCAAAAAATCAAAATTTTTACAGAGACACTATAAACACTTACAAAATGGTTATAAAAATTATATCACCTTATAATAATGTATATATATATATATATATATATATATATATATATATATATATATATATATATTATAGTATATATATATATATATATATTTGTATAAGCATGAATGAATGTTATTCTCTATTTTGTTCACCTTGTGTTAGGCACTACATTTCCGCTCGCAAGAGCTCTTGACCTGTCTGTTTTGATATACGCTATATATATATATATATATATATATATATATATATATATATATATATATATATATATATATATATATATATATATATATATATATATATATATATATATATATATATATATATATATATATCAGTGCCTCACGCACCTTGCTACAGAGCAGGCTTTTTTATTCCTTCATTTGGATCCTAGGCTTTGTAGTTACGATAGCATCCAAAAAGCATGAGCAAATAGGAAATTTCCGATGATATTTGATTCATATATATATATATATATATATATATATATATATATATATATATATATATATATATATATAAATATATATATATAATAAGTAATTTATATTTACATATATATATATATATATTTACATATATATATATTTATATATATGCATTTGCTTCCGCTGCACCCGAAAGTGCACATTACTGGACGTGTGAAATACTTATCCCTATTGTTCTTGAAATATTACGGGCCATTCACCACATTGACGGTGTATACCCGTCTAGAGAGGGCACATAAATTTATATATTGAATTATTTTACTTTCAGAATGACATGAATTTCAGGACAGAGACTATCGAAACTTCATCCTTATACAAACATGAAAAAAGAAGTTTATATTTGCTTTTACTTATAACGTCATTAGATAATATCAGTATTAAAATGGAATTGTTTCCATACTTTTTTTAAAGGTTGTATCACATCGTATGTAACTAAAAATAGTTTAAATAACATTAAGAATAAAGCTCAGGTCGAAATCAGTTAAACAAAAAATTGCTCTTTATGATGATATCACTACTATTGATTGGATACAGTCAGAGCTCATTTAGGAAAATAATACACTTAATACTTCCAAAGGAAAGCAAATATTCGCGTCTTCCAAAGGAAAGCAAATATTCGCGTTACAGAAAAGTTTACAAAAAACATAGGAGCCCAGAGAGTTAGAATAATTCTTCCTAAAAAGAGTTTGCTTGTTTGATAAAAGTAAATTATACTCTTGAGTATCATAAAGACACATAACGTATACTTATGTATATATACATATATGTATAACTGAATCACGAAAGTTTGAAAAGTAATGAATATATAAATGAAGGTAATGTTTATTTCGTGGCGTTGCCTTTAAT
>JANJGK010000031.1:6723890-6758890 GCA_039081455.1 Macrobrachium rosenbergii | reverse complement strand
AGCATCGGGATTCACGAACTTGATCGTTCCACCCTGACCAAAGTTTGTCCTACCGAAAGGCAAAGGAGCGCCTGGAATTTCTAATTTACCTTACAATAAACAGCTCGTTCATGAAGTCCACGAAGTTTCCGAAAGAGCTCTTGGTCAAGGGGAAAGTTGATCTCAGACGAAGTTACTTTGGGATGAAGAGACACCAACTGAACGTGCCTTTACAAAACCTGCAATGCCTTTTGTGTAAATGGAATCACACGAATAATTTTATATGCATAACTTTTATTTATTCTTAACGCAATATTTTGCGTGATAATCACAATGATATCTAGACAAGAATTACGTGGAATTATCTGATTTTGCAAAGGGAAATCACATATAAGACGTTTCAGAATTTGTTCGATCAGTTGATACAATATGGTGACTTATTTGCGTTTATTTTTTTTTTATTTAAACCAAAGAGGCCACAATGACGCCGATACAAAACGAAGAATGGATTTCTTACAATATATATTCCGATATTCGTTAAAATAGTCTTACCTTTAAATTCTTTAAAAAGGTTTTAACTTCGTTATGTAACAGGTCGTTTGTCTTTAGGGATACGTATATTAATGTATGGAAGACTCTTCGATTTTAAGTTTTATTCATAACTGCTAAAACTGTTTTTGCAGGAACTGGCTATTATTTCACAATAAAATCCTATGCAATATTTTTATCGGAGAGGCATCCCCAATTCCTTTCCATCAAATATTGCCAACTTAAAAAAAAAAAATTAAAAAACATTCCTTATTTGAAATACCTCGATGTCATTCACTTACATTTTATTACCTTTTATTGCAAAAAAATATAAAGAGACAGGGAAAGAAAGCCCGCATGACTGCTCTATTGTTTGGCATGTCATGGATGCCCAAAACAACGGGGGTCTCTGAAAAACATTCAGAAAGTTATGCGCTGTTTTATGGAGGCGTTTGTGGGTTGTTAATTATTGGTCTACGGTGCACAGGACGGGAATATGAAAACATGTTAGATTGTGAGTGGAGAATTTTAATGTTTAACGCACAGAGAGAGAGAGAGAGAGAGAGAGAGAGAGAGAGAGAGAGAGAGAGAGAGAGAGAGAGGCTGGAAAAGAGCCTCTGGAATATCCGGCACATTTTCAAATGTATTTGTACTTAAGATAAAAATCAATACAGTACTATCTTTTTTTGATATCTGATGCTAATTTTTATCATTCAAATGATATATGTAGATCATCATGTAAATTTTCTGGGGAAACGCTTTAGCTCCATATGAGATGGATAGAAATACAAGAGGGTGGTACCAATTTTTTTAACACTTGGTAAAGAATGAAAAAGAATTTTTCAAAAAGTAAATACACAACCATTTTTTTTATTTAAAATTATCTTCCACAAGCCACTTAACTGACTAAAATCGCTTAAGACACAATAAAGTTATAACCATTTGAAATACCTACGAATACCAATATTCTCTTAAAGAGCCTGTTATTCATTTTGTTGTTGAAATCAGATATTCTTGATGCAGCTGTGATCGAGAATACGTGGAATATGGCATTGTTGTTGTATTATTTCGTGTCAGATTATACAACAACCTCATTCGTTCTCATTTGTCAAACTAAAACTGAAGAGAATGAATTGATTCAAGTTGAAGGCTGGTTTCCATTCAAGGGGAGAACAAGCGAAGTATATTTAACATTTCAGTAATGCATTTTGCACGTGATATGCTATACTCCTCAAGAATAAAATGAAAAAAAGATTCTTCCATTATAAGCCAGGTCGAAAACACATATTCTTGCTCATCCGTTCTCCTTACTTTTCTCACCTGTGCTCCTTGAGAACTCAATTTCGGATTTTTATCCCCGAAGGGAGTGAGCCAGTGTTTACTCTCCTTGCAAGTCATCGTTTTCTCATGAGAATAATTTTATAGACTGGCAGAGAAAACGAGACTTTCAGAACCGCCTAGCGTTCTTCTAAAGGATAAAGAATTTGGGTAGATCTTTTGAACTAGAAAATAGACATTGAATTCTTCTTTTTTCGAGATTTATATGGTTAAGATAAAGATAACGAGGAACACAGTACTATCAGTCATTAGAGAACTTTTTGGCTCTGTCCTAAGTCTGCGTGCGTGTGTCTGAATGAAAAGAACTGATACTGACAACATGGTGAGATTTCTTAGTTGGAACCCACCTGACACTGATCCTTATCCTAATTAATTTTGTGGTTTCCACTAATAGACATACATATAAAGCTAACCAGTTCTATGGAAGAGGTAATTTATCATCACTAATAAAAAAAGAGTTTTTTGTGAAGACATTACCGAGTTTCTCATTTACTCTAGGCCAAAATTACTTCAACTAACTGACAAAATCATCTCAGCACCAGTTCGCAAAAAAATGATACGAAGAGAGGAGAAGGAAACCAATAGAATGAATAGCAACAAGAGAGATCCCCCAGTGCACGCGCAATACCGGATGAGAAATTTCGTCATTTGAGAGCACTTTGTAACAAGGGAACACCCTGAGTTCCCTCACGTCCAGGACAAATTGACTGATGAATAGTGAAAATAACGATTCTTGTCTCAGCTCTGCTCGCACAGATGTGAGGGGGGGAAAAGGAAAGATGGCCAGTCGGAATGCCCCTTCAGGAGGGAAGCAGAATGGGTTTGGTATAGTAAGCCTTGAAAGATTTTCTCAGTGGTTTAAAATCTCTTTCAGGGAGGTTCGTGCTTTTGGTTTTGGTTGAATGACCTCTCTCTGTCTATCTGTCTGCCTGTCTATGTGTCGGACTGACTTTTTAGTGGCTCTTCTTCTTCTTCTTCTTCTTCTTCTTCTTCTTCTTCTTCTTCTTCTTATTATTATTATTATTATTATTATTATTATTATTATTATTATTATTATTGGTGTAATAAAAATCCACAATTATGGAGTAAACTATATTACTAAGCATTTTAATGCTAACACTGATGATAAACACCACTCAGGTGTTCGAAAGTCTTTGCTTGTATATTTTACATAGTAATATATTAACTATATAATTGTGGATTTTTATTACACAAATTGTTTTTTACGAGACTGAATTTCTTAGCAGTTATCATTATTATTATTATTATTATTATTATTATTATTATTATTATTATTATTATTATTATTATTATTATTATTATTATTATTATCTGAATATACATCCCTATCATTCACATATTGGCAGGTGCGAATGTTGTTTTTTTTTATCGTATTTTACTAAGCAAAGAACGAACGCTTTATATTTCAGCACAAAATAATTTTACCAGTTTTATATCGCCGAAAAGACAAAGCGTTCTTTGTGTTGCCTTAATAGATCAAAATCAAGAAAAACAAACAAATATAATTTATCAAAGCAGAAAGTAGATACTACATGAACGAATATTATTCTTCCGATGTAATTCTCAAAGACGTATTTCGAGTTTATTAATCAGAATATTTTAACAATACATCTTTTCAGTCAATAATATCAAACTATGGAAATTAGTCTTAATTATGCTATGCCCTTTTAGTCTTTCGAAAACGCATCAATGCAGTTATTAATCCAGAATTGTAAAAACAAGTAAAAAAAATGGGCCGAAGTTTCTTCGGCGCACTCAAGTTTTCTGTACTGCGTATAATCAAGGCCACCGAAAATAGATCCATCTTTCGGTGTATAATACTGTAAGACCCGCGGCCCATGAAACTTTAACCGCGGCCCGGTGGTGGCCTGCTCTATACCGTTGCCAGATGTACGACTATGGCTAACTTTAACCTTGAATAAAATAAAAACTACTGAGGCTAGAGGGCTGCAATTTGGTGTGTTTAATGACTGGAGGGTTGATGATCAACATACCAATTTGCAGCCCTCTAGCCTCAGTAGTTTTTAAGATCTGAGGGCGAACAGAAAAAGTGCGGACGGACAGAGAACGTCGGCACAATAGTTTTCTTTTACAGAAAACTAAAAAATTTACCGTTTAGTTTATCATTTTTACGTTAAAAGGAAATTTTCTTAAATGCATTTATTATATTTTTTTTTCGAAAACCAAATATCTTGTCACATTTCATACTTCCGGAAGTAATAAAAATCCACTTATTTCTCCCAGTCATGGGTAGACTTCCATTTCAAATTCTGCAAATCGAAGCTGAACTCATGAATTCATACGTTCTCCATTAATAATGAAAAAGAAAATATCTTATGAATGGTACTTCTCAGATATAGGAAGACCATAAGGAAAGGTGGTGAATCCCTGATTTGACATCATAAGACACGGAAAAACCGATATCCGATAACCCGAGGGAGTAAACGCGCCCTCGCAATCAAGGAGCAGAATTTATAGTATGAGGTGTCTCGAACGCCATGCAGGAAGTACATCAGACTTTAGGGAACTTCCCCCACCGGATTCTCAAATGATCTTCACACGACTGTAGAGGATTCTTTGAAAGTTTTCATTGGCTGTTGTTGTGGGTCGTATATTCCCCTCCATAGAAATCCATGAGCGCGGAAATTATGCTGTACATACAGATATACGAGTTTTCATACTTGCATGCAGCGAATAGAAAACAGAAATTCTCTCCCTGAGCCAAAAAATATAAGGATGAAATTTATTGGTGTGTATTCACTCTCTCGCCTGGACACCCAGAGGCCTTCTATTAATCGTCCCCCTTTCGTACTTCACAAAGTCCCAATGTTTTTGTTTGTGCGACCCCGAGCTGAGTGGGAAGTTTGTCTTCCGTTATTTTCGAATCGCTATATTTTCTTTTACTCTCGTTCGTCTCCGATTTTTTTATTTCTGGTGTGTTTGTTCAGTAATTCGGATTTAGTCCTATTTCAGTGGAAGGATTTCTTTTATCATTACGAGAAAATAAAAACCTCAGAAATCCAGGCTAAGTCCAAGGTACAGGGAACTGAACACAATCAAACAATGGGTACAAAGAATTCAGACTAAATATTAATCCTAATTAACTTCGTTTTTAGGGAACGAATATATTTGACTACTTACGTCTACAATTTTGGAGCTGCACTTGAAAACTGTAGTTTTTTTTTTTTATTGATAAATGTTAAAAAAACAGACAAATGGATTCTCTGAATTAGCTGGTTTCCCGGGCAAAGTATAACTGACCAAATTTTTGCATTTCATGTCTAATGTAATGTGATTAATGTAATTACATGTTAATACAGTATGTATAACCTGCAGAACAATATAGAAATAACCACATTTATTTTTTTACTTATATGAAATGATCTCCAAATAAAAACAATTGTCAGATCCAACATGAATAGTTAATTACAGATATTTCATTTTATGAAATAAACGCGTAAATTTGAGAGAGCGTGTCAATCAGGAGTTCTCTGCGAGTACATGCGAGCATTGGTAAGAGTGAAATCACGTGTGTCCTCACTGCATATATAAGCACGTTCGTTTTTGAGGAGTGTTGAGTGGAGGGGGCGGGGGGATTACGTCTCTTCTTTTGATTTCGTTTTTAACATCAAATCAACTTCAAGCTCCATCTTTATTATAGCAACAGCTCAACCATAACTTTGGCGCTTAATTCCAGTGAGAACCAAAAGCCACTTTCGAACCTTTCCGTTGGACGACTCTTGTCAGACCTGATTTGATTAAACGTTCGGAGCCCTACGCGTTATATCGGGATATTCTCCTGTAGCTGAACGTTTGTTCTAATGTTTTGGATACCGAGAACATTTGCTCTGCGAGAGAACGTTTAGTTTATGATTGTCGAAAAAATAAAAAATTGACTCGACTCTTCCGCTGGCAATATTTGAATGTACTAATAATAATATCACATTATTTAAGGAAGGGAGCTCACAAAAATATAGATATATAGAATTTTCTGTTTCAGTATTGTTTTATCAATTGAATTTTAATTTTGTAGCTATATTATCTTGGCAGATTGTGAGAAAAAGATATTTGTAAGGGCGGAAAGATTGCACGAAATCTACTGAGTAAAAAAGACGAAAAAATTATTAGCGTGGGAAATGTAATTTTTTTTTTTTTACTCAGTAGAGTTCGTGCGATCTTTCCGTTCATACATATATATATATCGTTTTTCTCAGTCTGCGAAGATGATGATATAGCTATATAAAATTTATATTCAGTGACAAAGCAAATACTGAAAAAGAAAATTCTATATATCTGATTTTTTTTGTGTGAACTCCCTTCCTTAAATAATGTGATATAAAGGTTATACATTGAGGAATCGTAAATATAATTAATTTCGAATAATTAATATATATATATATATATATATATATATATATATATATATATATATATATATATATATATATATATATATATATCTGCACATAAAAAATCTAGTTATTTTATCCTGCTAATGCTCCTGGCGTTACCGCCGTTGAAAGAGACCGAATGATCACGATATGAAAAATAGAAACTTGACTGCAGTACTCTCTCTCTCTCTCTCTCTCTCTCTCTCTCTCTCTCTCTCTCTCTCTCTCTCTCTCTCTCTCTCTCTCTTTGTCCCTTTATACATATATATATATATATATATATATATATATATGTGTGTGTGTGTGTGTGTGTGTGTGTGTGTGTGTGTGTGTGTGTGTGTGTGTGTGTGTGTGAATACACAATGAAGGCAGAGGAAGCACCCCAACAGGTCAAGGACGTCATGTTTATTCGGTCGCAACGTTTCGAAGCCAACCAGCAGGCATCATTATCAAGATACAAGGCAATAATACCTAATCAATGAAATTAAGTGACAAATATTAAAACACACAATATAAGTTACAATAAAAGAAAAGCAGCTAAAAATACGAGTAAAGGACCAACCGTTGAGTGTGGAGGCAGAGGGAGGACTGACCAAGAACCTGAAAAGCGTAACCAGTTCACGAGAGATAAAGAGGTGTAGACGCGGCATGGGTATTCATTGAAGGGACCAGTTATTTTAATAAACAATGATTCATTGTTTGTTAAAAGCTTATGATTGAAGCCTCTTCCCAAAACCTTAAAGTCTTTATACTGAATTGAATATTTACATATATCGGCATGATCGCTGATATTGGAAAATTCGGGATTTGAAAGTTTAGTGTCAGTTCTATAGCTGACAGCTCTACGTGTCGATCCAATGTAGGTTCCTCGATTACATCGAGGGAAGGAGAAGGGGGAGGGGGGGAAGGGGGAGAGGAAGGGAAGTAGGACGGTGAGGAGGAGGGAAGGGGAAAGGGGAGGGGAGGGAAAGGAAGAGTGAAGGAGGGGAGAGGAAGGAAGAGTGAAGAAGGGGAAGGGAAGGGGAAGGGGGGGAGGATCGAAGAGGGAAGGGGAGGGAAGGGGGATGGGGTGGGGGAGGGGAAGTGGAAAGGGAAGAGAGATGGGAGTGGGGGGGAGGGGAAGGAGAGGTGAGGGGAAAGGGGAAGGGAAGGAGAGGGGGAAGGAAGGGGAAGGGTAGGGGCAGGAGTTGAAAGAGGGAAGGGGAGGGACAGGGGGAAGGGGGAGGGGAGGGAGAGGGTAGGGGCTGGAAAGGGGGATGGGGATACGAGGAGAAAGTTATAAACGTGCCTAAGAAATTTTCACAAAAATGAAAGCCCATAATCAAAAAGCGAAAATAACAAAGCACGTGAAAGGAGAACTGCCATTACAATATGTAACTATGAATGAAGCATAGTTATTTTTAAATAGAAAAAGGATTAATAAATAAAGGAAACTTCGCTTAATTGTGAATTCCGCAAATGAACTCAAATGTCAAGTCTGCGTGGATGGCCAAAGTTGAAGCACTGCCCAGAACTGAGAACCTGGGTGTTTGAACCTGTCGTAAACTACCGAATTATCACTCTTAAGATATCCCACCTGCCACAAGTAAGGATACCTAAACACAAGTTAAGAAATCGAAAGTTAACAGGGCATTATGGATATCATAATTCCATATGTATCTGGCAAAATCAAATTACAAATATATATATATATATATATATATATATATATATATATATATATATATATATATATATATATATATATATATATATATATATATATAGATATATATGTATGTATATATATATATATATATATATATATATATATATATATATATATATATATATATATATATATATATATATATATATATATATATATTTATTTATATTTATATTTATATATTTATACATTTTTATATAGATGAATTGAAAGGAGGCTAAGTGTCTCCAAGCAGGCTATCCAATATATCCGAAGAGAAAGAGAAAGGTAATATTCTTGCTTATCATCCAACACGTGTACCAAGAACTTCTGATTTTCTTTCAAGCGAAGAGCATCAGAATTCACTTATTTGATCGTTCCATCCTGACCAACGTTAACTTACCGAAAGGACAGGGAACGCCTGGAATTTCGCATTTACCTCAAAATAAACAGCTTTCTCATGAAGTCCTCGAAGTTTCCGAGAGTGTCATTGGTCACAGGGAAGTTGCTCACAGACTAAAGAGACACTAACTGAACGTACGTTTGCAAAACCTGTAATATTTTTCGAATAAATGATTATAAGGTCTTTTGGTGATGTGCAAGAAAATCAATGGGTAATGAAAAAATTCATAAATGATTTTATGTGCATATCTTTTAAGTGCTATTAATACGATACCTTTCTCGACAATCGAAATCTAATTTGTAGACAAATGATGTGACATTATTTCAAATGGTACAGAAATTATTTATATGACGTTTTAGAATTTTTTGTCGACGAGTTGATACATTATGCTAACATATTTGCTCTTCAAGTTTTACCTGAATGGAGGAAGCTACAATGACACCGTTACCAAAAGAAAATATAAATTCTGGCATTCGTTAAAACAGATTTACCTATAACTTCTTTGAAGAGGATTTCACTCCTTTATGCAACAGAGAGATTCGTATATTACTGTGTGTTGCCATCTTTCGATTGGCACAGATATGCACGATTACAAAAATGTATTTTTTGACTGGCTATACTTCACAATAAAAAAATATACAACATTTTTTTTTCAGAGTGGCAACCCCATTCCAATGAAATTTTGCCAACTTGAGAACAACCATTAAAAAAAAAATCATATTCGTAACACCTCGATGTTATCCCCTTACACTGTATCGCCTTTTATTGCAAAAATATGCTGAGAAGGAAAAACGCCCGCATGACTGTTCTATTGTTTGGCATGTCATGGATGCCCAAAACAACGACGGTTGAATAAAACCGTTCTCTGAAAAGCCTCCCTGAAAGTTATGCGCTGTTTTATCGCGGTGTTTGTGTATTGTTAATTGGTTTGCGGTGCACAGGACGTGAATATGAAAACATGCTAGATGATGAATGGGCAATTTTGACGTTTAACAAAGAGAGAGAGAGAGAGAGAGAGAGAGAGAGAGAGAGAGAGAGAGAGAGAGAGAGAGAGAGAGAGAGAGAGAGAGATAAAGGAAAAGAAGTTCCTAAATATCCTGCGTTTGCTCAAATGCATGTATACTTACGATTTTTATCTGATGTATAAAAATCACTGCTATTTGTTGTAATATTTGCCGATTTTGACCATTCAGAAAGATATAAATATTTAATTTTATTTGATAAACTTTGTAGAAAAATATCATAGAGCACGTCATACGGGTGAAAACATAAGAGGGTAGTGCCATTTGTTTTCAACTCAGGCGAAGGAATAAAAAAAAAGTAATAAAAACAAACTTCAAAAGCCGTTTGACTAAAATCGCTCGAGCCATAAAAGTTATAAGGGTTTGAAATTCCCACAAATTGCATTGTTCATGCGGGGCCTGTAGTCCCTTTAGTAACTAAAATCGGACATTATTGATAAAACGTGGAATACGGTATTATTGTCATATTTAGAGTGGAAACACGTCATTCTTAGGTCAAACCTCATTCGTTCTAATTTCCCAAACGAAAAACTCAGAGAATCGAATTTATTCAAACTGAATGTTGGTTTCCATTTATGAGGAGAACAAAAGAAGTGCACTGCAGTTGGTATTTTAATAACATTTGAGTAGTACGGTTCATGTCTGATGTGCTATATTCATCAGTTATTCAGGAAAAATGATCATTCCATTATTAGCCGTCAGGTCAGGAAAACAGATCTCTGCTCATCCATTTTCATTACTTCTCTCTCCTCTCCTCCTTGAGAACTCAATTTTGAATTCTCATACCCGAAGGGCGTGAGCCAGTTTTTAACTCACCTTGCAGGTCTTCCGTTTTCTCTTGAGGGTAATTTTATCTCCTAATAGATAGAATGAGATTTTCTGAACCACTTAGGGTGGTTCCTATGGATAAAACATGGCAGTCTTATTCCTAATGCCACCATTTACAGCAGATACATACCGCATAGAATTCACAAAATTTGACTAGGGTCACTATTCCGAGAGATCTGTGGTTTCGGTAAAGATAATGACAAAGATAGTAGTATCATTCATTAGAAAACACAGTCTGCTTAGTTTGTGAATTAGAAAAAAATAACTTGGCAATGATAGCAACAAGAATATCGTGAGAGTTCCTCAGCGGACACCCTCCAGACACTTATCATTATCCGAGTTTATTTTTTTATAGATTTCACGTAGAACGACAAACAGACGTACAAACAAAGCTAAACGGCAATATAAGCTCCTTGGCGGAGGTAAACGTGAAGGAACCACTTATCACGAATGGAAGTGTTTGTGGTTACACATTACCGTGCTGCTCATGTTCTCTAAAACCAATTTTCTCTAGGCACTGATTTCCATAAAAAGAAATGAAAGAGAGAAGAAGGAAAACAGTAGAACTGAATGAATAGCAATGCAAAAGGCCCCCAGTGGACGTGCAAATCCAGATGAAAATTTCCGTCATCTGAGAGCACTTTGTAACCGGGGTACACCCCAAGTTCCCGCGTGTCCGGGACAAATTGACTGATGCAGAGCAAAGGTAACGATTCTTGTCTTAGCTCTGCTACACAGAATTGAGGGGAGAAGGGAAGAGGTCAGCCGATATGTCCCTTCAGAAGGGGAACAGATGGAAAGATTTTCTGTGGCTTAAAAACTCTTTCAAAAAACTTCGCATTTAAAAACTTTCAAGGGTTATTGCTTTTTAAAACTCATCCTACGGAGTTTGCATTTTAAAACTTTCAAGGATTTTTGCTCTTTAAAACTCTTCCAAGGAGGTTTCTATTTCAAAACTCTCTCAAGGGGCTTTGTGTTGTTTGTATGATTCTCAGACAGTCCTTTTAGTAATGAATGGATTCAATAGGGTTGATTATTTAAAATTCTCCTCTTTTCATTATTATTACTAAAAGCAGTAGTCTCTATAGTAATATACATCCCAAGTATTTCAGCACAATATGATTTTACCGCGTTTATTTCATTAAAAAACTAAGCGTGGCTTAGTAAACAAACGTAGTTTGTCAAAGCACAGAGTAGATACTACATGAAAGCATATTTTTTCTTCCAATACAAGACTTAAGGACGCATTTCGAGATATAAATAAAAATATTTTGAGAGTACATCTTTTCAGTAAAGAAAGTCAAAGTATGGACAAGAAGACTCACAATAATGCTATGCTTCTTTAGCTTTTGAAAACAAAATAATTCCTATTTCAAATCCAGAATTTCTTTTTTGAATTGTTAGCGGGAGAGTTATCATTTTTACCTGAAAAGAAAGTATCTTCAACTTACTTTGAAGTAAGAAAATATATTTCTTACTTCAAAGACAGTATATTTTCCAGCGAAGGATTATTTTTTTCCTTCGAAAACAAAATCAAATCAAATTCATTCATTTTTCCCATTCATGAGAAGAGGAAAGAACATCCATTTCAAAATCTGTTAGAAAAGAATAGAAGAGAATATAGAATTTAGGCCAAAGGTCAAGCCCTGGGACCTATGAGGTCATTCATTGCTGAAAGGAAAGTTGAGAGTAAGAAGCTTTGTAAGATGTAACGGGAGGAAAACCTCGCAGTTGCACTTTGAAACAGTTGTTAGAGAGGGAGGAAAGTCAGATGGAAGGAAGAGAACATGAACGGAGGTACAGTAAAAGGAATGAAAAAGGTTGCAGATAGGGGCCGAAGGGACACTGCAAAGACCCTTAAGTAATTCCTACAGTGCACCACGTGAGGTGCGCTGACGGCACTAGCCCCCTACGGGGTAAACTCGTTAGAGGATACGTGCTCTGATTCATAATAAAGAAGAAATCTCCTGAATTCTACTTCACAGACATAGGAAGACCTTATGGAAAGGTAGCGAATCCATAAACTGACGCCATAAGACACAGAAAAACCGATTTCCGATAACCCCAGGGAGTAGAGGCGCCCTCGCAATCACTAGGAGCAGAATTTATTGCATGAGGTCTCTCGAACGCCATGTAGGAAGTACATCAGACCTTTTATTTCCTCCAAGACTTCAGACCATTAGTAACTTTCTCCAGTGGATTCTCAGATCACCTTCCCCGCAGGGGGCTAGTGCCGTCAGTGCACCTCACAGGGTGTACTGTAGACATTACTAAATGTTTTCTGCAGCGTCCCTTCGGTCCCTAGCTGCAACCCCTTTCTTTCCTTTTACTATACCTCCATTCATATTATCTTTCTTCCATCTTGCTATCCACCCTCTCCTAACAATTATTTCTTGGTGCAACTGCGAGGTTTTCCTCCTGTTACTCCTTTCAAACCTACCTGCTCTCAATTTCTTTTCCAGCGCTGAAGACCTCATAGGTCCCAGTGCTTGGCCATTAGCCTAAACTCTATATTCCAGTCCAGTCCATTAAATCACTTCCAAGCGATTACAGAAGATTCTTTGAAAACTTTCGATGGCTTTTGCTGTGGTTTGTACATTCTCTTCAAGAGAAAAGCAGTATTGTAGAAATTACGCAGTGCATACGAATATTCAAAGTTGGATGCAGTCTGTAGAGAATAGACATTCTTTCCCTGAGCATAAAAATATAAGGATGAAATTTGTTGGTGTGTATTCACTCTCCCGCCTCGATAGGCAGTGACCCTCCATAAATCGTTCACCCTTTCGTATCTCACTAAGTCCCTATGTTTTTATTTGCTCGACCCCGAGTTGAGTTAGAAGTTTGTCTTCCGTTGTTTTAAAATCGTTATGTTTTTATTTATTTTTGTTTTTCTTCTGTGACTTTTAGGTTTTCGTACTTTCGTTCCTCTTCAATGTTTTTATTCTCTCATGTGTTTATTCAGTGACTCCGATTTAATCTTTTTTATTGAATGGACCTTTTCACTTCGTTCATATATCACAATTGGTACTAATTGTATTTGATTGAATAGTGTCATGAAAATTATAGAATCGTAGACAGATCACAAACAAACGGGGGGAGGGGGGGAATGAGAATAATCGGTAGCCTGAATTCCCCTTATATTCGAGGAACAAATAAATTTGGCTTCTTACCTCTAGAATTTCAGTAATTAAATGCCCGTTACTAGTATTATGGTCTCCTTTGGGAATCGACTTTCAAAAGTGTCTGTGGTCTTTTTTTTATATTGGTAGTTTTGGTAATAATAGATATATGGAAACTTTAAATTAGCTGCTTTTCCAGGTAAGATACAACTGACCAAATTTTTGCATTTCGTGGTCAGTGTAATCAGATATATCAAAGTTGACATATTTTGCATAATCTGCAAAGTACCTTTTAAAAATAAGCACATATATTTTTTTTATTTGTAAAAAAAATTTTGTGGGCATCAGCCAGATCCATCATAAATAGAAAATTACATATATTTTATTTGATGCATTGAATGTCTGTTTGAAAGGGCATGTTCATGAGGAGTTTTGGGTGAATATGCGTGCGCATTAAATACGTTTCCTCTGTGACATATGTGTGTATGCGCGTTCGCGCTTGAGGAGTGTGACAGGAGAGATATCTCTTCTTTTGACTTCGTAATTTCTTCTAGCAATTGCATAATGATTCCTGCTAAAAATCAAAGGATAAAGGTTCTCTATGTTAGCTTTACGTTTGGCTTAGTAAGAAACTGTTGATCAGTTATTGTTCGAAGAGCCAGTTGTCATCGAATAGATTAAACGGATGCTACAAAGTACTGCTTTTCACACACATTGGATAAAAAGGAAAAGTTTTATAAAATTAATTCGTTTTATTACTTTATTCATCATTATGGACCAAACATTTCTTTTTCTTTATCATGTTCAAAAACATAACTAGGAATGACTCTACTGAACAAATTTAAATTTGTAATTGAAAGTCTTACTCTTACTTCTTTAACTGAAATGAGAATGTCTCATACATCTAAAAGTGATTTATATTATTTTAAAAAGGAGCTTCACATCTTCAAATTTGGATATCAAAAACATGAATTTCATTGCATTTCTCATTATGGTTAAGAATTCTATGACTGATCAGAAGTAGGTTTTAATAACATGACGCGGGCTTTCTACACGCGGATTTAAGTGGGCATGGGCAATAAATTAGTCAAAATATCTAGATAGCTTGTGCAATGCTGGACTGATCTTTCAAAGTAATGATTATACTGGCTTCCCTCTTATACGTGTATACATATGATAAAAAAAAAATGGAATTTAAAAAAAATCTATTGAATTTCCAAGATACGCCAAACATAAGATATGAATCCCTTTGAGATAAACATCTCAACATTATGAAAAGAAACAGATAAAGGAAAAAACACAAGTTCATATCCACAACGCAGTCACAACGCATTCAACCTTACCATCACGTATTTAAATTTAGCCTCTCCTCTTGCTATAAAAATCCCGCGGGAAAACTCATTCTAATCTCAGCGTTTGTGTACAAACCACGATAGTCTGAAGATTTAATGATGGCAAGTCTCTTTCCAGTTGTCTGGGGAATTTCCTTCAGCACGCACTTTACCAATACAATAGTCTTGCATAGTGCCTGCCTTACGAAAGATAATTGCAACACACTCTATCTGCAATTCCCTCAGGTGTTTTTACGAGCACAGATGAGGGATAATGAGGCGCTTTCTTTCAGATTAACTCTAAAGGCGAACAATCACGGAGGCCTTTGAAATACTGGGAAGTAATTTGAGCTTTAACTTGAACTCACAGAGCAAGATTAGAATGAATCATTCCTTTCAGTAAGGTTATTTCTATAACATCTGGGTCAGTCTTGATTAGAATATTCTGTACACTAAATTTAGATACGCTGATTCAGCATATTTGATGAGATGTGATCAAGAGATATCCGTCATCTCTGATGAGGGACCTTGGTAACTCATTTGTGATTAGGTGACTTATTGTTCATTGCATAACACCGAAGATGAGTAATGATTCATCGTAAATGGTGAGGCTGGTATATTACCTTCTGGCGATTCATTAGATTTGAGGAAGCAAAGCCATGTTGCCAATGTTTTACATTCACTTTCCCGAGGTAATTTATCTGCTTATTTTCCCACACACTTTCTGACATTCTCATATGTTTAGAGATTGGTACTCACGTTTATTTATTTTTGAGACCAGACGGCTCAATAAATAAAATAGTATATAGACCATTTTTAATATGTCTGTTCAGAAACTTAATATCAATAGTAATATAGGCATGAATAGAATAAATTGCAAAGAAAAATCACTAACAAAGTTTCGTCCTATAAGAGGCTCTACGTGAGAAAAATGCGACAAAGAAATCGAGAGTATAGATAAATGTTTGTCGAACAGAAGTTGTTATTTATCTATGGCCCAGGGAGGTGTCTTTTTGGTAAGGGAGACACATGTAGCACTGTGGATGTTGCTCGAGCATACGTGATTTATTCGACACGAGACTGCCACGATCATTCGCATCCGAGCTTTGAACTTTGATTTATTATTTAAAAGATTTATTTCCTTTTCCTTTGTTTGTTCATGTTAAAGAGATTCGAAAGTGGAAAAAGCATCACCATTAGTCAAAAGCAAAAGGGAGCAATCAGAGGATATCTAAGTAATCAAAAATGGGACGCAGGAATTGGCATATCAAAAGATTTTTGTTTCTAGAAATTTTCCTGAACGTGGAAAAGGATGTGCCTCAGAAAAATATACTAAAACACATACAGTAGCTTAAAAAAAAAAACCCGTCCTTTGTTATCTCTTGGTTACCGAATATGGTAATTTTTCGTCTCTCTCACTAAATATAATTATTCTCAGGAGTCGCAGTACTGCTGTCACTGTTTCAATGAATGTAAATAAAAACAGAAAACCTTTCATTAGGAGATACAGCGGCTTGATTATGGATATTCCAACGGCTAGAAGTTTGGCAATTTGAAGGGAGAACGTAGCATATCTGAGACTCCAATCATCACCCAACCTAGATCAAACAAGACAAGTAAAGCTGCAATGAGATAAAGAGAAAGAGGGCAAAGCGTGAATACCAAATCCTCAGAGACTTTGTAATATGCAGACGTTCTTGTTTGCTTGCTGCTGATGGGGAAATATGCTTTCTGAATTTCCATTAAATATTTTGCCTGAAAAATTGGTTAGAGCCGTTCAAGTGTTTCCGTTGCCGCCGAGTTCACATTTCTAGATTTTGTTATTGCATGAAAAGAGCTCATGGAAATCAGCATGTAGGAACTTTATTTTGGCGTTTGGTGTCTGTCTACCTCTATATCTGAATAAATAGCTAAGATCCTCCAGATTAACTAATTTATATGTGGAGGAAATGGACAACACTAATATCCCATTGCTTTATTTAAAAAGGTTATACACGTATATTATTTCCCACCTTCGCAACAAATTCAAACTCAACTATTTCTCTCATTTGTGAGGAACATGTATTTCCTTTTCAAATTCTTCAAATCCCAAACTAAACTCTCTAGTAGACAAGTCCTCTGATTCCATATAAGAATAATCTTATGAATTCTCCTTCACTGATATAGGAAGAGCATAAAGAAAGTTGGTGAGTCCCTAAATTGGCCTCATAGGACACGGAAAAATCGATTTCCGATTTCCCAAGGCAGGAGAGGCGCCCTCGCAATCACTGGAAGCAGAGTTTATAGTAGGTGGTGTCTCGAACGCCATGCAAGAAGTAATTCCGACTTCCGGGAACTTTCTCCAGCAGATTCTCAACTTCCCTTCACACGATTACAGAAGATTCCTTGAAAGTATTTAATGGTTGTTGTTGTGGCTTTTATATTCTTTTTCCGTAGAAATACATTAGCGCAGAAATTATGCTGTTCTTGCAGATATAATAATATTCAAAGTGGTAGGCAGCCTATAGAAACAGACATTTTTTCCCCCAAGCCAAAAAATAAAAGGATGAAATTTATTGGTGTGTATTCACTCTGTCGCCTCGATACCCAGTGACCCTCTATTAATCGTTCCCCTTTCGTACTTCACAAAGCCCAAATGTTTTTGTTTGCTCGATCCCGAGTTGAGTGGGAAGTTTGTCTTTCATTGTTTTAGAATCGCCGTATTTTCTTTCACCCTCGTCCTCTCTAACTTCCGGATTTTCATAGTTTCATTCCTCTTCGACTTTTTTTTTTCTCCCTGCTGTGTTTATTCAGTGATTCGGGTTTACTTGGTCCTTCCTCAGTGAATCGATCTTTTCACTCCGTTCTGATATTATTATGAGAAAATGTGTACCAAATTTGTTCTATTGAATAGTTATAGAAATGACAGAAATCAAGGATGAGCCTAATGAAAAGGGGATTGATCTGAACCAAACGGCGGCTGAAAAAAAAAATCAGACTAGTTAGTAATTTGAATTAATATCATCTTCAAGGTGCAAATATATTCTTTTACTGACCTCCCGTTACTAGTTCTATTTGGCATTCACGCTGAGGTGTATTTTGTTTATTTTTAATTAATAATAGTTACAACGTGACGAATGAAGGCTTTAAATTTGTTTCTTTTCCTGTAAGTTATAAATAATTAAATTTTTCTCATTTCATGACCAGTGTTATCTTATTTATGTTAATAAGTTACGCATAATCTGCAAAAATTGTAGAAATAACCGCGTTTATTTTTTTTAAAGCATCTTCAAGGAGGAGCAATATCCACACTATCATAAATAGTGATTTACAGCTATTTTTTTCAATGTTTAAACGTCTAAGTTTGAAAGAGCGCGTTAATGAGCTTGTGTGAGTATGCTCGGCTATGAGTGTGAAAACTTATCTGTCCTCACTGGCATATGAGTGCGTGGGAGTTCGTGCTTGTGGAATGCGACAGGGAAATGTCTCTTGTTTTGCTATCGTAATATTTTACAGCAACTCTATATTGACCCTCGCCAAAAACTTGGGTAACAGTTCTCTAAACTAGCGTCTTTTCAGTTTTTCTCTACAGTATATCTGCCCTAGGGAGAAACTGCTGAACAGGTACTGTTCGACGAAGTAGTTATTATTGAACAGATAGAGTTGATGCTACGAATCCAGGTAAAAAAGTCACAGGTAAAAAAATCACAGAAAAATGGTCACGGTAAAAAAAAGTCACATTAATCTTTCCACCTTTGCGGCGTATTTAGTACAAGCCCGTTGGGGGATTACCGTAAAAACATAAACAAAAGACTGTAAATATCATAAAGAGAGTGACCCTCAAGAAATGTCATGAATTTTTCCCTGTGACTTTATTACCGGCCACCATAAATTAACGTGGCTTTTTTTTCCTGTGACCTTTTTCCTAGCCAAAATTGCGACTTTTTTCCTGTGACTTTATTACCGGCCATCGATGCTACAACGCACTTCTTTACACACACATTGCAAGAAAAGAGTTTCACAAAATGAATTCGTTTCACAGCTTTATTCATCAATATGGAACAAACATTTTTTTATCCTGTTCAAAAACATGAATAGGATTGAATACACTGAACATATATAAATTTCTAATTAAGAGCCTTCATTGCATATCTCATTATGGTTACAACTTCTGTCTCTGATCATGAATAGTTTAAATAAACCATTCCGTGCCTCGAGAATTCTGCACGACGATTGAAGTAGGAAATTTATTCCTCTGAGACAAACATTAGAAATGAACAAAAGAAAAACAAAGCAAAATTCAGTATTTTGTCTCCACAACGCAATCACAACACATTCATTCTTAATAACAATTATTTAAATTTAGCCTCTCCTCTAGGTATACAAATCCCACGGGAAAACTCATTCTAATCTCAGCGTTTGTGTACAAAGCATGATAGTGAAGATTTAATGATTGCAAGTCTCTTTCCAATTGTCGGGGGGTATTTCCTTCAGCACGCACTTTACCCATACAATAGTCTTACGTAGAGTCTTCCTTACAAAAGATAATTGCAACACACTATATCTGTAATTCCCTCATGTGTTTTCTGGTGATCAGGGAGTCATAATGAGGAGCTTTCTTGCAGATTAACTCTAAAGGCGAACACTCACGAAGGCCTTTGAAATACCGAGATGTAGTTTGAGCTTTAACTTGAGCTCATAGAGCAAGATTAGAATTAATTATTCCTTTCAGTAAAGTTTTTTCTATAACATCTGGGTCAGTCGTGATAGAATAGTATGTACACTAAATTTAGATACGTTGATTCAGCATATCTCATGAGATATTTAGCGGGAATGATTAAGACGACAGATCTTAGAGTTATGATTTATTAACAAACGACAGTGGTATTATATGGATTGCCGACCCATCAGCAGACATGAAATTTACATAGTAACTAACAGACCAATAGTGCACGTGCATTTGATTTTAGACTTTATGTTTTCTGAATATATAAAAACCAGTTGTGTCGTAGAAGGGTTGCTATCCTGCTGGCTCGACTTGTTACTAAGGGGGTGGAATGTAGGAAGTTGCGGTCCACGAGCTGGTGCGATGCTGTTGGTGACAGACTATAGGCAAAGCGTGGGAAACTTCTGTCACAGATGTCAATGACGAAGGCTTTCTGCTTGCAGTCGATGACCTGATAGGGGCCCGTGTAGAGCTGGGTTAAAAGCGGTCCAACTGCATCAGTTCTGATGAATATGTATGTTGCAGTGTGCAGATCCTTGGGGATAAAGTTGTTGTTGGTTGGCTTATAAGATGGGCCGTGAGGAGCAAATTTTCCGGCGATGGTCTGATGATGCCAGTTGAGGGATTATTGTCAGGGAAGAACTTGCTAGGTATCACAAGCAGATTGCCATACGCCATTCCTGCTGCTGACCCGTCAAGGACCTCTTTGGGTGTGGTCTGAAGGATGAGTAGGACCCATGGAAGCTGCGAGTACCAGGTTGAGGAGCTGCAGCGAGACATGAGTGCTGCTTTCAAGGTGCGGTGGAAGCTCTCGACCATGCCATTGGTTTCGGGATGGTAGGTAGTTGTGTGATGTAGCTGGGTGCCAAGGAGGCGGCTTAGGGATGTCCAGAAATGCTACATGAAGATAGTGCCTCTGCCGAAGGTGGTGTGATCAGGTATGCTGAATCTGTACACCCATGATGGGAGGAAAGCACTGGCACACATTGCTGCTGATGCCTCTGTCATAGTGGTGGCTACGGGCCATCTTGTCGAGTGGTTGACCATTGTGAGGAGGTACTGATGTCCTCCGGGGCGCAGGAGGGGTCCTACAATGTCAATGGGGACATGGACGAAACAGCATTGTGGTTGATGAAAGGAGCCCATGTCTGAATTTGTGTGACACTGGATTTTGGAGAGCTAGCAGGAGAAACATCGCAGGCCCACAATTTTACATCATTTGATATGCCAAGCCAGATGAAGCGCTTCATCAGGAGGATGGCCGTGGATCATCCTGAAGGGTGTGCCAAACTGTGGACAATTTCGAAGATGTAATGTCCGAGTGTGGGATCCATGGGCGAGGGCGGCTATTGCTGATATCACAGAGGATGGAGGTGGGGCGTTTGTCGTTGTTGGGGATGTCATGCTCTTACAGAGATGTTAATGAGGTCTTGCCAGGTATCACAAGCAGATTGCCATATGCCATCCCTGCTGCTGACCCGTCAAGGACCTCTTTGGGTGTGGTCTGAAGGATGAGTAGGATGAGTAGGACCCATGGAAGCTCTGGGTCCTGCGGTTGCTTAGCTGCCAGCTGCTTGCAATCGAGGCCAAGGTGTACTGCATCGATGGACGTCAGCAATGGGGTTGTGTTTCCCAAGGACGTGGCAAGGGGTGCGGTTGAATTTGGCAATGGCTGACAAGTGGCAGTGCTGACAGGGTGAAAAGGCATTGGACTGTCGGTTTATAGAATGTACTGGCAGCAGATTGAAGGGTGAAAGGCGTGCCCTCTAAAAAATATTGGAAGTGTTTGATGGTGAGGTATGCTGCTAGGAGTCCACAGTCAAGCGTAGAGTAGTTTGTCTCTGTCTTGCTAAGTTTCCTGCTAAAAAAGGCGAGGGGTCGAGGATGATCATGGATGATCTGTTCCAACACAGCTCCCATGGCTACATTACTGGCATCTGTGGACAGCAGTAGAGGATGACCTGGTGCAGGGAAAGAGACAGCAGTGGCCTTTGTGAGGGTGTTTATGGCGGAGGTGAAGGCGGCTTCCTGCAGGGTTCCCCAGGCGAGGGTCTTGGGCTTGCCCTTGAGGATTTCGTAGACCCTTGATGGTGGTAGGGGTGGGGAACTTCCTGACGAGGGCGACCTTTTCTAGCAAGGGCTGGACGCCTACAGGTGTTATGAGGTGCCCCAAGAATTCTACCCTCTTGGTGATGGAGGAGCATTTGTCGTATCGGGCGAAGAGGGTATTTTCTTGCAAGCTTTGGAGGATGATGTGCAGGTGTTGGAGGTGCTCCTCCTTTGATGCAGAGAAAATTAAAATATCGTCAACATAACAGATGCAGAAGGGAAGGTCTCCCAGGATGCTGTCCATCAGCCGCTTCAAAGTAGCTCCTGCTTTGTCCTCTGCAATGCAGGAGCTACTTTCCAGTGAGATACTTTCCCTTCTGCATCAGTTACTTCTATGATATTTTCATTTTCTACTGTCAAAGGGCATTGTGATGGCATTCCTCAGGATGTGTTCAGGATTCATGGGGACCTGGAAGTAACCTTTGAGCAGGTCCAGCTTTGAGAAGATTTTTGCGCTGTGTAGGAAAGTGGCCATGTCTGTGATGTTCGGGAGGGGGTAGTGGTCAGCCTCAGTGATCACGTCCAGCCTCCTGTAGTCCCTGCACAGGTGTAGGGTGCAGCCTTTTTTGTTACTATGTGGAGGGAAGATGCCCAAGGACTGGGTGTCCATTTGACACAAACCCATCTTCTCCATCTCTGTGAAGTTTTTCCTTGCAGCGGCAAGTTTCCCGGGTTGTAGGCACTGGAAAGGGGAGTGTATGGGATGGCCCGAGTTTTTGATGTGGTGGAAAATGCTGTGCTTGGCAGGGATTTGATAAGATTGTTGTAGTTCAGGTTTAAAAGCATCTGGATGTGTGGCAAGCAGGTATGCAAAGTTGTCTTTGGAATCGGTGATGTGGAGGGCGAGTTCTGTAGGGGCTGCAGCACTGGGCATTGTGGACAGATCAGTGGCATCGATGAGGCGCCTGTTGGCAGTTTGTGGTATGTTAAGAAGTCCTCCCCAAGGAGAGGTATTGAAATGTCCGCGATGATAAACTGCCAGTGGTACTTTCTGTCTTCGAGGTGAAAGGTGAGATGCTTCAGACTGAAGGTAAGGATAAGAGAGCCGTTGGCAGCTGTGAATCGGACTTCAGATGGCTGTGGGTATTTGGTTGGTTGACTGGATACAGACAGAAGAAAATAGCAAGCCCCTGTGTCAACCAAACAATGAGTACCTGTGGCAGAATCAAGGATAAAAAAGACAGGTGCTGATAGCGCACATAGGATTTGATATATCAGAATTATGGTTAGATATGTGTAAATTAGTATGGTCCCTGGTTGAGGGATTTGCACCTGTTACGGTTATCACGAATAGCAGTAGCTGTTTCATGCGTTTTTTGGCCATGGGCACCCTAGGAAGCAGTTCTTGGTGGCAGGGCCGAATGTTCTGTCGTATCAGCACAGCTGAAACGGTGGCGATTGCTGCTGCGTGTTGTTGGCGACCTTGGGTTTCTGAAGGCAGAATGGGCGGCAGGGGTTTGTCCTTGAAGTTTACGAGGTTTGACAGCCATGGAGGCCTCTGTGGCATTAAGAAGGTCGTCTGTCGCTGAAGGGTTGGATGTTCCTTGAAGGGTGGCAAAGGCGTGGGCATGGTGGCTGTTTGCAGCAGCATGGATGTCCATCAGATTGTTTGCTAGGGTGGCGAGGGCATCGTTGTTTGTGTTTTCGATGTCGGTCAGTGCTGCCTTTACTGACACTGGCAAGTGCTGCACCCAGGGTGCATTGAGGATGTCAATGGATCTGGGAGAACCATCTGCTGCAGGAGGAAGACAGGCAAGGGCTCTCATCTCAAGAAGGGCTGCGGATGGGCACTGATCACCCAAGGGTTGCTGTGCCTCGTCGAAGATCTGTTGTACACAAACAGCTAGGGATGGCATGAATCTGTCCAGTAGGACCTTCTTCAGGTCTCCATACTGCATGACGTCGGTGCCCTTAGTGTCCAGCCACTCCGTCAGTTGGGGAAAGAGGTGGTCCGGCAGGGTGGCAAGGACGTAATCTGCCTTGGATGATGAGGATCGTACGCCCTTAATTCGAAGCATGACTTCATCCCGACAGAACCAAGTGTAGTTGCTAGTCGGTGTGAAAGTCGGAAGCTTGACTTGGGCGATGGTGTCACAAGGAGTGGTGGAAGGGGAGGGCGATGTGTCTGTCAGACATCTTTGCTGGTGTTGGCATGGAAGGGTCATCACTTTAGCGGGAGTTATTAAGATGTGATATCTTAGGGTTATGATTTATTAACAAATGTCAGTGGTATTTATATGGATTGCTGACCGATCAGCAGCCAGGAATTTTACATAGTAACCAATAGACCAGTAGTGCACATGCATTTGATTTTAGACTTTGTGTCTTCTGAATATATGAAAACCATGTGTGTCGCTGAACTGTTTCAATCTTGCTGGCTTGACTTGTTGCTAAGGGATGTGACATGGGAAGTCGCGGTCCGTGAGCAGGTGCGATGCAGGTGGCAACAGACTGTCTGGAAAGCGTGGGAAACTGCCGTGCCATAGATATGATGAAGAGAATTCCGTCATCTATGGTGAGGGACCTTGGTAACCCATTTGTGGTTATGTAATTTATTGTTCATTGAATAACACCGAAGCTGAATAATGATTCAGCATAACTTATGAGGCTAGTGTATTACCTTGTGGAGATTCTTTAGATATGAGGAAGCAAAGCCATGTTGCCAATTTTTTACATTCACTTACCCAAGGTAATTTATCTGCTAATTTTCCTGAAAGAGTGACCAAACACTCCCTGATATGTTCATATGTTTAGAGAGTGGTGCTTACGTTTATTAATTTTTAAGACGACACGGCTCAGTAAATCATATAGTATATAAACCATTTTTAATACAGCTGTTCGGAAATTTGATATCAACAGAAATATAGACATAAGTAAAACAAGTTACAAAGAAAAATCACTAACAAAGTTTCATTCTATAAGAGGCTCTACTTGAGAAAAATGCGACAAAGAAATCGAGAGTATAGAAAAATATTTGTCAAATAGAAGGTTTTATTTATCTGTGACCCAGGGAGGTGTCTTTTTAGTAAGGGAGACACATGTAGCACTGTTGATGTTGCTCGAGCATACGTGATTTATTCGACATGAGACTACCACGACCACTGACATCCGAACCTTCTACTTTAATTTATTATTTAAAAGATGTATATCCTTTTCCTTTGTTTTTTCATGTTGAAGAGATTCGAAAGTGGAGAAAACATCACCATTAGTCAAAAGCAAAAGGGAGCAATCAGAGGATATCTAAGTAATCAAAAAAGGGACGCAGGAATTGGCATATCAAAAGATTTTTGTGTCTAGAAATTTTCCTGAATGGGGTAAAGGATGTTTCTCAGGAAAATATACTAAGTCCAGTAGCTAAAATACATACATTAGCTTCAACAACAAATAATCATCATATTAGCTTCAACAACAAATAACCGTCCTTTGTTATCTCTTGGTTACCGAATACGTTAATTCTTTGTCTCTCTTACTGAATATAATTCACAGTAGTCGTAGTACTGTTGTCACCATTGCAACGAAGGTAAATAAAACATAAAATCTTTCAATTGAGATACAGCAGCTTGATTATGGATATTCTAGTGGCTAGGAATTTAGCAATTTGAAGGGAGAACATAGCATATCTGAAACTACAATCATGACGCAACCTAGATCAAACAAGACAAGTAAAGCTGCAATGAGACACCAAATCCTCAGACACTGTAATCACCAGACGTTCTTGTTTACTTGCTGCGGATGAGGAAATATGTTTTCTGAGTTTCCAATAAACCTTTTGCTTGAAAAATTGGTTCGAGCCTCCCCTTCGGAAACGACTAATGGTTCAAGCGTTTCAGCCGTCAACTAGTTCACATTTCTGGAAATTGTTATTGCAGAAAAGAGTCCATGGAAATCAGTGTGAAGAAACTTTGTTTTGGCGTTTGTTTATCTCTCTGCCACTGTGTCTGTATAAATAGCTAAATATCACCAGATTAAGTAATTTATGCGTAATGTAAATGGACAACACTGATATCCCATTGCTTTATTTAAAAACTTTATACACGTATAACATTTCCCACCTCCGCAACAAATTCACAGTTAATTATTTCTCTCATTTGTGAGGAAAATGTAATTCCTTTTCAAATTCTTCCAATCCCAAACTAAACTCTTTAGTGGACAAGTTCTCTGATTCCATATAAAAGTAATCTTGAAATTCTTCTTCACTGATATAGGAAGACCATGAGGAAAGTTGGTGAGTCCCTAAATTGGCCTCACAAGACACGGAAAAATCGATTTCTGATAGCCCAAGGCAGTAGAGGCGCCCACGCAATCACTGGAAGCAGAATTTATAGTAGGTGGTGTCTCGAACGCAAGAAGTACATCTGACTATCGGAAACTTTCTCCAGCGGATTCTCAACTTCCCTTCACAAGATTACAGAGGATTCTTTGAGAGTTTTTAATGGCTTCTTTTGTGGCTTTTATAACCTTTTCCGAGAAATCCATGAACACTGAAATTATGCTGTTCTTACAGATATATAAGAATATTCAAAGTTGTATGCAACGTATAGAAAAAAAAAATTTTCTTTAAGCCAAAAAATATAAGGATGAAATTTATTGGTGTGTATTCACTCTCTCACCTCAATACCCAGTGACCGTTCTATTAATCGTTCCCCTTTCGTACTTCACAAAGTCCAAATGTTTTTGTTTGCTCGACCCCGAGTTGAGTGGGAAGTTTGTCTTCCGTTGTTTTCTAATCGCCGTATTTTCTTTCAATCTCGTCGTCTCTGACTTCCGGATTTTCATAGTTTCGTTCCTCTTCGAATTTTTTTTTATTTATGTATTCCCCGGGTGTGTTTATTTTCAGTGATTCGGGCTTTCTTGGTCCTTCTTCAATGAATGGGACTGTTCACTTCGTTCTGGTATTGTTACAAGAAAATGTGTACCAAATTTGTCCTATTTAAAAGTTATAGAAATGACTGAAATCAATGCTAAGTCTAATGTAAAGGGGATTGATCTGAACCAAACGGCGGCTAAAAAAAAAAAAAAAAAAAAATGCACTGAAGTTTCTTCTGCTCAATCGAGTTTTCTGTACATCGTATAATCAAAGCCACCAAAAACAGATCTATTGGTCTTGGTATAATGCTGTATGAGCCGCGGCCCATGAAACTTTAAAACACGGCCCGGTGGTGGCCTGGTCTATATCGCTCTCAGACGCAAGATTATGGCTAACTTTAACCTTAAATAAAATAAGAAAACTGCTGACGCTAAAGGACTACAATTTGGTATGTTTGATGATTGGTTGGTGGGTGATCAACATGCCAATTTGCAGCCCTCTAGCCTAAGTAATTTTTAAGATTTGAAGGCGGACAGAAAAATGCGGACAAAAAAAAAAAAGCGCGGGCGGACAGACAACGCCGGCACCATAGTTTTCTTTTCAGAAAACTAAAAATTCAGACTAGTTGGTAATTTTAATTAATGCTATATTCAAGGTGCAAATATATCCGTTTACTTACCACTATAATATTTCATAAAAAATTGCCCGTTACTGGTGTTCCATTTGGAATTCATGCTGCGAAGGTGTGTTTTGTTTATTTTTAATTGGCATTAGATACAACGTGACAAATGAACGCTTTAAATTAGTTTCTTTTCCTGTATATTATAACTCATCAAACTTTCTCATTTCATGGCCAATGTTATGTTATGTATCTACGTTAATAAATTATGCATAATCTGCAAAAAAATGTAGAAATAAGGCTTTTATTTTTTTTATTTAAAAAAAAGCATCTCCAAGGAGGAGCAATATCCACACTATCATTGATAGTGATTTACAGTTATTTTATTCAATGCACTAAACGTCTAAGTTTGAAGTGGCGTGTTAATGAGCTCTGAGTGAGCACATGTGCACATTTATAAGTGCGAAAACATACGTGTCCTCACTGACATATGTGTACTTGTGGAGTGGGACGGGGAAATGTCTCATGTTTTGCTATCGCAATATTTTACAACAATTCTATATTGATCCTCGCCAAAAACTGTCGGGTAAAAGTTCTCTAATTTAGCGTCTATCAAGTTTTTCCTCACTGTGTATCTGCCTTAGGAAGAAACAGTTGAACAGGTACTGTTCGATGAAGCAGTTGTTATTCAGCAGAGAGAGTTGATGCTACGAATCCAGGTAAAAAAAAAAAAGTCACCGTTAACAATTCACAGGAAAAAAGTCATAGGCAAAAACTCACAGGAAAAAAAGGCACATTAATCTTTCCTAGATGGTGACACCCCAGGGTTTTAACCAGGTATGTATCCACCGTTGCGGCATGTTTAGCACAAGCCCGATGGGGATGACCGTGAAAACGTAATCAAAAGACTGTAAACATCATAAAGATAATGACCCCCAAGAAATATTGTGCATTTTTCCCTTTGACTTTATTACCGGCTGCTATAAATTAATGTGACATTCTGTCCTAGACGAACTTGTGACTTTTTTCGTGTGACTTTTTTCCTAGCCAAAATTTACTTTTTTTCTGTGACTTTATTACCGGCCACCGATGCCAACGCACTGCTTTTCACACACATTTCATGAAGAGAGTTTCACAAAATGAATTCGTTTCACAGCTTTAGTCATCAATATTGACCAAACATTTCTTTGTTTTATCATGTTCAAAAACACGAGTAGGCTTGAATACATTGAACATATATAAATTTCTAATTAAGGACATTGCTTTCATTTCCTGAAATGAGAATATCTCATATATCCAAAACTAAATAATGTTAATATAAAAATGAAAATAGCAGCTTTCAACTAGGATTACTACAAACATGAATTTCATTCGATATCTCATTGTGGTTACGAATTCTATCTTTGATCATGAATAGGACTGAATAAACCATTACATGCCTCAAGAATTCTGCACGACGATTTAAGTAGGTATGGGCATTAAATAATTCACAATATCGAGTTACCCATGGAGAATAATGGACTGATTATTTAAAACTTCAATGGTATAGGCTTTTCGCTTGAAAGGTTATAAATGTGATATTAATAAGATGGGATCTAAAAAATTTCCTATTGAATTTCCAAGATTCGCAAAATGTAAAATATGAATTCTTCTGAGATAAGGATTAGAAATGAACAAAACAAAACAAACAAAGCAAAATTATTCAGTATTTTATCTCCACAACGCAACCACAACACATTCGTCCTTACTAACAAGTATTTAAATTTAGCCTCTCCTCTTGCTATAAAAATCCCGCGGGAAAACTCATTCTAATCTCAGCGTTTGTGTACAAACCACGATAGTCTGAAGATTTAATGATGGCAAGTCTCTTTCCAGTTGTCTGGGGAATTTCCTTCAGCACCCTCTTTACCAATACAATAGTCTCGCGTAGAGTTTACCTTACGAAAGATAATTGCAACACACTCTATCTGCAATTCCCTCAGGTGTTTTTACGTGCATAGATGAGGGATAATGAGGCGCTTTCTTTCAGATTAACTCTAAAGGCGAACACTCACGAAGGCCTTTAAAACACTTGGAAGTAATTTGAACTTTAACTTGAGTTCACAGAGCAAACTGAGAATGAATCACTCCTTTCAGTAAAGTTATTTCTATCACATCTGGGTCAGTCTTGATTAGAATATTCTGTACACTAAATTTAGATACGCTGATTCAGCATATTTGATGAGATGTGATCAAGAGATATCCGTCATCTCTGATGAGGGACCTTGGTAACTCATTTGTGATTAGGTGACTTACTGTTCATTGCATAACACCGAAGTGGAATATTTACTCAGCATAATTGACGAGGCTAGTGTATTACCTTCTTGAGATTCATTAGATTTGAGGAAGCAAAGCCATGTTGCCAATGTTTTACATTCACTTTCCCAAGGTAATTTATCAGCTAATTTTCCCAAGTTCAGTTATGTGAAAGAGTGACCATACACTTCCTGACATTCTCGTGTTTAGAGATTGGTACTCACGTTTCTTAATTTTTGAGATCACACGGCTCAATAAATCAAATAGCATATAAGCCATTTTTAATATGGCTCTTCGAAAACTTAATATCAACAGAAATATGGACATAAGTAAAACAAATTCCAAAGTAAAATCACTAAAAACGTTTCATTCTGTAAGAGGCCCTACGTAAGAAAAACGCGTCAAAGAAATCGAGAGCGTAGAACAAAATTTGTCAAATAGATGTTATTTATCTATGGCCCACGGGTTGTCTTTTTGGTAAGGGGACACATGTAGCACTGTGGATGTTGCTCGAGCAAGCGTGATTTATGCGACACGAGACTGCCACGATCATTTCCATCCGAACCTTGTACTTTAATTTATTATTTAAAGGGGTGTTATTTCCTTTTAGTTTTTTCATATTAAAGAGATTTAGAAGTGGGAAAAAACATCACCATTAGTCGAAAGCAAAAGGGAAAATCATAGGATATATAAGTAATTAAAAAAAAAGGGGGGGGGACGCAGTAATTGGCATATCAAAAGATTTTTGTTTCTAGAAATTTTCCTGAACGGGGAAAAGGGTGTGTCTCAGAAAAATATATCAAGCCCAGTAACTAAAACAAATGCAGTAGCTACAAAAAAAAAAAAGTCCTTTGTTATCTCTTGGTTACCGAATACGTTAATTCTTCGTCTCTCTCACTAAATATAATTCTCAGGAGTCGAAGTACTGCTGTCACCGTTTCAATGAAGGTAAATAAAAACAAAAAACCTTTCATATGAGCTATTGCGGCTTGATTATGGATATTTCAAAGTCTAGAAGTTTGGCAATTTGAAGGGAGAACGTAGCATATCTGAAACTACAATCATGACGCAACCTAGATCAAACATGATAAGTAACGCTGCAATGATATAAAGAGGAAGAGGACAAAGCGTGAATACCAAATCCTTAGAGACACTGTAATAGGCAGACGTTTTTGTTTACTTACTGCTGATGGGGAAATATGTTTTCTGAATTTCCGTTAAATGTCTTACTAGAAAAATTGGTTCGAGCCGTTCAACCGTTTCTGTCGCCGCCAAGTTTACATTTCTAGAAGTTGTTGTTGGGGAAGGTAGTTCATGAGTCAGCGCGTAGGAACTTTATTTTGGCGGTTGGTCTCTCTCTGCCTCTATGTCTGTCTAAATTAGCTAAATATCCGCCAGACTAACAAATTTATGTGTAAAGGAAATGGACAACACTAATATCCAATTGCTTTGTTTAAAAACGTTTTACACGTATAACATTTCCCACCTCCGCAACAAATTCAAACTCAACTAATTCTCTCATTTGTGAGGAACATGTAATTCCTTTTCAAATTCTTCAAATCCCAAACTAAACTCTTTGGTGGACAAGTTCTCTGATTCCATATAAAAACAGTCTTATGAATTTTTCTTCACTGGTATAGGAAGTCCATGAGGAAAGTTGGTGAGTCCCTAAATTGGCCTCACAAGACACGGAAAAATCGATTTCCGATTTCCCAATGCAGTGGAGGCGCCCACGCAATCACTGGAAGCAGCATTTAAAGTAGGTGGTGTCTCGAACGCCATGCAAGAAGTACATCCGACTATCGGGAACTTTCTCCAGCGGATTCTTAACTTCCCTTCAAACGATTACAGAGGATTCTTTGAAAGTTTTTAATGGCTTCTGTTGGGGCTTTTATATTCTTTTCCGTAGGAATCCACGAACTCTGAATTTATGCTGTGCTTACAGATATAAGAATATTCAAAGTGGTAAGCAGTCTATAGAATCAGACTTTTTTTTTCCCTAAGCCAGAAAATATAAGGATGAAATTTATTGGTGTGTATTAACTCTCTCGCCTCGATACTCATTGACCCTCTATTAATCGTTCCCCTTTCGCATTTCACAAAGTACAAATGGTTTTGTTTGCCCTACCCCGAGTTGAATGGGAAGTTTGTCTTTCGTTGTTTTAGAATCGCCGTATTTTCTTTCACCCTCGTCTTCTGACTTCCGGATTTTCATAGTTTCATTCCTCTTCGAGTGTTTCTCTCTCTCTCTCTCTCTCTCTCTCTCTCTCTCTCTCTCTCTCTCTCTCTCTCTCTCTCTCTCTCTCTCTCTCTCTCTCTCTCTCTCTCTCTCTCTCTGCTGTGTTTATTCAGTGATTCGGGATTACTTGGTCCTTCCTCAGTGAATAGATCTTTTCACTTCGTTCTGGTATTATTATGAGAAAATATGTACCAAATTTGTTCTGTTGAAAAGTTATAGAAATGACAGAAATCAAGGTTGAGTCTAATGTAAAGTGGATTGATCTGAACCAAACAGCGGTTGAAAAAAAAATCAGACTAGTTAGTAATCTTAATTAATGTTATCTTCAAGGTGTACATATATCTGTTTACTTACCTCCCGTTACTAGAGTTCCGTTTGGAATTCACGCTGAGAATGTGTGTTTTGATTATTTTTAATTGTAATAGTTACAACATGACAAATGAAGGGTCTAAATAAGTTTCTTTTCCTGTAAGTTATAATTAATTAAATTTTTCTCATTTCATGACAAAAGTTCTCTTATTTATGTTAATAAATTACGCATAATCTGCAAAAAAATGTAGGAATAAGCGCGTTTATTTTTTTTAAGCATCCTCAAGGAGGAGCAATATCGACACTATCATAGTTAGTGATTTACAGCTATTTTTTTCAATGCTTTAAACGTCTAAGTTTGAAAGAGCACGTTAATGAGCTTTGTGTGAGTACATGTGAGCATCTCTAAGTATGAAAACTTATCTGCCCTCACTGGCATATGAGTGCATGGGAGTTCGTGCTTGTGGAATGCGACGGGGAAATGTCTCTTGTTTTGCTATAGTAATATTTTACAGCAATTCTATATTGATCCTCGATTAAAACTATTGGGTAAACGTTCTCTAAACTAGTCTTTTCAGTTTTTCTCCACATTATATCTGCCCTAGGGAGAAACTGTTGAACAGCTATTTTTCGACGAAGCAGTTGTTATTGAACAGATAGAGTTGATGCTACGAATCCAGGTAAAAAAGTCACAGGTAAAAAAATCACAGAAAAATGGTCACAGGAAAAAAAAGTCACATTAATCTTTCCTAGATAGTGACGCCCAAGGGTTTTAAACCGGCATATATCTACCTTCGCAGCGTGTTTATTACAAGCCCGTTGGGGATTACCTTAGAAATATAAGCAAAAGACTGTAAGTATCGTGAATTTTTCGCTGTTACTTTATTTCCGGCCATTATAAATTAATGTGACTTTTTTCCTGTGACTTTTTTCCTAGCCAAAATTGTGACTTTTTTCCTGTAACTTTTTTCCTGTGACTTTCTTTCCTGTGACTTTGTTACCGGCCACCGAAGCCAACGCACTGCTTTTCACACATATTGCATGAAAAGAGTTTCACAAAATGAATACGTTTCATAGCTTTAGTCATCAATACGGACCAAATATTTCTTTTGTTTTATCGTGTTCAAAAACATGAAAAGGATTGAATACAGTAAACATATATAAATTTCTAATTAAGAGCCTTACTTTTATTGCCGGAAATGAGAATATCACATATATCCAAAACTAAATAGTGTTAGCACATAAAAAGGAAAATCACAGCTTTCGGCTAGGGATACTACAAAGATGAATTTCATTGTATATCTCATTATGGTTACGAATTCTATCTCTGATCTTGAACAGATTTAAATGAACCATTACATGCCTCAAGAATTCTGCACGACGATTTATGTGGGTATGGGCATTAAATAATTAAAAATATCGAGATACCCATGGAGAATAATGAACTGATTACTCAAAGCTTTTATGGTATAGGCTTTTCACTTGAAGGGGTATATGTGTGTGATATTACTAAGAGGGGATTTTAAAAATATCCTTTTGAATTTCCAAGGTTCGGAAAATGTAAGATATGAATTCCTCTGAGACAAACATCAGAAATAAACAAAACAAAACAAGGCAAAATTCAGTATTTTATCTCCACAACGCAATCACAACATATTCGTCCTTACTAACAAGTATTTAAATTTAGCCTTTCCTCTAGCTATAAAAATCCCGCGGGAAAACTCATTCTAATCTCAGTGTTTGTGTACAAACCACGATAGTCTGAAGATTTAATGATGGAAGTCTATTTCCAGTTGCCTCGGGAATTTCTTTCAGCACTCTCTTTCCCAGTGTAATTGTCTCGCGTACAATCTGCCTAACAAAAGATATTTGCAAAACTCTCCACCTGCAAGTTCCTCGGGTGTTTTTACGTGCACAGATGAGGAATAATGAGGAGCTTTCTTACAGATTAACTCTAAAGGCGAACAATCACGAAGGCCCTTAAAATACTGGTATGCAAATTCAGCTTTAACTTGAGCTCGTAGAGCAAACTCAGAATGAGTCTTTCTTTAATTTCTACGTCATTCTCTTGTTTAATATTCCATCCGCTGAAGTTAACTGATATTCTGATGGTTCTGCTAATTCAGCTTGTTTGTTGAGATAGGATCAAGAGAGATCCATGCTCTTTGATGTGTGACCTTGATTACCTGTTCATTGTATAACGCCTAATCCTCACAATGATACACCATGCGTGATGAGACTAGTATAATGTAATTATGTTTTGGTGATTCGTTGGATCTGATGAAGTACAGCCATGCTGTCATGGTCTACAGTAATTTCTCCAAGGTTATCTGTTCCTTTTCCCAAGATTATTTTGCTGTTCATTTTCCTAAGGTCTGTAAGAGAGGCCATACTCTTCCTGGGAGGTTCATTTGTTTCATAAAGGTACTTAAGTTCGTTCATTTTTGAGAGCGGACACTGCTCTCGAAATTTAATGGTAGATAAAGAATTTTTAAAATGGCTATTCAGAAATTTCAACAGATGTTTAAACGTAAATCAAATATATTCCAGAGAAAAACAAGGTCTCCTTCAATAAGAGGTTCCACGTGAAAAAAATATGAGAGTAAGATCGAAAGAGTAATAAATATTCTATGAAGTAGAAGATGTTACTAACCCGTGGCCCAAGGGGGTTTGTCTTTTGGGTAATAGGGCCCATGCAGCACTGCAGACGTTACTCGCGCATGCGTCGATTCGAAACGAGACCGTTAAGATCATTTGCATCCTTCCAATCTGATTTATTATTTCAAAGAGAAATGTTTACCTTTCCATATTTTTTTCAAATCAAAGAGAAGGGTTTCCATGATGGAAAAAACATCATTAGTTGAAAGTAAAGGAACAATCAGATGATATCTAGGTAATAAAAAAGGGACGCAGGAATTGGCATATCACGAGATTTTTTTTTTGGTTTTTTTGTTTTTTGTTTTTCTAGGTACTTTCTTCATTGGGGAAAGGATGATTCTTAGGCAAATATACTAAACATAATAGCTACTACGTATACAGTAGCTTCAACAACAAATAGCCGTACTTTAGGCTATTATCTCTTAGTTACAGGATACGTTAATTCTTCTTCCTCACTAAATGTAATCCCAAAGAGTAGAAGTACTGATAACAACGTTTCAGTGAAGGCAAAAAAAAAAAATGAAAAAAAAGACACCTAGAAACCGCTTTCTCTATGATTTAGCAGCTTGATCATCGATATCCCAGCAACTAGGAGGTTGGCAGTTAAGGGGG
>JANJGK010000031.1:6633890-6721390 GCA_039081455.1 Macrobrachium rosenbergii | reverse complement strand
ACTATTTTTGCAGAAGAATGATAAATATGCCGTATTGGTCTTTCATTTGTTTCTGCTTTGCCTGGATTAGCTAATAATAAATGGATCGCCGTGAAGCTGATGATGCAAATGTTCCATTATTGGAGATTATTGCAGGTTTTGAGGTTACGCTTCTATACGTATTAAATTTAATATCAATATTTCTAATGGATACTCAAGAAGTCATGCCATACTGAAGTTTCATCGTCCTCTTAGTTGTAAAAAGTTATCTGACATGTTTAAGCGTTTCTTATTTAAAATGATAATCTCATATGTGATTAGATTTCGGTTTACATCGAGTTAAACATCACATTAATATTTCTAGATTCAGGTCTCATCTCTGTGGTTCAGTGTGGGGTGAGAGTATTTCTGAAAATAAACCAAAAGGGAAATACATTTTGAATTTCACTCGTGTTCCGTATTATTAGATGCCCAATCATTTTTACAGCGAATGAATTCTTTGTATCGCTGTGCTGTAATGTAATTGTAAGTAGAAGGACTTATAAGTTATTCCGTTTTTTTTTTATATATATATATATATAGTTATTCCGTACTAATTTCGATTCGATGTGAAATCACATCTAGTGTAATATATTACAATTTCTTTGCCTTTTATTCATAGATAGATAGATAGATAAATTGATAAATAGATAGAAGTTTATGGACCACAACATATACAGTTATTTAAATTACAAGCACTTGAATATGGTCCAATAAAAAGTACATAAAAATGCACTTATAAATCTTGTATCAAATATCATAATTTTTATGGAATTCAGTAATATAGTCAACGTAATAGCTGTCAAACTAGCAAGATCATAAACTAAAATTTCAGGGCCAAGTGACAATTTTACTTCGAACTGTAAATAATGCAATATTGGCCACATATCACGACTCTGGATGCAAAATTGCATTTTTATTATTATTTGCTTTCATTACCGTAAGGCTGCATGGCACTTGATACAGCCTTGGTGATTTTTGGGGTCAACCGGAAATTTCCATTCAAAGTGAGTATCATTCAGTATTTATGTATGCAAAATGTCGAAAGTTCAAGTTTGTTTGTAACAGAGTAATATTACAACTAACGCGGTAACTTCCATATTAGAAAGGATTTTTTCCAGTGGCCAACCGAGCATTTCCTTCAAAGTAGATCGAATACAATTGACTTGAATCACTGAAATCAACATTTCTAGTGTTTGAAATTAGACACCGGATCATTTTTCCTTACTCATAAAACTCGGTGACTTTTTCTCCCTCTACTGTCGATCATCGGAATTTCATGGTTAATTCTCTTTTTCCTGACGATTAAAACAACATTTCTTTACTAATAATATAAATATTATACTTTATAATCTTGCTATTTTGGCAATATTTACGTTGATTGTAACATTACTGTAATGCATACAAATTATAATCTATGGCATAAGATGTATGAAAAAACGGCAAACAAATTATATATTACACTAGAAGTGATTTCACATCGAAATTCGTACGGAACAATTATGCAACAAAAAAAAAGGAATAACTTATAAGTCCTTTGGCTTACAATTACACTTTAACACAGCGATACAAAGAATTCATTCGCTGCAAAAATGATTGGGCATCTAACAATGAGAAACACGAATAAAGTTCGAGATCAGTTTTCCTTCTCTCTCCCTTCATTTTTTCCTTTCTTGGCTCTCCTACGATGAGAGAATTCCCCCGGTGTTAATTGGGCTTCTGTTCCTCTGTCGCGCTTTCTCCAGGTAACGGGACTTCCGGCATGTCGTGGTCAGCTGTACACGATGCTCGGTAGCATTGTTTTCACTTATTTTGTTAACACTGAGATTTCTAAATAAAGAGGTTTATCGTCTTAAGTATTCAAGTGCTCATCAGACTTTCTTATTTCTGTTTTCTGAATTAACTGTAGTACCTGTAATTAGTTAAGTATACCTTAGTTTTACCAGACCACTGAGCTGATTAACAGCTCTCTTAGGGCTGGCCCGAAGGATTAGACTTATTTAACGTGGCTAAGAACCAATTGGTTACTTAGCAACGGGACCTACAGCTTATTGTGGAATCCGAACCACATTATAGCGAGAAATGAATTACTATCACCAGAAATAAATTCCTCTAACTCTACATTAGCCGGCCGGGGAGTCGAACTCGGGCCTAACGAGTGCAAGGCCACACCTCTACCGACTCTCCCAAGGAAGAGCTTAGTGCCTGTAATGTACGATATTTCACAACATAAAGAAGCGTTGTCCAATTATTATTTGTAGTACCTGTAATGTACGATCAAATAATTGTACAACGCTGCTTTACATTGTGAAATACTGGACAACATTTTTTTTTCCACATCAGTGCACCACATTCTCTATATCGATTCTACATATTTGCTGAATATCCTTCCATATACCTTCATGCATTTGATGAATTCGAAAGTATAGAGTCATGATAAATGAGTCTTGTAATAAGAGAATTCTTATTATTATGTGCAGTAAAGCAATTTGGGTCAGGGTACACTAACTTGCTTTCTCTTTCTCAGCTCACGTCACGTCAAATGCCTTTGCCTTCAACAAGGCTGCATTATCAATTGTCACTCATTCTTTCTGCAAGGTAAACCATCATGTCAATAATTTTGTGCTGGTAGATTATTGTGATTTCGATGCTGTTTTACCTGCTGCACTCGTTTCAAAATTATTATTATTATTATTATTATTATTATTATTATTATTATTATTATTATTATTATTATTATTATTGAACAAGCCCATAAAGGACACTGACTTGAAATTGAAGCTTTCAAAGAATATGATGATCATTCGAAATAAATCAATAAAAATGTAAGTAAATTATTAAAATACAAGAATTATATCGGGCTAGTAATAGACCGACGATAACTGCTTTATGCTCACATATTTTTGTCATTATTTCTACACATTACCACGGGGTGTAAGTCCTGACCGGTTTCGACTTTATTTCCAAGCCATTAACGAAGGACTGATGCATAGTGTTAGAAGTCACAAATATATATACTACAGGAACAGTACTGACAAACATACACAACCGTTAGAGACTACATATCCAGCCACAGGCCGGTGTCTAGGTAGGGGTAGCCTTCAAAACTCATTTGGCTAAAAATCACAATAAACTCTCAGGGGATAATACTGATAAACATACCGACCATAGGCGACCTCAAACCCACACTTGATAGGTGTCAGGGAGGCGAAGTTTGGAAACTCATTAGCACTACTGCCCCCTAGTTTCATGCATTTCTACTGCTTACCTTAAAATTTAAGCAATTTACAAATTTCTTTTGATATTAAAGGATCAAGTTTATACATCCCTTGACTGATATTCATGTTATGGTTGTAACTTTCTTTTATAAAGCTAGATTCAATGATATTCCTTTCCAATGCATTATTAGAATATACAATCCTTTTTGCCCCTTCCCAGTTGATAGCATGATTGTTCTCACTAACATGTACAAAAATACCACTGTTCCTCTGTGCATATCTCACACTTTCCTGCCCGGCCAATTATCAGTTCAGTTGGTTGCGCATCTTACAAGCTAGCGAAATACCTAGTGGATATTCTCAACCCGTTAGTAGGTACCATCTCAAATGCTAATATCACGAATAATGTGGACCTGATAAACAAAATAAATATTGTACAGATTAACAGTAAAACCAGGCTTGTAAGTTTTGATGTAGTATCAATATTCATTAAGGTGCCAATTGACGATCTGATGGAGTTTTTATCCGAATTATTAGAGAACACACAGCTGGATATTCCATTTTCTAAAAGTACTTTAATTGAACTGATTAAATTATGTGTGTAAGAATGTAAATTTGAATTTAATGGTAGATTTTACTCACAAAATTCTGGTATGGCAATGGGAAACCTTCTATCCCCAGTGTTAAGTAACTTATATATGGAATTTTTTGTGAAGAAAATATTAATTCCACGCATTGTAACATGGTTTAGGTATGTTGACGGCCAGGGAAACAAGATGTAAACAAGCTTTTGCCAAGTTAAATCAATTAGTACCATTAATTAAATTCACTATGGAAATGGAAAATGATGGGTGCTTACCCTTTTTGGATGTCCTCATACGAAGAAATAGTAGTGGGTTTAAATATAGTGTGTATAGAAAACCCACTAATATTTCTTCTTATGTGCATTTCTATTCCGGACAAAGCAATAAGGTTAAAAAATCAGTGTTTTCATCTATGTTTTTAAGAGCATTACGGGTATGTAGCCCTGAATATATTGGTGAGGAAATGGATAAGATTAGGAATGCAGGCAAGAAATTGAAATATCCTGACAGTGCGCTTGAAGCGACAAAAAAGACTATGTATCAAAACCAAAAAGAACCTTACAACACAAAAAATTTGCTTGTACTGCCTTATAATAATAATATGAAAGATATCCCCCATCTTCTTAAGAATTTTGGTGTTAATGTCGCATTTAAGAATAATAAAACAATGAAAAATGTACTTATCAAGAACTCCCCTGACAATACTAAAGGGTGTGTATATAAAATTCCATGTAAGTCTTGAGACAACTTTTATATTGGGCAAACGGGAAAGTACTGGAAAAAAGAAATAAACAGCATAAGAAATGTGTGAGATATGCACAAGGGAACAGTGGTATATTTGTACATGTTAGTGAGAACAATCATGCTATCAACTGGGAAGGGGCAAAAAGGATTGTATATTCTAATAATGCACTGGAATGGAATATCATTGAATCAAGGGATGTATAAACTTGGTCCTTTAATATCAAAAGAAATTTGTAAATTGTTTAAATTTTAAGGTAGGAAGTAGAGATGTATGAAAATAGGATTACCATATTTGTAAACACAGTGCGCGTGACACCTGTCAGGTGCAGATATGAGGTCGCCTATGGTCGGTATGTTTATCAGTATTGTCCCCAGAGAGTACATTGTGATTTTTAGCCAAATGAGTTTTGAAGGCCATGCACCACTCCTACCTTGACACCGGCCTGTGGCTGGATATGTAGTTTCTAACGGCTGTGTATGTTCGTAAGTACTGTTCCTGTAGTATATATATTTGTGACTTCTAATACTATGCATCAGTCCTTCGTCAGTGGCTTGGAAATAAAGTTGAAACCGGTCAGGACCTACACCCCGTCTCTTATTTTTCACCTGTGGTAATGTGTGATAAATGAATCACGTAAAAATGTGATAATAATTATATATATATATATATATATATATATATATATATATATATATATATATATATATATATATATATATATATATATATATATAAATTATATACACATTATATATATATATATATATATATATATATATATATATATATATACATATATATATATATATATATATATATATATATATATATATATATATATATATATATATATATATATATATATATATATATATATATATATATATATACTGTATAGCATTAATGAACGCGTGCTTGAGAATATCATAAAATCCAAATAAGAAGGTGAGAGAAAACAGGGACTTTGAACAAGTACTTACCTTCGTAGTTTATTCTACATTTTCAAGTTCACACTGAATACAGAGGCTTGTTGTTGTTGTTTAAGATTAAGCCAGCCTTGTGCTGGCACGGGCTCTTGCTCCTGGAGCAGCCCGTAAATCCAGAGGCAGCTGACCGAGCTTTATATACAAAAAATGAGAAGGGGGGCGGGGTTACAGTTTCGTAATCTAGGCGGTATGCTCTTTAAACAGAAAAGACAAGGACAAAGGATCCTCGGATAATCCAGGGTGGAGATTAAAATGTCTGGTGCATTTGCCTTCCAGCAGATTCCTTTTCCTATGGTCGTTGACCTTGCAGATTATCGATGACTTATCCCAGTTAATAGCATGGCCTGTCTTAAGCCAATGATCCGAAATGCCATTGTTTGTTAGGCCTCTTAAAGGGCATATTTGTGTTGGGAACGTCTCACTTTTAGTCCTTTTGATTTTTGGCCGATGTAAATCTTATTACATTCTTTGCAAGGGATATTATATACAATATTGTTTGAATTGGGCGGACTATTCTTAATTAACGTATTTCTCAAAATGTTATTGTATTTGAATACTAAATTAATACCAATAATTTTTCAAATGGGCATTGCTGGAATGAAATTATTATGATATGGTCAGCAACGAATATTCTTAAGTTCTGCATTAACTCTGGTTGGATTGTAATATGTCTTTTTTGCGTTATTCTTACAAAGTTCCAAAACATATGATGGATAGCATAATGAATCTCCTATTTTATCAATAATTTTAAACTCTTCGTCCAAAAATTCAGGACTACAAATTCTAAGAGCTCTAAGATACATACCGGAAAATGTTGAAACCTTAATTTGTTTAGCATATTTAGAATAAAAATTAATATATGACAAATTATTCGTGGATTTCTTCAGTACAATGAATAATCTTATGCCTTCCATAAAATTCACAGTAGAATATGAAAAAAAAAAAACTACATTCCATTTTTGGACGCCTTAGCTATTCGAAATAACACCAACTTTTGTTTTAAAGTATATAGGACACCCATAAATAATTTGTCATATATTCATTTTTATTCTAACCACGTGCTGAACAAATTAAGGTTTCAACATTTTCTGGTATGTATCTTAAAATGTAAACAAGCATTACCCGCCATTTGTATTTCATTAGCAGATTTGCCTTCACTTACGATTCACAAAGAATGGTAATTTTTTTTTTTTTTTTTTTTTTGGTATAAACGATGTGATAAATTAAAAAACTTAAAGCCATGCAATACATTTAATAAAAAAAATAGTGAATTAAATATCACATAAGAGAAAGAGATTAAAGAGTAGAAATGTATGATGATTATACTGTTCGCTAGTTACAGTAGTTGCTTGGCAAGCTTTCGGTAGTTATGAGAAAAAGATTGTAAACAAAGAAGGTCGAAAGATTTTTTTATTATAGTTAATTTTAATTATTTGAAATGAGTATATACTGAATTTTTATACATTTTATGGGCATATTCTAAGCTTTTAGCTCTTTAATTTAACTCAGTGTTTAGATGTCAGAATCTTAGACTAGGCTACGGTAGCGACTGCTAACAGAGCTTAGGCTACCATCATGTTTTGATTCCAGATATGTAGAAACACACACACACACACACACACACACACACACATATATATATATATATATATATATATATATATATATATATATATATATATATATATATATATATATATGACTTTTTTTTATCACATCACCGTGATTCACATTCAATCAGTAAGCTACAAACGTCCTTTAATATCCAATTCGCTCTACCTCGGAAATAATATATTTTCATATATGTTACCGAAGGGGAATTTTTTAGTTGATAATAAGTTCGTCGTCTCGTGGGCTCGAACCAGCGAAGACAAGAACTCAGGACTACAGTGGACGCATTTTAACCCACACGGCCAACAAGTGAGGTATAAGTGATATCGTCTTCCCATATACAAATCGCCCGTCGAACTCAGGTGTTTGTATTTGGAGACGATATTCACACACCTGTGCCATGCTAACCACGTAGTGCGTTTGTCGCACGCAGCCATATTATGACTTTTTTTATCACATCACTGTGATTCATATTCTATCAGTAAGCTACAAACGTCCTTTAATATCCAATTCGCTCTACCTCAGAAATAATATATTTTCATATATGTTACCGAAGGGGAATTTTTAGTTGATAATAAGTTCGCCGTCTCGTGGGCTCGAACCAGCGAAGACAAGAACTCAGGACTACAGTGGACGTATTTTAACCCACACGGCCAGCAAGTGAGGTATAAGTGGATATCGTCTTCCCATGTACAAATCGCCCGTCAAACTCAGGTGTTTGTATTTGGAGAAGATATTCACCCACCTGTGCCATGCTAACCACGTAGTGCGTTTGTCGCACGCAGCCATATTATGACTTTTTTCATCACATCACCGTGATTCATATTCAATATATATATATAATATATATATATATATATATATATATATATATATATATATATATATATATATATATATATATATATATATATATATATATATATATATAAAGCATTAAGCCTTTTTTGTTAACAGGAAAAGATAGGACAACTCTCCTTGTCACATTCATGCTTTTATTGCCAAGTCTTGAATGAACTCCTAGGACAGAAATCTTCCACAACATTAGGTACTTCATACCGTTACATAAAAAGCCCATCAACAGCGCGTCGATCCACATCGACACGCATTATGCCATTCACCTGTATCTTAGATGCATGCGCTGCTACTTTCTGGATGTTTGGGCCCCTCTTATCCCAGACCCAAGGCCAAGAGAGACAAGATCTACCCAATGGGGTGGAGTCGCCTCCCACCTGGGGTAACTACGTAGGCGATGACGTATCTTAGAGGTACGACCTGCTCATTACGACAGTTCACCTGCTCACGCAGTAAGGACTAAGGAGGTAGACAAAGCTCCGCCTACATGGGGGATTTGGGGGGAAGTGAGAATACCTTCTCTTTCTCTTGTCCTTGCCCAGACCTTTCTCTCTCCATTTTTCCTCGTTCTTCGTCTCCTTCTTCCTCTAAAACTTCCGGATTATATTTTTTTCCACCAACCTACCTTCCTCCAATTTTCCACATAACCAAACCATCTCGAAATGCAGCGATCCATCCTTCCACATGTGCTAAATTTTAACCACGTCTTATATACTTGTATATTTCTACATTCGCCGCACTTTCAACTCTTTTTTTTCGCTACATACATGTAAACAATTCATCTGAACGGCTTCACCATATTTTTTATCACCCTCATTTAACATCCATATTTCACTTCCATGAAGGAGAGTTGGCTCATCACTCCTCTCATTAACTTAAACGTGGCCCATCTACTCCGAGATTCGCCTCTTTTCCCATTTTGCCATCATCTTTTCCTTTCTCCACTATTCTTATTTGCTGTTATTTCCCTGCCGTACTAGTTTCAAATTAATTCCATAGCCTAATTCTTGCTTACTTGTACTCTCTCTCTCTCTCTCTCTCTCTCTCTCTCTCTCTCTCTCTCTCTCTCTCTCTCTCTCTCTCTCTCTCTCTCTCTCTCTCTTTATTTTTTTTCTGACAATGTAGCAAATTCCTCGACGTTCGAGGAATCTGTCTACACCGCAAAATAAGGCTATATTTTAAAGTACAACCCTTGTACTAAACTTAGTTGAGTTTTTATGCACATTTTACATCGTAATTAAGCACCAGCGTTAATTAGCTCACCAATAAGATAGCCTGGTTCGTGTCTCGACGTGATTTAATTACGTTTTGTTAAAACTCATATGTATCTTTCGAAAACCAACGTGATTGAAATAACTGGTAGTCAGCAAACATTGGTGGCTTGAAGCCATGGTCGAGATGGTAATGGGGCGAGCTACCTCATTTCAGAATAATTTATTTAACGTAGAAGGCTGACAATTACTGAAACGGCTACCTACCAGGAGAAAATTGTACGGAGAAAACTGCAACAATGATAAGCAAAAAGTAATGAACTCCGCGTTTAACCTCGGCTTCTTCCAACCCGGGGCAATTTTTCTTGAAGAACTATGTAGAGGGAAGGCACCTTGTTACGGTACAAAGCTAAGGGAGATATGAAACGTCCCTAGTGTTAGGGACTTGGCGTCTCGACCGTTTGTTACATGATTTACATTTTTTTTTTATTGTATAACTGCATTAATTTCTTAAAAAAATATAAATATTTAATTAAATTCCCATAACTACTTATATATAGAAAATTTTTTCTGTTAATGATTCCGTTGATCTGTTACATTTGCGTTTCAAGATCACCCTAGAGTTATCACTGTCAAAAATGACAGATTCAGACCGGTGCTACTTTGGCTTATTATCTACGCGTCACCTACTCTGAGATGCTGGTACTAAACACCGTATGGTAAATGTGAAGTAGACGGCCGCACGAAGATATCGTTAATTAATATAATTTGTCGACCAAACAATATAGAAATGGGTGTATATAATAATTCGATCCCCCGAGGGGTTAGTACTAAACTGCGTCCCAAGGAGCTTCCTCCATGTTTAGTACTAGCACCTCGGAGTAGGTGAAGCGTAGTTAACAAGCCAAAGTAGCACCTTCAGACCTAGCTGGATTTTTATTTTTATTATCATCATTATCAAAAAATGTTAAAACAAAGAACACCAGAAAAGCAATATCCTGTCCAATCTATACTGTAATGAGAAATAAATTAAAACTTTTTCACGAAGGAACGTTTGTCGCACCCTTCCCCCACTGGAAATAATAACACTGCAAGCTTGGAATTGATGATATATGGCACAGTTATAATTTATGAATGAGTGGTAATTCAAAAAAATTTTATTTGTCTCATATGAATTCACATTTCATCTTTTTAACTGACAAATAAATTTTCCATTTAAGGCTGTCATTCGCTAGTTCTGAAACTAGTCTTAGGGCTATTAACCAAAGTCATTATTGTCATTCTCAAATTACGCATTGCCATGGGCGACAACTAGCTGTTGGGAATCACTACTCAGAACTAAATTTTTCAGTTATATATATTCTTTTAAAGTAGGCATTGAAACCATCAATTAGTACCCTTGACAAATACTGTCAAATGAGTCATGCAGAGAAAAAAAATTATTAAGTATTCCATAGCAAAACATAATTAAATTTCCAAATATCTAAACGTGACTACTGCAATAAGATAATGTCTTTTTATTCAAATATAAATTTCTGATTAAGTCTTAATAAAAACATGATTAAAATGTTGACAAGGAAATTCACGACGTCGGTTCTGGTGTTACATAAAAGTGCAGGGCAGAAGGTGAACAAGCAACTAGAATTATCAACATATTTACAGTTCGCCACATGTTATTAAGGAAGAATAATATACGAATTTTTCAAAGCTAAATTATAGAGGTAAAAATTTTATGTAGTTCGTTTCAGTTTAAGTCTTTGTACCAATGTAAGGTTACATGATTCCTCCAGTTAACTCATTTTTAGTTTTCTGAAAAGAAAACTATTGTGATGGCTTTGTCTGTCCGTCCGCACTTTTCTGTCCGCCCTCAGATCATAAAAACTACTGAGGCTAGAGGACTGCAAACTGGTATGTTGATCATCCACCCTCCAATCATCAAACACACCAAACTGCAGTCCTCTAGCCTCAGTAGTTTTCATTCTATTTAAGGTTAAATTTAGCCACAATCGTGAGTTTGGCAACGATATAGGCTAGGCCACTAGCCACTACCTGGCCGTGGTTAAAGTTTCATGGGTCGCGGCTCGTACAGCATTCTACCAAGACCAACGAAAGATAGATATATTTTCTGTGGCTTTGATTATACGCTGTACAAAAAAGTCGATTGCGCCCAAGCAACTTCGGCACATTTTTTCTTGTTACATTTTGTAAAGGTTTGTATTCTCGATTGCAAAGGCTATTGAGTATAAACACAGCCATTCTCTTAAGTTTTCTTGTGATAAGATAATTAAAAAAAAAATACTATAACTGTTATCAGCCCCTTTGATGGCATGTTTATTAAAAGATACAAATTTTCATATATAAGTATATTTCACCATCGTCGTTAGCAGTCAGAACATGCAAGTGTTTACGAATCTGACAACCTGAGAGAACGGTAGACCAGCAGCAACGAGAGACAAGTGTTTATATTCTCGTAACCTCCGAAAAGAAAATAAAGATAAGTTTCTTCCAAACTATATTGTAATTTGTAATCAAGGTACAGTATCATGTCAATGTTTTATGGAATAGGAGCGTAATAAATATGTTAGTCAGTATGTAAAAGGACACATTTTTGTCGAAGTAGAGAGCAAAAGACCAATGACTTTATATAGGCCTTAAAATTGTACGGTAAAACTGGATATTTTTTTGCTTATACGAACAGCAAGGGGGTACTTCAGATTCACCAACAATAGTCTAATTTAAAAACGATTAACCTTGGCGCTGTTTCACATTTTCCATGTCATCTCTGAGAGCTTGGAGTTGGCTATTCTGACTACCAAGTACCCGCTGTATTTCAAATCGATGTCTGCTTTAGGTTATTCAGTTTTGATTGATTTAAGCTAACTCAAGATATATTAACGCAGAATCATTTAACTGGATATACTGTTATATGCAGCTGCTTTCCTTGATCGCATCTCAAAACCGGTGAAGCCTTGAACAGAATTAAATTTAAAAGAATCACAAGGTCTACACTCGATGGATACTTATAGTCAGAATTGACAACCTTTAACAATCTTAAATAAGACGGACTTCAGGAAATATTTAAGATTGTGAAAGGTTGGCATTTCTGATTTTCAGTAATGCCAGCCTTCAACAGTCTTAAAGGTATTGGCATTACTGAAAATCAGAAATGCCAACCTTGAACAGTCTAAAAGGTTGACAAAGGATGGCATTTAAGATTGTTATGGGTTGTCATTTTAACAATCTCAAAGGAGACGAACTCAGAAAATATCTTGCATCGTGTACTATTCATCTAACCGTAAATCCTACAATAATAAACAAATAATATTTTCACCTTTGATTCAGCGTTAGATATAGTTAATTATTATTCTATGCTGCCCTGTTACAGCTTCTTTTTATGCTGGTCATCTTACACCCTACACGGCTAAAAGACGATTCTGTGTGTTACCAGAAGGAAGGCCGAGAGTTTGTTGGAAACTTTAGATTTCTCTCCAAACGCTTTCTGGTTAAGCATCCATATCAGACGATGAAATTTTATTTTATACCAGTTGTCCTTTATATATACTGAACCGAAATTTACATTTTGTCATGCTAAAAAATAAAATAGTTTTTTGTTTGACGACCAGAATACGTCCACAGAGTATATAAGCTATCAATAGGTAACATTCCTGCAGTTTTTAAACACACAAACACACACAAACACACACACACACACACACACACACACACACACACACACACACACACACACATATATATATATATATATATATATATATATATATATATATATATATATATATATATAAAGTGTGTGAGAGAGAGAGAGAGAGAGAGAGAGAGAGAGAGAGAGAGAGAGAGAGAGAGAGAGAGAGAATATGGAATAAAAGTCCTGATTTGGGACTGGAGTGTCTGGCTATCACCTAGTCGGCCGAAGCAAATGGGGAATTTAAAGAAGAAATTATCTATAGTTTCAGTATGTAAGTAACTGGTTAGGAAAGCCAAGTCCAGAGGTCTATTCTAGGCTTCTTAATGACTAGAACATGTTATCACACTTACGACCTTGTGAAAGGGCCAGTGCTGATTGTAGAGCCTCAAAATTTTGACAACGCTTATTTCAACTTATTCAGAACTGAGTGATTGAGAAAAGACATAAATACGAAGTACTATAATGACCTCGAACAGTTGTGATGAAGCACATTCATTTTCCTAAGGAAAAATTAAAACGGCCACATACTCTGTAGGGGAGACTGTTCTTAAAATAAGACTTTGCTAGGATACGATGAATTGTAGAAAGTTTCGCCTACCATCTTGAAGAGATGTATGCAGATAAAAAAGTTATGCCTTTTTGAAGCTTCCCCATTCCAAAGATGTTTGTACATTTCGCATTGCATTATTGCAATATCGCTAAAAACCACATCCATTGACGAATATAACGGATGTAGTAACAACTGTTGTTGTAAACATCATATGAAATTTTGATATTACATTAGCGACTCATTTCCCACGAAAGAGGCTGTGCTCTCATGAGTCAAGACTCGGTAAGCGGAGTATAACACACACACACACATACCACAAGTGAATTACTCAAAGCACAAATTTCAAATTAATCCCAGTGCTCCATAATTTATTTTGTTGTACTTTATATTCATTTTATTCATTCATGGTTGAAAATGCGTAAAGTTCATGGTGATTATTCTGATGCAAATTTTATGCATGGCTTTTTTTCTATGGATACAGACTCTACCATTTACAAAAACACCATAACACAGTTAACATTACAAAAACAGGCGAAGAAAATCTAATGTATAGGTTATATTTTATGAATGCGTTGGGTCTGGATTGGGTCCACTTATTTTAAACTAAAAAGATACTTTTTTTTTATTTGATTTCTGTTGGAGCTACTTTTCAAAGGTCATATAGTTATAAAAACGGTATTATTACAGTTTCGGTCAAATTCGGATATGTATTATTTTTTTTACTTGTTATCATTCATTTTTGAGATGATTCATCCTAAAACTTACTCGAATCTTGCGCAAATTAATGGTTACGGAGAGATTTGACGATGAATATTGTTTCTTATTGTTATCCCATCAAAGTACGAGTTACAAGGTAAGACAATACCCCCCCCCCCCAAAAAAAAAAAAACAACTCCATAGCTAACACGGCAAAATTGTAACCAGTCAACACCGAAACTGTAATTTTACCTAAAAAATAACACCACGTAACCTAGGGGTGTTGACTGGTTACAATTTTGCCGTGTTAGCTATTGGGGGTGGGGGGTATCGTCTTACTTTGTAACTCGTACTTTGATGGGATAACAATAAGGAACAATATTCATCGGCAAATATCTCCGTAACCATTAATTTGCGCAAGATTCGTGTAAGTTTTTCGTATGAATCATCTAAAAAATGAATGATAAGTAAAAAAATAATACATATCCGAATTTGACCGAAACTGTAATAATACCATAAAAACATAGAATATTAATATCCATACCTTCATAAGTTTTAAATTCCAAAGAAAAAACCGTTAAACGAAATATACTCTATACATAGTAATTTTAAGCGCAATGACAAACATTATACAAGAGTGTACTATCAAATACAGTTTTCTTTTTTAAGTAATAAATGTTTTCTTTCATAGTTTAAGCACAGACTATGTTAAATAGGATGTGACGCCGTCGTTATTGGGTGTTCTGAAATCTATAAAGATTTTCATAACTCCTTTCACTTCCCAATCAAAAACTTGAAAATTTAAACATCTTAATCATTATTATAGTAAATTCTATAGAAGATACCCTTCAGAAATTATACACAAATTATGTGTTCGATAGTGTCTAAAATATTAGAAAAGGAATTTTTTTAGAAAAAAAAAAAAATAAGATGAAATGCAAATGCGGATTTCTCACTAATGCAACACAGGTCTTTACTTACTGATAATATTTCAGTAACTACTTTAAACTATGTTTGATATGAAGTATCATCATAGAAGCATGGTTATTAGTGCGTTCGTTGCTGCGTTTATGAAGTTATTTTGAGTAATTGAAAATCGTTGGCCTAGAGTGTTTATATGGGTCATAGTATGATTACGTTTTGGCTATTCATGTCCCCGCTATTTTATTTGTTTATATTCGTGTATTTAACTGTTATAAACACTCTTTTTTATACCAGAAACTGCAGGTGATAACGATCCCTACAGAAACATCATCTTAAAGTGGGTTGTCTCACTAGCCAATTGAGAATTACGAAGATGCTTTGCTAAACCCAAAACTTCCAGCCAATGAAAGGGGGCTATAGAAACGTTGGGTAAGGTGTAGTCCTCTCATTGGTCAAAGCAATTCTTTTCCTTGCTTTGAAAGCAGTGTTCCCAAATTTAGCATAATTCTGCCTCAGATTCTGATTTGCATTTTTCTGACAATAGCCAGTAGGAGGGACTTGCAGAGTACCAATCAAATGTCTGAGCGATTGCATCAGTTTCTGGTAGAACTGTCCATTCTGCTGCAGCAGCACTTACCTCTCAGTAACACAGTTCTTTCTGATATCTGTTCTGTTCTTGATCATGATGAAATTATACGTGGGAATAATATGTCTGTTTCAAATACGAAAGGAAAGGAGTACTATGGTCAGGGAATCTATACTTTTGTAACCTTTCGAAAATTGTTTGCAGATCGGGAAGTCTTCGAAGCTGAAAGGCCATTGTGTATTTCCTAAAAATTTATTTTTCAGATATCTGTGAAATTAAACGTACTTGTGATTCGGAATCATATTTTAATTTTGTTAAGGTGCTGAAGAGGGTAGGAGGCCGGATGTGAACCTCTGGACTCTCTCAAACGACCTCTTGCAGACCTTTTCGATCTCAGGTAATGTGTCAATGAGCCAATAATCTCTTTTTATTGAGCTGTAAATCGGAAATTGAAAAGTGCCTTGAGTGCAATTTACAATATAGATTATTATCAAATAATAGACTATCAAAATCGATTTCTAAAAATCCGTGAAAAAATAGGATTTAGTGAGGCAGATGAACAAAAGTTGGATGATGAATGGAGATTACTAATCCTAAATGATGATGCACAGATTATTCTCTCACAGAATGCTATTGGCACTGAAACCTTTTGGTCAGAAATGTCACACAGGGATTTTAAATACCCACTAGCCTCCAACCTTGCTAAAGCATTATTAACCATACCAGTATCTAATGCAGACTGTAAGAGGATATTTTCTAAGGTTAACTTGAGAAAAACTGATAGTAGAAATAGACTCAAGAACAGTCCCTTGCCAATGAAATTGTAAGTGGAGAGGGCATCAAACAAAGTGGGTGTGTAAAATTTGAGCCTTCGGAAGATATTAAATCAATGGATAAGAATATATATCCTCGGTGGCATTGATAAATAGTCACCTTAACAAACTGAAGAAATTTCATTTTTAGTTTGAAAAAATTTAAGCCTGAAACCCGAATTTAATGGGTAATATTACTCAGCTTATTATGTTTAGGTAATAATGAATTGACAACTTGGCATAATGCTAGCATAGTTTGATATTACATTTAGGACACTTCGGATAGATTTAGCATATTTTCACAGCAATGCTAGCACTTTTTTGTCCTGATGATCTGGGAACACTGTTTGGAAGACTCGGTGTAGTTCTGAACACGAAGGAGAGTGGGAGTTTTATAAACAAGTGCTAACGAACGAAAACAATTCCTTGTTAAGTACGAGTCATTTCATTTCTGTTTTTCCAAGGGGGCTACCCTTGGCTTTATAAGTATTAAGGTTTGAATAACCTTTGGATATTCAATGGTTATACGAAAGGAAAGGAGTACTGTGGTCAGGGAATCTAGACTTCTGTAACTTTTCGAAAATTGTTTGTAGATTGGCAAGTCCTTCGAAGCCGAAAGGCCATTGCATATTTCCTAAAAATTAACGTTCCAAATATCAGTGAAATTTAACGTACTTGTGATTCGGAGTCTTCTTGTAATTTTGGTAAGGTGCTGAATAGGGCAAGAGGCCTGATGTGAACCTCTTGACCCTAGCTAAGACGACCTCTTGCAGACACTTTCGATCTCAGGTAATGTGTCAGTGAGCCAATGATCTCGATTTATTGAGCTGTAAATCAGAAATTTAAAAGTGCCATGAGTGCAATTTAAATATAAATCACTATCAAAGAATAAAATGTCAAAATCGATTTCTAAGAATCCGTGAAAAATTATGATTTGTGGCTTGTTCCTCCATTTGGGTATCATTTGTGATCAACGGCTAAGTACTTGCCTGAATACATATCACGAACTCGTAACTGAATAATTTACATCATTACCGTTTGCATAAGAGAGGAACAACCGTGATCGCATTTAAACTGCTTGCTTACTGAAAAATGGACGACGGCTTTTAGGGGGACCCAACTTGCACTTCGCAAATCATTCATAGGTATGGCCATTAATCACATATATCCAGGCTTTATAATATTTGTCAAACAGGGTCATGAAAAACACCGAAGGACGCACAATATTATGTCAAAATATTGTACCATTTTCTCTGTGGGTGGGTTCCGTGTTCGCTGGGTGATAAATATGGGAAACTTACACACGCAACGAACCCAGCAGACACATTAAACACACGAATTTTTCATTTGTATAGCTCTGTATCTTTTATTAGAAATAAAGTTTCGCCGTTAGCCTTTCTTTTAGCCGTTTGCAACTTCATTTGGCAGCTGGAGGTCTCAGCCACGCCCACCAGTCATTTCATTGTCCGGGAATCTTAAGCAGGATTCCCTCTCGATTATAACAGATAATAATAGTCAGGACTTAGTACGCGTCTCTCTCTCTCTCTCTCTCTCTCTCTCTCTCTCTCTCTCTCTCTCTCTCTCTCTCTCTCTCTCAGTTTATGTGGGCTGTGACCACTGCAGTCGAATAATTTTGAGAGCTAATTTATGTCACATTTTGGTAATGAGACGATAGAACATATTTTTTGGGGAAACTGCAGGGTCAGGTGCATCCTTGAGCTTGTTTTTGATTGATGGTATTAAGTGAACTAAGAGTAGGGAGTCAGGGAGAAACTGGTGGATTATGCACGCACTGAATAAGGCAGCTAGCAAAATGGAAATTGTCGAGTGATAGAATTTGAACGCTTCTGCAGGAAGACTATCCAGCCGGGCGATTTATTATTGGGTAAGTTGTTTATGGCATCGCCGATGTTACCTGGTGTAATACGATCGGGCAAATGAAACAATGTTATCAGTAAGGAGGTTAACTACTACCCTTCGGGAGTCTTGATCGTTTATACAAGTCAGGATAGCGCTGAAGTGATCGCCCCAAGTTCTTGCGACGGCTTCGTAGCCGACGACTTCTCCTACTCCCTGTGATAGCTTCTTAGTTTTGGGATTTAGGGATTGAATGTCATTCCAAAGACGAGGGTAATCGCCAAATTCTAATTTTCTAGACATTGCATCTGCTCTTAGTTCCTTTTCATTTAGTCTGCAGTGCTTGAGGGCAAGTTTGAACTGCGTTCTCGCCTGTTTCATTAGCAATACAAATTGACCTTCCTTCGGGCTACCATCTTGCCTCCACAGTAAAAACATTGCTCGTGAGTGTGTAAACTACAGATCTTTAACCAAGTCATTCCAGCCAGGTATGCTACGAGAGTTGCCTTGACGAAATCTAAAGGTATACCTGATGTAGGCAAGCAAAGCGGATATTATATTCGAATAGCATTCTTTACGATCTCTCCTGCGGTGGCCATTTCTGCATTTTGGGTTAGTGAAAAGTAAGTCGTCTGCCGGTTGAACTATTGACAGCAACTTATTTTCCGTGGTCACCCTAAATGATCTGGTTTTCTGGTGGTTTTTACAGTCTCAGTTAACAGCAGGTAGGCGACCAGTTAGGGGTTTCACGGTAGGGAGGGATATGGTATTAATGACACCTGTAAGGAGATGTGATCGTAGCCTATTACAAGATCAAAGCGAATATTGCAGGTCACATTTGATTCATGAAGGTGCGGAGACGTGATGCAGTGGTCCAGCCAGGAGGTTGTAACCGAGTCTGTTTTGTCTTGTACATAAGTATAGGAAGAGGAAGGGAGGAGCATTACATTGCTAACTTAGAGAGCGTGCTCTTGACAGAAGCGAGGAAGTTCGTCATAAAATTGTTTTGTGGGATGAGAATTAAGGTCCCCTATTATGCAAATATGGCCAGCAGAGAATCGTGAATAATGCTGTGTAACTCACCTAGGATCATGCAGTGTTGATCAAAATTATTGTTATTTTCCAGGGGCATATAAACATTAACTATTCGGATCTAAGAGTTCCTTTCTGTTACTTGAAGACCCAGCAATCTATCACTCCTATAGGTCATCACATTTTCGCTATATTGTCTAAAGATTTGTGCCACAGGAAAGATAGGCCCCCCTCTAGGGCGACCGGTTACGATGTGATCTGTAACTTGCATCGATGAGGTCGAGAAAGCTCTGAAGTTTTCATGTGCTGGCTCGTAGGTGACAAGGTCACGTGGCCAGAGGAGCGTTTCTTGCCGTGCAATGATGCCTTTGAAGTCTCTGCAGAACATGTTTAGGAGGGGAATGTTCCGCTTGAGGCCAAAAATATTCCATGAAGTTATATCAATTGTATCCGTGGCTACTCACGAAGTTGGGATATGAATGAATTGATCATTTGGATGGATGGGGGGTTGGCGGGGGGTGGGGGGGGCGCTGTCACTCGTGGTGAAAGGTTGTCTGGCACTTGCAGTAAAAGGTGAGCCTGTCCCCATACAACTGCAACTTCCTGCAAGGGGTGTCAGTAAGTACCCTTTCTGAGGGTTGGCTCCGGATTAGGTTATATCTTGAGACTTTATTAGGACCGAAATTCTCGCCTTAAGAACATCGAGGTGTTGAAATAGGCAGGTAACCCTGTAAGCCACTTTGTTTAATTTTGCATAGGAGATCGTGGAAGATAAGAAAATTATATCATGCAATCAAACATTACATCCTTCCATTTAGGCTTTGCCGATCGAAAATTAACAAAAATATTTGCACGTCGGGCATGATGTGACTGACACTCGTAACTGGGGTGTCATTTGGAGTTTCTACGGTATCTGATTTTGTTAAGAAGAGCTCTCCTTATTTCGTTCAAGTTTAAAAAGGCAAAACTGTAAATTTTGGTGCTAATTAAGTCTTTAGCCTATATATATTGTTTTTGGTAAGGGTCATGGAGGTAAATTTGTGATTCCTGGGGCACTAAAACACTGAACAAGAAAATGTAATGCGGAATTTGGTAATGGATTGTTAAAAACGAAGGCCCATTATTCGTATTGAGTGAATACAAGTGAATGTGTTTATTGGTACATTCCAGTCAACGGTATTACAAGTCAATTGGATGAGAAAGTGGGGAGGTAAGAATTTGGATTGTTAGTTAGAATATAGGCCAGTAAAATGTGTTAGTTTTACTTTTAATTGTTTAACAAACTGCTTTAATTTTGATAACTGGATTTACTGTCCGTACCTGGTTGGTTCAAAGATATGATACAGAATGATTATTTTTTTTTTTTTACCAAAAAGTGCGGGGATATTAGCTGTCTTGGCATGGTTGCTAATTAGTTTAATCAGTGTTAAGATCAATATGTCGATATCATACCAAAGGAAAACAAGTAAAAAATGAGCCGAAGTTTCTTCGGCGCATCGAGTTTTCTGTACAGCGTATATATAATGGTTTTTGAAACTCAGCCACGGCCCATGAAACTCTCTGCCACGGCCCGGTGGTGGCCTGTGTTTTCGGTATTAATAGCGGTGCCAGACGGACGGTCATGGCTAACTTTAACTTTAAACAAAATAAAAACAACTGAGGCCAGAGGGTTGCAATTAGGTATGTTTGGTGATTGGAAGTTGGTTGGTGAACACACCAATTTGCAGCCCTCTAGTCTCAGTAGTTTTTAAGATCTGAGGGCGGACAGAAAAGATGCGGACGGATAGACAAAGCCATCGCAATGGTTTTCTTTTACAGAAAACTAAAAAGTGCATAAAAAGACAGATAATTACTGCTGCCGTGCGGGTTTGCCGCATAGTTAGGGTACCATTATTAGCATGGTGTATCAAGTTTTTTTCTGTGATTAAACGTTGAAGTTTTTCTATGATTGGGGACACTGAAGTTGTATAAGTAACTCCTTTTGCGTTAGTTTTACCACTTTGACAAATACTTTCATATATGCCTGGATTGAGTACACTTGTGTTATGAATCGTGTCGCCTATGTAGATAGAACGTCACGCTGATAGTTTCAGGAATTGTTGAGAGTTTAGATGCCTTAAATATTCTCAAGTACCGATTCTCGCTTGTGGCCTTATATTCGTCCATTTCTCAGCCAGTTATATATATATATATAGTTTGGGAGATTTAGGTCAAGAGTGAGGGAAACTGTCTTTGTCAAGACTTTTTTTTCCGCCGTGCCGGTTGTCCAGTTAAGGAAATTCCTCATGAGAAAGTCAGTGACTTGTTGGGTGAATGTTTGATAAGTAACATAAGTTTTTTTATCTTAACATGAATTGTTGTATTATATTATATATGATTTCATCGAATACCTGAAGTAAACGCAGCAAAATCCACTCATTCTATATTAAAAAAAATTCATTCAAAAGAATTTAATGACGAAAACGACATACTGCCTACCATTGTAGTAGAATTTTGTCGATGTACTCAGATTTTGACCAGTTAGGTAAATTCCAGATCATTGTCAGATTATTGTCACTTAAAATGGACATGGCTGAGGGGAATTTAAGTGTGTGTGTGTTTGTTACACGACACCAGTGACATGTTACGGAGAGGAAAATTTAGAACCAGTGCTAAGGTGACAGTTCATAGCGACTCGGTTCTTTGCTACATCACATTTAATGATTTTCTTTGCCCCGAAGCTAAATTATATAAATTCAAATTCGAATTCAAATCTTTATTCATATGCGGTTACATATAATTACATGAATTACATACATTTTTTAAATTACGAAGATAAAATCTTACTCAACACAGAGAAAGTCTGAAGTAAATATAGTTTCCTCTGCTTTGTAACAGACTGTCAATTTTTTAATCAAAATGATCCTCCATTTATCGTGACAATTATTAATTTTCTTTAGTAACTGCGCAACACTTCTCACAGTAGTATTGTTATGTAACAAATTACAGACATCGATATTAGCGACATAAACTACAAGTTTTTATACAATTGATTCTTTAAGAGCAAAGCAGTTTTAGTGAAATAAAAATAGGGAACTGTATACTAAAGCTTGTACCGAACTAGTTTTTTCAGTAAGTTATTAATGTTGGTAATTTTTTTTTTTTTTTTTTTTTTTACAGATAAGACTTTGCTGCTAAACCTATGGTCGTTCCGCTCTAAGTCGTTTTAATAAATCCATAAAGACAATTCGATACAACTCACTGTCTTTCATTAGGTCGGTCGAGTCTTAAATTACTATCTTACTATAAACCTTTGAATTCAGTTCCATTAGCAGAAAACTGAGAAATGTCCCTCCCTCAACAAAGTGAACTTGTTACGTGGTCTGTTATGGCAACTGTAGTATTTTGAGATAATCAAAGATAAATTGTCTGAATTAGACAACAGTTTTATAGAAACCGTTTGATTAAGTATGACCATATGTAATGTTTTTTGTTGCAAATATAATCGCAAAATAAATAAGTCTTTGTCTTTGCAAATTTACTATTTGGTTATCAGTTCTTTAGGTTAAAATTTTGTCAGTTTGTTAAAATCACGAAATTAATAAGTTGAGTAGAAACTATATGTTTCATTTTAAGTTAAAATTGTAGAAAATACAAGATATTTGAATAGATATTTGAATCACCTAAACTTCATTCCGTCCGTATTAAAATAAAACTGCACATAAGCTTAGGTTAATTTCCATCAACATAACGCAAATGTAGGCATTTTTATTTTAAAGTCCTAAGCTTTTGAAGAAATCAACTTTTAGTGTTTGACTTGCCAAAACTGAAACCACTTGAGTTGTATCAAATCGACTTCATGGATGTATCGAAACGACTTCAGTTTGAACGGAAGTGTTTTCGCGAAGTGAACTGCTATTCAACCTTCACGATGGGACAGGCGTCTGCTATTACAATCGGTAAGATTTTTTTTTTTTTATCTGGTTTCATACCCTCATAAAAATCTCATTAACTCAGAAAACTCAAGGGTCGATACGAATGCAAAAGTGTCTGCGTTACTAAGTAGAAATCCTTCCATCATTTTTGCTGTACACACTTTAATTATGAAGGTTTTATGTATCGTTCATGATGCAAGTATGAACCTTGATGTAGGCATAGGATAAAGTTTTTACAGCACTTAAGTCTACTTGACTTGCTGGTGGCTGTGTCATGGCAAAATATGCAAACGTAACTGGGGTCACGAACTGCATTCTTAGGTTTCTTTTATATTTATAGTTAACAAAGATGCTTATTAATTCGGTAAGACAAGCGACTTGAGCACTGGTTTCTACTTTAACATTTGCACAGAACAATTTTCTTTTAAATCCCATTCATGCTCTGATTCTAGTTCGATCTCGAATGTGACGTTTATCGTGCTTAATACATTAAATTTTACGTAACCATTCATCCTGTGCATTTGATTAGTTCACAAACCCTATTTGAAGGTGAAGTTGGAAAAGTGCTCTTACATCATGTGCACAAAATAGAAACCACCAACTGTTCTCTGGAGGTAATTAAGTGTTGTTTCTCGTTAGGGTGTCCTTTCTGACATTCTTAACAATGACAACCTGGTTTATCATAGGAAAGTCCTGGTTATTAATAGTATGAAATTCTGTTATTGTTTTTTTTTTTTAGGAGACCGTTCGGATAGGGTGTAACGATTAAATATTTTTCAATTAAACCATTTTGAACACAAAAAGAGAGAATCAGGGGTGCTACTTTGGCTTGCCATGTATGAGTCACCTATTCCGAGGTGCTAGTACTAAACACTGTATGGTAAATGTAAATTAGACGGCCGCAAAAAGACATCGTTTATTAACATAATTTGTCGACCACACAGTATAGAAATGGGTGTAAATAATACTTTGATCACCGAGGGGCTAGTACTAAACACGGCGTCCCAAGGAGCTTCCGCCATGTTCAGTACTAGCACCTCGGAGTAGGTGACGCGTAGATAACAAGTCAAAGTAGCACCGAGTCAGAAATATGTAGTAAACGAAGTATTTGTCGGAAAGTCATAACCTATTATTGAAGGGCGTCTTTAGGTACGTAAGTCATCTCCCAGATATGCTGTGCATTTTCATACAGGCACTCTACTCTGATTGGGCTGTTTTCACTTAAAATATGTGATTTCTTCTCAAAAAAGGATAAAGGTGATTCAAAAGAGAGCGGTGGTGTCATTTGAAAGTATATTAACTTATCTCTCAACTCAGCTTGATGTATTGGGAAGACTTTGCTCAACAGTTTTATAAATAAATTGGAAAGCACAAGGATTCCTGTGCTTTTTAGAGGATAATGGCTTGAGGTGACGTGACGTTATCGGGACTTGATTATTATTATTTTATTTTTATTTACTTTTTGGGGATGCCCAGCCAGGAGAACGAAACAGCAAGAGTACCTGAAGGCTCCTATACTTCAGGTGGCCAAGACCTTTTGTCCCATGGATCCACAGCTGGAAAAGTAAGACCTTATTATAACTAGAACTTATTTAAGTGGTAATAATGTCAGGTCTTTTAAAACCTGCCTTTGATTTTATGTATAAATTATAAAGTTACCTTAAGCAGAGTGTAATGTCAACACTAATTAAAATCGTAAGCTGTTTTGCATATATTTTCATACTTGACGCAGTCAGTTTTGGGCACAATATTAGGAACACCATTGTTTTTGCGAACTAGATTTATTGTACGTAGCTGGTGGGTTCAACAATCTGATTTTCGATGATATAGAATATTTAATTGTTTACCTTTACGTTCTCAGAAAGACTTGTGATACCGTCTTGGCCTGGTTACTATGTACTTTTAGCGGAGTGTTGAAGATCCATGTATCGATATAAAATCAAAGGAAATGATGTGTATAATAAGACAGGTAATCACTAATGCTCTAATGGTTTGCCGCGTAGTTAGGAATGCCACTATAAGCGTGGAACGTCCTTATTAAGTTTTTGCAATGATTAGAGAGAGAAAAGTTACTGATCTCTCGTGTAAGTAACTTCATTTCTGTTATGGACAGAGTGGCGTTAGTTTTTACAACTTAAAGTGAAATACATTCAAATAGAACTGGATTGAGTACATTACCTTAAGCATAGTGCTATGAATCATGTAGCTCATGTAGACAGAAAGTGCCACTAATAGCCAAAGGAACTGCCGACTTTTTTGATAAATGCCTAAGGTATTCTCAGGCATTACAATCTCCTGTGTGGCCCTGTGTTCGTACCTTACCCGGCCAGTCTTATTCTAGATTTAGATAAAAAATGAAGAAAAATGTCATTGTTAATACTGTTAGTTTTCCTCTCTGTACCAGTCGCCCGGCTAAGGAAATTCCTTATGAGAATATCAATTATTGGTTAATATCTGGCAAGTAACGTAAGTATTGTATTTTAATATGAAATAGTGCATTGCATTTTAATTAATTTCGTTGAATAGTACTGAAATAAACGTTGCTTGTTCCTAACAGGCTGTGCATAATAAAATTGTATTTCAAAAAGTATATTATCGAGAAAATGACATTCCCTGCCATTTTATTAGAATTTGTCGATGTTCGATATATTCAGATTCTGATCTACTGCGTAAATTCAAGATCGTAATTAAAAAGTTATTTTTGTTCTCAGTGGACATGACTGAAGGGAATTTAAATACGTCTGATGTTTTGTTACGAAGAAAGTTAAATTTAGAACCAGTGGTAAGGTGACTGTTAACAGCAACATAGCTCTTTGCTACAGTACCAGTGACTTTCATTGCCCTGAAGCAAAACGATCTAGGGAATTGTGTAATACAAGGTCTTTGTAATTGTATAATACCAGTTCTTTGTAAATGAAGGCTTTGTCATTTGTGATTATTTGTATAGAACTTGTTTTTCCAATAAGTAATTAATAAAGATTAATTTTGTTTGTTCGCAAGCAAGGCATCGCTTCTAGGCCTACGGTCCTTTTTCTTCGTCGTTTTGCTACATCCATAAAGACAATTCTATACAATTCACGGTCTTACGATTGTTTGGTCGCGTCTTTTAAGTTATTGCCCCAGTATAACGGACTAAAAACCGTTAACGCTCCAGTTATAGAATTTTAAAACCTGTAATCTCAATCCCTTTAACAGAAAATTAAGAAATGTCCCTCAACAAAGTGAAGTTATTACGCGGCCTATTATGGCAAGTGTATTATTTTGCGATAATCAAAGGTAAACTGGTACATTGACAAGAAGCTCTGAATCAGTTGATTATGGCCTTGCAAGTTGAGAATCTGGTTATCAGCTATATGAGTTAAGATTTTGTTAGTGTATTAGAATCACTAAATCAACAAGCTGAGTAAAAAACAATTACTTCTACCTAGTTAAAGTTGTGGAATGTACAATACATTTAATTACTTAAGCTTCATCCCATCCGTAATGCAATAAAATTGTACATAAGCTCAGGTTAATTTCCATCAGCATAACGGAAGTGCAATAATTTTGATTTAAAGTCATAAGCTTTAAAAGAAATAACATTTTAGTATTAGAATTGCTTAACTGAAACTACTTGAGTTGTATGAAATAGACTTCATGAATGTATTGAAAAGACTTCAGTTTGGATGATAGAGACTTCATAGCGAAAATTATTAAGTCGAGGTCAGCTACTATTCAACATTCACTATAAGATAGGAGTCTGCTATTTGAATCGGCAAGTTTTTTTTTTTTTTAATCTTGTTTAATAACCCCGTAAGAAGCTCGTTATTCCACTGAAAATTAAGGGTCGATACGAATGCAAAAATACTTACATAATTATCGAATAGAAATGCATACATAATTTTTGCTATAAACACTGACAGTATAAAGATTTTATGTACCATTCTTAAATACAAATACGAACCTGGAAGTAGTTACAGGTTAAAGTTTTATAGTAATTAAGCCTACTGAAGTTTTTACCATGCATATCATAGTCAAATACACGAACGTGACTAAGGTCAGGAACTGAATTCTTGGTTATTTTTCGAACGTATAGTGTAGTCTGAAAGAATACGGCCAAATTGATTCTGTAAGACAGTCGCCTATAACATTTCCCCAGCTCAACAATCTTTTAAATTCCATTCATGCGCTGAATGTAGTTTGATCTTGAATGTAAGGTTTGTCGGGGTGAATATGTTTGTTTCATATAGACATTCATCTTATGCGTCTGGTTTATTCATGATGTCGATCTGTTAAATTTGAAAAATACTTGTGTAATGTGCACAATATATAAACATCATCTAGTCTCTGGAGGTAATTTAGTTTGCCGGAGATTTATGAATGATTTAATAGTATGAAATTCTTTTTAAGGTTTTTAGGAAATTATTCGGTAGGGTATAACCCTGCAATTCTTCTTCATTCTAAGAAAAGGAATATAATAGGAGACAATGAGGACTATGTAGTAAAGATAAAACGTTTCAGTAAGTCATATCCTCTTAGGGGATATGACTTATGTCATTTTCAAGCTATTTTGTACAATATCAATGGCAGACTTTGGTTGAGCTGTACACTTCTAGAATATGTGACTTCTCTTAAAAAGAAAAAAACAGTGAAATTTATGATTTAAAGGAGAGTGATGGTGTCATTTGAAAGTATATTAACTTTTCTCTCAGCTCGACTTGATGTATTTTGAAAACTTTGCTCAACAGTTGTAGAAGCAAATTGGAAAGCTCAAAGATACTGAAGATGTATTTTGAAAACTTTGCTCAATAGTTGTAGATGCAAATTGGAAAGCTCAAGGATTTCTGTATCTTTTGAGCTGACGTGGACATTAAAAGGATCTGATTAATTGTTTTCCTTGTAGGATGACTAGCCAGAGGAACGACAGCCAGTACGAGTACTTGAAGGCGTCCTATACTTGAAGTGGGCCAAGACCATTTTATCCTCTTAATCCACAGCTGTAAAGGTAAGGCCTTAATTTAACTCTAACTCTGTACCGACCTGAATGTTTGACCTTTTAAAACTACCATTGAAGTACTTTATAAAGTTGTATCAGGAGCAGTGTGTAATGTCTTTGTCTCTTTGAATACTGATTAAGAATCATAAACTGTTTTGTGCAAACAGTCATACTTTATGGAGTCAGTATTGGGAAAAATATTAGGAATACTTTTGATTACATATACAGTAATCAGTATTGAAGGACTACACACTATTTCAGCCAGAGACCTGAATAGGAAATGAAACCTCTTGAAAGTACATACTTTTGACGGAAAGATTGCTTGCCTGAAAATGAAGATGAGTCTCCTTACTAGTTAAAAGCTTTGTTGTATAAAAAAAAATGGCATTATTAGAGAAAAACAAGTAAAAATGCGCCGAAATTTCTTCGGCGCAATCGAGTTTTCTGTACAGCGTATAATCAAGTCCACCGAAGATAGATCTATCTTTCGGTGGTCCCGGTATAATGCTGTATGAGGCGCGGCCCATTAATCTTTAACCGCGGCCAGGTGGTGCCCTGTCCTATAGCGTTGCCATATACACCATCATGGCTAACTTTCACCTTAAATAAAATAAAAACTACTTAGGCTAGAGGGCTGCAATTTGGTATGTTTGATGATTGGAGGGTGGATGATTAGCATACCAACTTGCAGCCCTCTAGCCTCAGTAGTTTTTAAGATCTGACGGCGGGCAGACAGACAAAGCCGGCACAATAGTTTTCTTGTGCAGAAAACTAATAATGGTAATAATTCTAAAGGGCATTTCAAGGTGTAAGGCTTTAAACTGCCGTTGCTAGGACATAAGACAGCTGTTCCAGTTCAAGCAATAGGAAATCCCAGACATTAGATTATGTAATTGTAAGTCCTTATTGCGGGCTTTGAACATCAGAGAGGACCTACTTAAATCCAAATTGCATTACTGAGATTTATGCAATTACTCGTATTTTCTACTTCATATTCCCTTTAATTTTCATGATATAATCATCTTTAGTTGTGACTGCTATACCTGGTGATCTTGATTCATTTCAACAGCAGATTTAGAACGGACAATTAGACATGATTCCTTCCTAAATCTGAGAGAAGAATCTCATGCATAGTATTAAGAGAAAGATTTCAGTATTTCCGTATGGCAATCTTTAGGAATTCTGGAAAATTTCATTACAGACACTTGAATCTGTCTTAAATTACCAGGTGCACAGTAAAAATGCTATAGTCCTTAGTTTTGATGTAATAATCACTGTACATCTCAAGAAATATAAATCTTAAATATCTTTCACAGCATGGATGCGAGTTAATCAATTTCATGAGCTTGATGTTTAGAAGCAAGTTTAGTAGCCTTAGATAGAGTATTCTAAATTAGGTCTTTATATTTGATTTTGGCTCTTGACTCTTGGTTTTGGCACTTGAATAAAGTGACTTGGTTTTTTTAAAGATTCTGAACTATCTTTGATACAGGATAGTAAATATTTTGAACTATCTTTGATACAGAATAGTACCCATGTGCAAAACTGACATGCAGGAGTGCCCACGGTTCAGTGTGAATGGATGGATGACAGCAAGTTTATAATAGAAATAATAAAAATATTGATGAACAGAGAAGGCAGATTTCTAAACATCGACCAAGGCAGCATTTCCTTAAAACGAGACAATAAGCTTGAACGTCAAATTTCTTTTCTTTTTTAACTTTTTAGGTGTGGCTTGATTGTTAAGATTAATCTTTACGTATTCAGTCTCATGAATTTAAGGTATTCGTTTGATTCAGGTCATTCGGCGTAGTGTTTGCAAGGCTGGCGACTAAAAATTTGTTTTGGTACAACAAGATATTTTAGGATGATGAATATCAAACCTTTCGTTTTAAAGGGCCGTTCTGTTAGAGATTATAGAATAAACTTGCAAATGAAAGTTTCTTGAAACTGTTGAAGAGGTTTGACACCATCTTGTGTTGCTCAGACTGAAACTTACCATTTATTATTTTCTTTTTTATTGGGAGGCTTTCATGTAATTGTAGCCTGCACTGGTATAAGACCCCTAGACATGTGAAGAGGGTTGAGCATGATTTGGAACGTTCTTATTTGGCTGAAACGAATTGGGTTTCTTTGAGAAACACAGAACTGAAGACTTTCTTGAGCTCTGTACAAGAAGGACGTTATCTTAGGAGACGACTACAAATTTTCTAGTTACCAATTTGTACATTGTGCAAGGATGTGGTGCTTATGTTGCTGATGATAGAGACGAAGTAGAAAAAATTGCCCCATCATCATAGATGTTTAGAAAAGCCATACTTGGGTAGAGAGGGATTATAATCTTACTTCCTTTGAGTATTAAGATTTCAATTTATGATAGTGTCTATTAGCACAAAACCGAGTCAAGTTCATCTTTGCTCCTTGTAACTTTCAAGTAGACCAGAAGGAGTCTTGACCATATGCGGCAGTTCAGAGTGATGCCAGATATATACTTTATGACTTACGTCTACTACAGGCTTAATATTTCAAGGTATATGTTTTTCACATTCATTTCTTCTCAGTTTAATTTTTAGCAATCTGTACTTTTTTTTTTATATTAAAACACATCGGTATAATAATACCCATTAAGCATTACTAGGCGACTTATTGGTTTAATGTCAGCTAACGTATGGCTCAGCTTGTCTCGGGGGGCACAGTTGTTGTTAAGATTTCTTATAGCTTCAATATTAGCTACCAGTCAGTAAAGTAGAGTTTAGCTTCAATATCAGCTACCAGTCAGTTAAGTAGAGTTTATTATAGCTGGTTCATTTCCATTTAAATGTGTCTTATCAGCTAAAGAGCAGCTCAGTTTTTCCCGATTTATATTAACAATTTGCTTAACAATAGCTTTGTGGTAGCTTAGTATACATCTAGATATACAATTTTTGGGGGGTAAGGTTCATTTCAAGAAAAAAAAATGTCCAGTTTCTTACAAGTCTGAAATTGGCGGTCTTTCAAGTAGCTCAATATTATTTTCAAGGTGCATACGTTTTTTCAATGCAGATTAAGTATCACTTTATCAGCTATCAAGAATTCAGTATGTTTCAGGATATATAGTTCTGTATTTTTACTTGAGTCTCGTATCAGTTCGGAATACATAGGTAATTTTGTTTTCTTAATTCAGCATTACCTATTTGGCATGCCTCAAGGATAACTTCGTTCAACCGTGACTGGTTTTATGCTGCACTGATTCATCTTAACCCAATAGCTATTGCTTCTAAGGCCTGACCCCTACTGAGTCATTATCCTAAAATGGCAATTGCATTGTTAGGGTTGTACGTGAGTTTGAGAAGTTTTGTAATATGCACAGTATTTGGTAAATCATTAACAGTATGTGTGACTGCAAGCCTTTTGAAAAAAAATATTTTGAACCAGCTGATTCTGACCAGACTAAGACCTATGCTAATTATTTATCAGGTGGGCCAAGTATAGCATTGGACATATCATTCCTATGGTTCAAGTCTCTGATGCCAAATAAAAAAAAAAAAAATTAAGACTGGCTACTCATCGAGATGCTGAATTGTCTTAGGCAAACAAGTAGTGAATGATTGGCCTACTCTGTCTCAAGTTGATAACCTATTCTAATTAGTCTAGGAAGAGACTTTTTATCTAAATGATGGCTTAGTGTATAATGGGCAGAGATCAGTATCTCCTGATGTCATATTTTTACAAATTGCTTAGGGTAATCAGATAGAGAGCCTGTGCTTTCACGTGAAGTACCTTTAGTCTTGGGAAATATGTATATATATTTGTTGATCATTACAGTAAAATGTCTTGTTAATAAAGTGAAAACTACGTTTCATATTGGTTATCAAATTTTGTCAAGTTAATTTTGCAGTGCTTAGATTATCATCAAGGGCCACAATACAGTGCAGAAGTGCATCTACTGCAAATGGCCAGCGCCACCTGCAGAGCAATGGTTTTACCGAGACAATGATGGGCCTGGTAAAATCAGTGCTAAAATAGGCAAAACAGCCTGGTGGTGGCCTGAGGTGAGTAGCTGTGTGTTACAGTGCACCGTGAGAAACAACGGTAAACTGATAGCAGCTTTAGAAAGTTACCCTTCTCTAAGGAACTGGCTTGCTTATTACTTATTAAAAAAAAAGACAACTGACAAGAGAGGATATATGTCTTCATTAGTGGCAGTGAGTAAAACCGTAAAGGGGTTACAGAATATCTCATAAGTTAAGCCTATACCGTGATTTTTCCTGCAGCTACAAGAGTTCTCATAGGTGTCAGTTTCAAATAAAAAAAAGATGGGTAATATCTGTTTTGTTATTATTATTATTATTATTATTATTATTATTATTATTATTATTATTATTATTATTATTATTATAAGCGCAGACATGTGTTTCCTAAGGCAGAGATATATAAATAGCGACTATTTGAAGTCGAAAATATAAGCTCAGTTTGACTGACAGAACCATTGTGCAAGTTCCCAGGCGAGTTGCCAACACGTGCTTTAAAAGTCAACATAACCTGCTTTCAATTGCATTTTAAATTATTTTGTATGGAATTTCCTAAGAATACATTGAATTATACAATTAATTTGTATTTTCGTCGTTTCACGCTCTTTCGCTTGCGCTCATACACTCAAACATATACGCTTTTAGTGAAAGTAAAAGTACGAACTGGCAACGCTCCCAAATGTCATTGCTGAAGGGTAAAGGTGACGGTTGCCTCAGACTCCATTGGAACGATTTGCCGGTAAAGTATCAAAAATATCAAAGTTTTAATCGCAATTATTACCGTTTTAATTGAAGATATATTATTAGTCATTTGTCGTAGGTCCAACTGGGCAAAGCCTATTTGGTTAAAGAAAGGCGTAATGTAGGTTAATATCAAGCCAAAAAAGAGGAATCCTGCTGTTAATCAGCCAAAGCTGTTTTGTTTACCATTACTGAAACTTTGAAGTATCTGCCAGTTTCATTTTCTAGGATCTTTAAAAAGACATTTTGTGAGGTTTTGATAGTTTTTGTGAATAGGTTTAGTAGTAGGCCTAAAAGCCTGCTTGGTTAAATTGTTGACTGCCTAACCTTTTAGTGAATAGGCTAGGTCTCATATCAGTAAATACATGCAAGGAGGACATAAATGTTGTAAATATTTAATTGCAGTTAAGAAAAAGGTAAAAATGAAGATGGGTAAAATCATAAACATGAACAAAAGACAAACAAAAGGCATTCAATATTCTGGTAGTCGACCAGGGGGAACCAGGCCGCTGTAAATAGTCTTCAGTTTAACCCGAAAAATTGAAGTTCTTGTGGACTAAAGAAGTCACCCCAAAATTGTCAAGTACTTGTAGCCTAGGTTAGATGAGCGACCCCAGACCTATGTAGGTCTCTTGCCTTTACCAGATAAATGACTGTTTAGACAAAACTTGGTAGGCTAACCTGAGGAATAATGCACCCCAATAATTCTCTTATGTGATATGTCATGTCTGAAGCAAGTTCAGAGAGAAACTGAGTAGCCCAATACTGGCACAAACCAAGCTGCAGTAGTATCTTCAGTTTTACCAGGAACTATTGTACCCTACCCAAAATTAGTAACAGATTTAGATAAAACTAGATACTTGGTTGCTGCCATTCAAGCCTCAGTATTTCTTGTTTACAAATATCTTTTGCTTCAGTCTCAAACTGTTGTAAATATAATTAGTTACAAACTTATTTAAGCTATGATGCCTTATTGTTCCGCTTTAAACATTGCACTTAGCATGTTTCATTATATTAATTATAAATTAAGCTGTGGAATTGAGTCTGTTTATAGATTCGCAACCGTACTATTTACCAGGTAAATATTAGGTACTGTAAACTTAAGAATTTTGTGGTTTGGGTATTTTCAGTGTTAGCCTTCTGATTTAGCAACAGATTTTATTTGTATTGAGCAGTGGCACTGTTATACTGACCATGAGATTAGATCTAGTATCTAATATTACTGCTAGGGTGTACACTAAGGCTGTATGACTTGTACATGAACCACACTACTGGCAGATGTGGTTAGGTGTTCTAAAGTTATTGTATTCATGTAAAAATCGAGATAATTTTGCATTTGGCTAATTATAAAAATAGTTATAAAATTACCTTGGTGTCTTGTTCAATAAGGTCTTCTGTGACTACTGTTTCTGTTAACTTTATAATGTTATTATTTCAAGGTTTGTGCGTATGCAGTTGATTTAAAAGTTGATCATGAAAGTTGCATTGGTAAAACTCTTAGTTTTATTTTGATGGAAGTTAACAGTGGAAAAAGGGAGTAAAGTATTTTCAAGTTGTCTTGTGTAAAGTAACCATGACCTGATTTGGAGCAGATGGGGTTTTTCCAGTTGTGGCAACTGTGGTCGTGGGATTTGAGTGTCTTTGCTTGATTTAAGGTGCTAAAATGAGAGCTAGGTTTGAGTTTTGCATATTGTCAGCAAGAACTATGGTGTCAGAATTTAAAGAGTGTAATGAAATACTTCACAAATGGTACCAATAATAGAAAAATATGAGTGTATCACTATCCTTTTGCTCTGTTGAAGTCTGTGGGAGCCATTATATAAGGCAGAAGATCTTTATCAATATTATGATTTTAAAAGTAGTTTTGAATCGCTGAAGCACTGCAGGTAAAAGTTAGTTTGTTTTAAAGATGACCAAGACCATTAAGGTTTTACATTCCAAGAGGTGGGAACTGGAGGAAGGTATGTTCTGACATTGTCCTCGGGCTGTATCATCAAGGACCATCTTGTGAGCTTTGGATAGTTATTGCTTCAAGGTGATGGCTGGTCTTTGGTGAGGTGACTGTGTGGTGTTGGCGATCTGTGATTTCTGATTTGGATAAAGAGTTAAGGGTAATTTTGTAGCCATGAGTACAGACTTTTCTGCTGTACGGATTGGTGTAGTCTGATGCATGATTTGTGACCTCAAAGTGTTTGTCTGCCAGTGGGGGTTCAGATAATTTTCCAGTGAAGGGTACGATGAGAAGGGTAACAGATATTTTTTTTAGTTTGTCATTATCAGTGTTGTATATGGAGCACCTTAGCTTAATGGAGTTCTGTATCTATTTAGATGTATTTTTTTATTATTTTTAGATGTGATTCATCGTTTAATAAATCTCTCCAGTTGAATGCTAAGTGTAAAAATATAGTACAGGTTATTTTAGGATATGAGCTATGTAGAATTATTGTTAGCTGTAAGATACTGTACCTTGAAAATATTAAAGTGCAGGCTATAACATATGGTCTTTGTTGCTTAACACACTTAATTACTTACCAAAAAAGCCAGGCCCCCAAAGTATCTATTGAAGTTGAAGTGCTACTTGTTTATGTTTGCTGCTCTAGGGAGTTTTGTCAACCTGACCACTCCATCTCAATGTAGTTACTTGTTTCAGTAAATAGGGACCTGCCAGGTACTGAATTCAAAACATCATTGAAGGTGGCAAGCAGCAGCAGTCATTTGTTTTGTTTTGTTCAGCTGCTTGCTTTACAGTTTGGAAGAGCTGCACTTTCAACTCAAGGAGTGTTTTGGAAGCCCTAAAGAAGTTTAATCCTACCCATCCTTTAATTCAAAAGGATCAGGAATGGCTTTTTTATCTTTCTGTTCGCCACAAATCAGTTAAGTTTTGTGGGATTCCTGGGGACACTGGTATAGAAGGGAACGAAATGGCTGATAGTAACGCAAAGAATGCTGCAAGATGTGATTTCTTAACTAGTAAGGTGCCACATTTGGATATGAGTCCAGTTATTAGAAGATACATTCGTAAGAAATGGCAGCAGAGGTGAACTTCCTCCATTTTATCCACTAATAGGAAATACGGAGATATTAGACAAAGTATTGATTTTTGAAGTTCGGGTTTTAATTATAACAAAAGATTCGAGATCATCCCAACACGGCTTAGGACTGACCATACCCGCTTCACCCATAGTTACATTTTAGAGGGAGTCAGTGCCCTAGTTTGTGCTCACTGTGGTGGTCAGCTTTCCGTTGAACACATGCTGGTTCATTGTCCTAGATTTACCTTTGGGCAAAGTACTTATTAGCGGGGAAGACTGTTTTAGAAATTTTAAATGATGATGTTGAGGTAGATAACCTCATGGTTTATCTGAGAGAATCTGATCTTGATAATGAGATGTAATTTCGTATATTTATTAAAGATTTGTCATATTTATTTTATATATCAAGTATATATTTTAAAGTTTTATATATATTTATTCTTTATGGGTTTTATTTAATATCATTCTTCATTTTTTGCGTTCATATTTTAACACTGAATTTTAATAGTACAGTATGTTATCATTCACCCTTTCATTATCAATCACGTCATTAATTTATATATTTCATCTTCATTGCTGCGCTAAATAATCCTGATGGGTTCCGGCTCTTGGTCTTCAAGACCTGAATTTCATAATCAGTCAATCACATTGTTTAGGGTTTGTACCTGCTAGATGGGGCAGAAATGAAGTTCTGGATGGGATGACAAATGACTTACTTTGCTGGGTAAATATTGTGGATGAAAGACTAGGGGTAGAATTATACAAGGGGTTTGTTGTTGTTATTGTTTTTGGTACCTGTAAATGTTTAATGGCCACTAGCAAGTTGCGCTGTTATTTTTCTAATTATACTTTCTGTAAAATCCTGTTTCAACAAAATAGAAAAAACCGCAAAATTTTATATGATCCATTTGTTACTCATGGGTGCTCTGTATGATTTTTTTCCTCTCCTTTATCCTGTTCCACAGAGATGGAAAAGTAGCTCTGGGTCTTCAAACTTTTGTTGCCCACATGAGCCCAGCTGACAGTCAAATTCTAGTCTGTCATGTACTTGGAACTTCTGTAAATACAGATGAAAATGAGTTTGCATGTAAATGGCCTAGGTCATCAAGGTTCTGCTCGTAAGAGCTAGAAGTCGGAGGAGGGACAGGTCATATTTTGTCCTCAGGTTATATCGTCAGGGGCCAGCTAGTGACATTTTGGATAATTAATGCTTTAAGGCGATGAATGTCTTTGGTTAACATGACTTGGTTGTAGCTGATCTGTGACTTCAGAATAGGATAAATAGTTAATGGTGACTTTTTTGGTAGAAGTGCAGGCAGTTCTACTGTTTGCATTATTGCATTGTAGTTTGACGCATGATTTGTGACCTCAGACAGTCGATTTGTTGGTTGGGTTTCAGATAAATTTCCAGTGAAATGTATGATGAGAAGTTAGTTTTTATTGTTCAATATAATCTTTGTTGTAGCTGGAACCGGTGTATTTATAGGTATGCTACTTCAAAGAAATGTCAGCCTGACCATTCCATCTCAACACTTTTGGCTCCTGCCATGTTGTTTGGGGTTTATACCTGCCAAATGGGTTACGAGTGAAGTTCTGGATGGGATGACTAAGAGCTGACTCCCCTGAGGAAGTACTGGTGTGGAATCACATTGTTATACCTTTCGGTGCCTGTTAATGTTTAATATCTTAGAGGAGATTTGCCAGGAATAACGAGGGTAGTTTTTGTGTATTTCATATGTTTTTGCAAATTATGTAAAATTCCATTTCAGAAAAATATTTTATAAAAATACCCGTTAGTTACTCAAAGGTGCCCTGTATGAATTTTGATCTGTCCTTTATTCTGTAGGCAATGCTGATGGTGAAGGTATGTCAGAGATCAGATTGTGGAGAAGGTGTCCTGTTGACTGAAGATCAAATAGGACAGGCTGAGAAGATGGTGTCATGATATCAAGAGGAATTGAATATTAGCTGTTAAAGACTTCCCCTTACTGTAAAGAACGAGGCCATTGTTTTCTTCACGTAGAAGGTTAGTATTATGCAAAGGTTTCCTGTTGTCATACTACCATGGAATTATCTTCTTAGCTGTGCTATTGATACTGATGTGCCTGAGTTTTAAGAGGCTTTTACTCCACCATTCACTTGCATAGTTTTTGTCTGCATATGTAAATTTATTTGTTGATATACCCATAATTGATATTCACTGGTCATTTTCTGGTCTGTTTTCTCTTGAATCACATCTGTTCTGTGGAAGCATGCTTTGCGCGCTAGTTGTCTTTCAGGCCTGTTCCATACAAATGATTGCTTATTTTGGTCAAGTGTCATCGTCATCATTGCCTCCAACAATGTGCAGTAGAAAGGATCCTTGAAATTCCACTGCTTTGTACCTTTCTTGTGCTTTCACATCTACAAATCTCCACTTGTCTCCAGCCTCCTGCCTAATAGTAATTCAAACAGGGCTGGGCTCCCAAGCTTCTAGTGCCCAGAGGAGCCCAGCTGACACTGCTTCATATTATTCTCCTCGGGTTGTTTGTCGAACATGTCCAAGCCATTGCCAGCTTCCCCTCATCATTAACTTATCTACGCATGGAACTTTTGTAATTCCACTTTTGTTTTGTTGTTATTTGTCACTCTCCTGATATCTTATCAATAATACTTATAATGTGGATGCATTACTTAGCAAAACGTTACACTTTTAGTGGGAAAATGTTTCGATTTGACCAGTTTTCTCAGTTGTGCCCACTCCAGTCATATAGTGCAATTCATGGCTTGTAGCTCTTAATGTTAGTTTGTTTGTTAGGCATCTGGTTAGTTTAGGCCTTTGAAGCAGTTCCTGTCTTGGATCTAGTCATTTCATTTGTAAGGTGCATTTACTTGCAAGTTTCACTACATGACTGAAGTGGGTTGAGGTATAACTTTCTTGGTAATTTCTTCTACTAACACTTTCTGTTTTTTATTCTGTCAATAAGCTTGTATTGTTTTTTCATATGTCTGTCAATTTATCCATATTTTCATTCACTTCTTATTTTCCTCCATCTATTTTATTTTGTCTTGCATCTTGACATTCTGTAAGCAAGTTCAAAGCTTTTCAAGCTTTTCCCATAAAAACGTCTAAGTAGCTCTTGGTGTCGAAACTCTTCTGTTGCTCACATAAGCCCAGTTGACAATCATATACCATTTTTCCTCCGTTAATCTGGAGGACATTTTGAAGCCGTATCAATCTCCCCTTCATCAGTATGTTTTCTATATATTGAACTCCTGTAACATCTCTTATTTTATCATTTCTCACCCTATATCCTGCTACCTGGTCAGTAGTTATAATTCAGATTTATTACTTTAAGAGGCATAACTCAGATTTGGATAGTTAGAAGGTGCAAAGTATATTAGGCATTTTTTAAGTCAAGCATTTTTGGTAGTTTTTATGTGGGGTTAGTCAATATGTCTTTAGGGTTATTGACATAAAGGTTTCGCTATATGACAGTGTAGGATGAAAGTGTAGGATGATGGGATAGAGCTTTCCTGGCAGTCTTTTACTAATACCTGCTGTTTATTCAATCAGTATTATGTTCATCTGGTCATATTTTTCTTAGGCAGATGGGTGGTTGGTTACAGGGGAAAAGACCTTTTCAATGGAAAGCATCTTTAGCACTTATTTTTGGGATAATATTTGTTCCCAGCCAAATTTTATTAAGGTTGGTAGGATTTCAGTTGAATGTGATAAAATATTTTGTGGGTTTCATTTATTGGCTGTAAAACTGTAGTTAAAGTAAATAATGTGTTTGTTCAAAATTGTACAAGAAGTTCCGAAAGTGAATTACTGTATGGAACAGAACTTCCAAGATGTTGAGTATCATTAGTCATTTAACAGACATAAGTGCTTTTTTCCCTTGAATGTGAACTAATATTGGTTGTTTTCTTATGGTCTATATCTTAGGTATCAGGGGTAGGCCTATAAGGATTGAGGTTGTCCAAACAATGCGGTTAATTAATAGACACAGTTGTTGCTCTTTGTTGGTTCTGAATGTGCTTTATCTCATTAGCTGTGGATAGTATTTATCTATGGTCATGAAAAGCATTGCAAGGAAAATCAATATGCTAAAGGATATCTTAGGTCACATTTTGTTTATAAGAACCACCTTTCTTGGTACTGGTAATTTGTTAAAACAATAAGTGTCCAGATATACGATTTTTATACTAATTTTATTGAATTTTGATGGATTTTTTGAAGTTACTATTTATCTTTAGTCTTATTGCTAATTTAAGGTTCATACTAGGCATGTAAACTAATATGCACGAGACTTTGTGAAGAATATTGTGCGCTTACGCAGTTATTCTTTCATCTTGAGGGAGGGTTTCCATATGGCAAAAAAAAAAAAAAAAAAAAAAAAAATTAGGCAGCTGAGAATCATATTTCTCCACAGGGATCATGCTTTATATCAGTCATCCTGTATGCAGTCAGTTTATATATAAAAGAGGGAGGTTGTTGGCCAAGGGTACCACAATGGAAAACCCCATTTGATCCCGAGAACCATCGTAGTTTACCATATAATTATATATGCCAACTACGAAATTATATATTTTAAAGGAAATTCGGCTTCCATTACAAAATTAAAAATAGCACTCCTTTTATTATATGCTACCTAGATTCTGTTGCTTTCCACATCAATGTTGTCAGGAGAGAAATTTTATATAGAAGTGTTCAGGGTGCTGAATTCTTACAGCCCATGGACCTTACCTAAACTGTGCGGTATATTTGTAATGGAAAGTAAAACAGTCAATGAGGCAAGGGGTTAAATATTGGCCTGCACCTGTTTCGAATATAACACACTCATTGCTATTCCCTTTTAGGGATAAAATTAAATACTGTACCACCTAATCGTACATTCAAATTAAATTGAATCGAGATTGGGAAAATAAAGTTTGGAGATTGAGGTTTCCTGTATATTAGGGAAATAATTCTTTGAGTAAACTATTCTTTCTTCTATTGTAGTGTTCAGCTAACTACCGCTCTTTTGGAATTATTCACATAATGCAAAATAGTTTCGTATGTATGAATGAACATCTTTTAAGCCTGTACATCTAAGACGTTTGAAATGTCTCAAAACATTATACATTCAAAATGTTTCAACATAGGTGGGTCTTATTCACTAAATATGAAAAAAGTTCTAGTCAAACTGTGAGTTATTAAAGCAAAGATTATTGGTAATTGCTTAATTTTATCATGTGAAAACAAGTCCAGATTTCAGCAATGAATTTATATTCTTTCTCTCATTGCAGGAAGATTGGTCTCGTCCTTTAAGAAAGTCTACATTTGTGACCTGGAAGTCTACATCTGTGACCTGTAAGTGGCCAGTTCAAGACCAATGGATACCAGAAGCTCAGCCTACCAGTGGCTCCTCCTGAACCCTTCTGCAGCAACAGGCAGTTTCCAGTTCGTTGTATTTGAAGAGTTAGATCTATCATTAACCTCTTCAGTACTATATTGAAACTAGTAGGGTGGGTTTTTAAGAAGCTGACCGTAAATCTAATTACTGAAGGAAGTTTCACAATATGAATTGTCCAGAAAAATATATATATTCAGACATAACTTTCACTACCCACTTCTAGCTTTGATAAAGCTAGTAGTGGCTAGAGAAAGCTTGGTGTCTGAATCTATAGTTTTCTTGACAATTAATATTGTAGTGGAACTTTCTTTAGCAAATTTTATTTATAATCAGCTCCTTAAACATCAACCATATTAGTTTCAATATAGTACTACTGAAGAGGTTAATGATGGATGAACTCTTCAAGCACAACAAATTGGGATCTGCTTGTTAGAGGAGTGAAGAACAGTACATTTTCTTGCATCATGTCAACGTGGAACTTCTCTCTATAATCAGAGCATGACACTGTACTGACATGTTGTAAAGGTGTAAACATTACTATTGTATTTCTTTGATGGAATAAAAAGCATCAAATTCCCGGACGCTCTTTTATTTAAATTCTAAAGAAATAAATTACAAAGCAAGATGTGGTTATTCACAAATGAACGATTTTGTTTAAATGAAAATTTTTTTTCTACTCCTTGGAGCCAGCATTGCACGACTCGAGGAGGGAGTTAGTGTTCTCAGCAGGAGACACCCAGCCAGGCTCAGTCTGTTTCTGAGACTAATTCATAGAGTTAGTTGTATTCTAAGCTGACACCTGATTGTTGAGATGGGTAAAAGTCCTTACTTCCCTTTGTGCTTGAACATTATGTATTCTCGTTTTCTCTGACACTGTTAAAGAACGGAGTCAAGCAGAGAAAACGGAGTTATGACTGGGAGCCCATGGGTTATGAGTAAGGTCACCACTAAGGTAGGACTTGGTTTAGTTCACCCTTATGCCTTTGTACCAGTGAAATGTAAGCTAGACTTAGTCTTATGAAACGACGCGAAGCCACGTAGAGTCTTGCTGCTGGAATTTCTTATCACACTGGGGTAAAATGACCAAAAGCAAAGTTTAGTTACTCTACGAATAACGCACGAGAAACTCGATCGGTCTAAACACAACTTTCAAAATCCTGCTTTTCCGTTTTCCTTGAGGTTAAGGGACCCTCAGGAGTCTCTCTTCCATATCTTCTTACAGAAAATGAATCCTGTATTCACCCCCATAGAAAACCGAAGAACGATAAGCAAAGACGCTGACTACAATGAATATATTCCAGGGCGAGTTAGCTGTCGTGATAGCCTACTGATTTTGTCTCTAACAGAATTCTAGATCTGGGGATGTAATGGACTGATTCACTAGTAAATATCAACTCATATGGCTATTTAATACTTATTTTCAAAGGTTTACGTATATAGAAAATCGACTTAGTTCCCAATATGGAGTCGACTAAAATAACTCTGTATATTTTAAGGGAATTCGTGGGGTCTATTCTTTGGCATCTTTAGCGTTTTGCCGCCAAATATGACATGGATTTGTCAATACCAGTGACTCAATTGGAGTCCACCCGTTTTTATAATTGTATTATAAAGTCGAAGACTTCAATTTTGCCACCAGCACTGACATTCTGGCGTAAAATCTGACGGCAAGATGCTAAAATACGTCACAAAATAGGCTACAATGACATTCCATTTTAGATGCAAAAATACTCAGTTCGAGGGCATCAAAATCTTCAATTATCTTTCAAAACAACTCATCTATCGAAATTTCTTTCAAACTGATATGACAAACTATTACTTTATAATTTTTAAAATTAAATTTCATTTCTTCAAATACCTTTCAGTGATCATTGCTTTGTTCACAGACACTAGATGATGTAATGCGTTAAATTAACTTATAAAAACAGTTATTTGATTAGAAAGCTGTTTTCTTGACTAAAGCAAGTTATTTGGCGAATGCAAGGGGATGGAACTTTAGACAACTTACATGTAGGCATACGATTACAACGATTTATTTTTTTTTAATTGCACTTTTAACCAACTTACTTGCAGCTTTTTAATAATTGCAATTTTTGTAATTTATTAAATTATTTTTTTGTACTTTGTGTTTTAAGCGTAAATTCTTTAGAATTTTACTTGAATTACTGCTAGGTTTAGCCAACTTTTGCTGAAAATGTTACGTACTTGATTTAATGCAATTTTTCGTCAAATTTACATGTCTGCAACGTTACTAATGTTTGTATCTAGGAATATATTAAATAACATTTATCTACATAGCCAGATGTCCTTCTAAACAAGAAATCTACAGGAATTTCCAAACCAAACCAAAAATATTCAGTTAAACTTTATTTTTAAAAACTTACAAGTCATCCTCCAGCCTTTGCCACAACAAAACATATTAATCACACCCAAGACACATACAGTTCCCCAAAAGCAGACAAGTGACCCAAATTCCTTCAAAATGACTCGTCTTTAAGCCGCCTGACACCATTCAATATAAGTGATTGAGTCGGGTAAATGGTCAGAGATGTGCAAAGCTACTATCCTCCTGCCCCGTTCTTCCTCCCCCAGCAGGACAGCAGGTCGGACTAACGTCAACCTTCACCGTACACATGGACCACCGAGCCAGTTTAGCTGTGTGAAAGATCTTACAGGTATCATCCCATTGCCAGTTAATTAGAGAGAGATGGACGGCCAGGTAACTTGGGAGAAGTGTGTAGCTCCTGATGGGAGCACTTCTGCGGGTGATTTGAAGTTACAAGACTAAACATAGCTGTGTGTATTGCCCCTCAGAGCAGGGCTGCGAGACGTAAGGAACTGTCAGTTATAGTGACAACCTAACTAGACCTACAAATAAAGTAAGGTTTTATATTGCTCAACATACAGAAAACTTTATGCTCACCAGACCATACACTATAAACATAGCTATCTGTATTGTTCGTCAAAACAGAGCTGCGAGACTTGGGAAACTGTCAGTTGAAGTGTCAAACTGACTAGGCTTTCTACTACATTCTGGTTTATATTGCTCACCATATAGGAGACCATGAAAACTCTTTTATACTGCTCATCAGAACATAGTTGCAAGACTAAAAACACCCATTTTTTTCTTTTTTTGCTGTTATCACTGTAGCATTACCTTTACATATTACCACTAGGACAGAGCTAAAGTTGCTATGCTGTAGACCAATAGGCAATGTTTTGGAAAAACTCAAAACTTATTTTTCTTTTTTGTCAGTATTTTGGATACTTCAAATCTTGGTCTTTAATCGCATTTCTCCTTGAAAACTAAAAGTTACCTTCTAACAAACTCTTAATTTGTTACAAATGGAGCTGAAACATATGATTATCAAAAGATACATTTTTGTCTGAAATTTCATCTAATATTTAGATTAAACAACTTGGCTTTCTCCTGTCCTATTACCAATTTCCTGTCATTGAACTCCAAATTCTCGACTGTACAGTCATCTTTAATAACCAAAATCTGAAGAGAGAATGTTGTAGCACTAGGTAACAGACAATCCCCCCCACCCCCGAAAAAAAAACTTTCTAAGCACAAATCTCCCAAAAAATGACAGCCCTTTCTGCGGGGAAAACCTTTCGAAATGAGACACTTTCTATGCTGCATATTATATCTGAACCTACCCAGAAAAACTTCCAAATGCATTCTCTCTGTAAACTCTACCAATCTGACGCACTAAGAGAAAAAACTATCAAACTGACACCTTCAAGGAAAAAAACTTTCCAAAACTCACATTTTATAGTTAAAAAAACTCTCCTGAAGTAATACACTTTCTGGGCAAGAAAACTCCCAAACCAGTACACGTTCTAGGCAAAAAAGATTCCAAATGAAAAACAACAGACTGCCAAGCTATCACTTCCTAAGCATCATCACCCCACAACAAACACTTTCTTGGAAAATAACTCCGGAACAAACAAATTGTCTAAGCAAAAAAACTACCTGCAAACTATATGCTTTCAGGGTAGTAACTCTCCCTAAACCTTTTTTGTCAATACAGTACACACTTCCCAACTCACTCCATCTAAGCAAGAAAACTTCTGACCTTGAAAAACACACACACTTGGACCAAAATTCTCTGAAGCTAACAAGTTTCTGAACATTATACCGTTGAACAGACTCACTCCCTAAGCAAAATGCTGTTGAACAGCCTCACTCCCTAAGCAAAATGCTGTTGAACAGACACACTCCCTAAACAAAATGCTGTTGAACAGACACTCCCTAAGCAAAATTCTGTTGAACAGACTCCCTACATAAGCAAAAACCCTTTTGAACCCTGAGTTTCTCAACATCAGCTCAGAACTAAAAGATTTTCAAAGCAAAAACTGCTCTTGAACCCAGGCTTATGCACAAAACTTACGAAGGCACAGACTTTGAGGAAACAGACTGAGCAAAAACTCTAGAACCAACAGACTTTTTAAGCATAAAACTCACGAAATAACACTTTGAGGATAACAGACTAAGCACAAACTAAAGAACCAGCAGACTTTTTAAGCATAAAACTCACGAAGTAACAGACTTTGAGGATAACAGAGTAAGCAAAAACTCAAGAACCAACGGACTTTTTACGCATAAAACTCACGAAGTAACAGACTTTGAGGATAACAGACTAAGCAAAAACTCAAGAACCAACAGACTTTTTAAGCATAAAACTCACGAAGTAACAGATTTTGAGGATAACAGACTAAACAAAAGCTCAAGAACCAACGGACTTTTTAAGCATAAAACTCACGAAGTAACAGACTTTGAGGATGACTGATAATGCAAACACTCAAGAACCCACAGACTTTTTAAGAATAATACTCACGAAGTAACAGACTCTGTGGATAACATAGTAAATAAAACTAAAAAACCAACGACTTTCCAAGCCAAAAAAAAAGTACCAGCACCCTTTCCAGTATGAGCAACACAGGCTCAGAAGCACTAACCTACAAGTCTCTCAAACTAAAACATCACCTGGGCAAAAGAACCTCAAACTAGCTAGTTTTATAGCCAAAAAACCATTTCTTTTTTAAACAAACTAACAGAATTCAGAGAGAAATTTTTTTTTTCCTGAATAAGCACAAAATCGGACTTCCTTTGAAAGGGGAAAAAACTTACAGTCTAACAGATTTTCCCAGCCACAAATTAAAAATGGGCGGTTTATAGCTACAAAATAAACTAACAGGCTTTCTTGACAAAATACAAAATTCCTGGCCAAACTAACAGGTGTGCGCGCGCGCGCGCGCACACACACACACACACACACACACGCACGCAAACATTTCTTTAAAAAAAAAATCACAGGCTTTCTTGACCAAATGCAAGATTTCTAGCCAAACTATTACACACAACAAGACTTTGTATGCTAAAACTCTCAAACTCAAGGCATTCTGAACGCAAGGTCTCAAAGCAAACAAGAATTTCTGCAGGCAAAAGTGTAACAGACCAACAGCTCCTGAAGGCAAAAGCACCAGAAACTAACAGCTCTCTTCAGGGCAAAAACATTACAAACTAACAGATTTCCTGTCAGCAAAAACATTAAATTTTTACAGATTTCTTTAACTAAAAAGTACCAGGATGAAACAGATTTCCTGAGTGCTTATATGTTTAAATATTACAATTGAGCGATTTTTTCAGATAAAACTCTAAAAAAATAACAGCTTTTGTAGGCAAAAATGATCACCACATGTACTTCCTATATTAAAAGCCCTCCAAGGTTACTTCTTGCAACCCTAAGATACACCCGCATCACAAGCTTAATAGATTTCCACGAATACAAAACTAGCCTAAAGCCTTAAGCATCAAACTACGAAACCTTCTAAACCGAAATCAAGAAAAGATTTTCTTATTCACAAACTACTTATACAGAGACACGCAGAATAGAAAGCAGCATCTGGATCCCTAATTCAATCACGACAGCCTCCATCCCATGTGATCATGAACAAATGCTTCCTGAGTACCAAAGTTCTTTCGAACATAAACTGCAACATCAACTTTAGTGTACGAATAAAATAAACGCAATGGTAAGCAAATTTCACCATCGTACATTAACAAGACACTTTTGGAGCCAAACTCCAATAACAACATGATGTCAAGCTTGATATCATATCTTTCTCTTTCAAATCGCAAGCTGTTATCATCGACAATACTTTTAAAATGCCAAACAGGACATGAAGCGAGACTTATTAAAAATGCCGAACCACAATCATGAAAGAACAAGTAAAAAATGCGCCTTAGTTTCTTCGGCGTAATCGATTTTTCTGTACAGTGATAATGCTGTATGAAACTCTCCGCCACGCCCCATGAAACTCTCAGTCGTGGCTGTCAGCCACGGCCCCGTGGTGGCCTGTGTTGTTGGCATCTATGGCGGTGCCAGACGCATGATCATGGCTGATTTTAACCTTAAAATAAAAACCACTGATGCTAGAGGGCTGCAATTTGATATGTTTGATGACTGGAGGGTGAATGATCAACATACCAACTTGCAGCCCTCTACCCTTAGCAGCTTTTAAGATCTGAAGGCGGACAGAAGTAGTGCGGACGGACAAACACACAGCCATCTGAACAGATTTCTTTTACAGAAAACAAAAAATCCTGAAGCCGTGGCCATCTGGAGAGGTGAATGTGTAATAACTTAAAACCAGAGTAAGTTCAAAACATACTTATCAATCCCTATTTTTGCCCAAGTTAGCAAAAATTACTAAGTAATCCTTTTCCGAAACCCTTCATCAGCCTCTACAGTTGCCATGTCTAAGTATCACCTAACAAGGTATGACTGCAGCGGTGAAAAAGCTACACCACTTTCACGTCTTACCATAATTTCGGAAGACAAGAGATAATTTATCATATACATTACGTTACAAAACTCCCCCCACCACCCCTTCAAAAAAAACCACCACCATTAAATACTGACATCATGGAGATGTGGTTTTTCCCATTCTAAGAGCAAACATTAAGTTCATTTAACCTCACGAACACTTTCGTTGTTTACAGATCTTCATAGGAATTGACCATCTTAAACTGAACTCAACTCAAGAACTGAGCACCACAGATTTAACAGCTAACTTCTCCATAGCTTCTATTCTATCACCATTTCATCAAACATTATATGGGACAACTATCATATAAGTTAAGTCTCCAGTTACAAAAATAATCCAAAAATTGAGAGAGTTTCCTCACCGAATGGAATGACAGAAAAAAAAAACATGGGTCTAAACATAAGCTTTTGCGTTCAGTTAAATCTGGATATTCTGCAGGAACATCAACCTTCAACATGTCCCTGTGAGAGGCCATTTGATGATGGCATAGCAGCCATAACAGTAAAGTCAAATATAAATATTTCTTATATAAATTTTACCAAAATTTGCATCTGCCAATCAGTTCTAGGCCTGAGGATTTCCATCACAAATCTTACTTCAAGATGTCCCTGTAGTATTCCCACTTGATGCCGGCATAGTGGCTATAACAGTATATCCAAATATAGTAAACAATTCTTATATACAGTTACCAAAGCTGCGTCTATCAGTTCTAGGCCTATGGATTTCCATCACAATTCTTACGAGACTAGTATTCACACGCCCGTTTTCATCTAATTAACTGACGATGTTAAAAGTTCGCAAGTTTTTTTTCACACATTTCTAAACGAACGGCCGTGCGGTATTTATCCCTTCTTTATTTCAGTTATACGAATGAAATGTCGAACCTAGACGAGAAGGTGTTAAAGCTCCAAGCTGGTACCCCCTTTCGGGAAAACGGTATGTGTCCGAAATATAATTAAAATTTTTGTTATGTACTTGACCAAAGGAATACCTTGTGACCTTAATGTTGTTAAATAAATCTAATCTAATGTTCTGTTAAATAGATCTAAGACAACTGGCAGGATATAGAGTATAATAAATACTAACAATTTCGTAAACTAAAGGTTTATGTTGAAAGCTTTCTGATCAAGATAAATGAGAATTTGCAAGTTTAGTCTTTCACGTTACATCACCAAATGTACATGAACTTTGCCCGGAAACAATAATTGAAAGAATGGAATCTAATTATAAACTTGTAAAGTAAAATTTGACAATTCAGAATGACAAAATATTCTATAAATGACATTCTAAAAAGTCACCGAAGAATCTCAAGTCATTCATGCTGGGTAATTTTGCATTTAACTACACAAAATAATTTTAGTTAATTATCCATAACGAAAATAAACCAATATTATATACAAAAACTTCTGAAGATAATTAAATAACCATTTGCACTAATAATTACATGTCAAAATATCCATGTACCCCAAAGGAATAATTCTGTCCAAATACAAAGTCAGCTATACAATGACTAACACGTTCCAAAAACATAATAGTAATTGTAATCATGTCTCCTTTGCTTACTGTTTCTCAATTTTCTTTGGAATTAGGAAACATTTCTGTAACAAGACACGGAAGAAAGTCCTGTGGTGAAAAGCCTCAAATAAAATCGAAAACAGAACTTCAAAAACGTATGTTTAACCAATAATTCTCACACACGTTACTCACAGAGGCAATGAACTCATGTTTTTTTGGCCATTACACAATCTGGTACGAAATTCTGGCAGTGAAACTCTACAGGATAGGTGCACCATACCATAAGACATACATCAAGCTAACATTTGCACGAATACAAGTTACAGGCATAATTGTGAATATAAACCTAGGTCTAATCTAAGCGGTAACCTTACCCACTACACCATGGGCTCCTAGCCACAATTCATTCCCTCTGACTGAAACAGTTCTTTAGCAGTGGCAGAGAAAACGAGAGTACACCTGGAAAAGCACAAGGGAAGTAAGGACTCTTACCCATCTCATTAATCAGCAGTCAGCTTAGAAAACAACTCCATGAATTAGTCTCAAAAACAGACTGAGCCTGACTGGGCGTCCCCTGCTGAGAACACTAACTCCCTCCTCGAGCCAGTGCAATGCTGACACCAACGGATTTTTTTTTCTTTACTTTTTTTATTTTAGTTCTTAACAGATTTTCTACCCAAGTCTTTCCAGTTTCTGAAAACACAATGTTATTTACATAAATGAGAACTTCTGTACTTCAGCTGAAGTCCATTTAGTAATAGTAAAAATTCATACAATTTTCATTACATTGCTCAGGTTCATACATCAAATGTTTAAGACATTGCTCTACTTCTCACTTTGTCCTTGCCACTAGAACCCAAATGAAGCTAACTACTTTAATCATGGCACAAAAACACTGACTGTACAAAATTTACGATGAGTCAAGTTTAAAATTTGAACCTGAAAGATTGCGACAAACAAAGAACTTTACACCACCAAAAGATTTACCCTACTTTCATATCCTGACAACCTAAGATTCATGTATCTGAGAGCATGGAACAACTGAAGACCTAAGAACGTCAAGGGTGAGAATGTTGCGAGTTAGAATATGAGTGATGATGTTTTAAGAAGTGAGAGAGGTTAAACTGAGGTACTGACAAATTGGGTCTAGAAATATCGACAAAGCTTCATGAAAGCAAAAAGGGCTACTTATTACTCAGGCCAAAAAAATTCATTAAAGACTACTTTGGTGCTGAGAGAGAGAGAGAGAGAGAGAGAGAGAGAGAGAGAGAGAGAGAGAGAGAGAGAGAGAGAGAGAGAGAGAGAGAGAATTTTTAAGACAGACCATTAAAAAAAACATTTGGACTTGTTCAGAACAAGAAGCTTGCAAGTTTTTTTTTTTTAAGCATTGAGTAACCAGAAATGCCTCTGGAAAGTGACATATGTTTCTGGCAAGTTTTAAACTGAGCAGAACTGCTACTGGAAAGTATTAAAGTGACAAAAACGTTTCTAGCAAGTATTGAAATCTGCAAAAATGTTTCTGGAAAGGATTAAAATGAGCAAAAATGTTTCTGGCAAGAGTTAAAAGTGACAAATATGTTTCTGACAAGTGTTAAAAGGGACAAAAATGTTTCTTACGGGTGTTAAAGGTGACAAAAATGATTCAGGCACGTGTTAAGTGACCAAAATGTTTCTGGCAAGCGTTACAGTGCCTCTGACAGTATGAAGGGACAAAATTGTTTCTGGTAAGAGTTAAAATAAGTAAAACTGTTTCTGGCTGGCAAGTGCTAAATGAGCAAAACTGTTCTGGCAGGTTTTAAATTAGCAAAATTGTTTCTGGCAAGTGTTAAAGTGAGTAAAAATGCTTCTATAGTGTAAAAAAAAAAGTGAAATGCTGCAGCTTTCAAGTAGTGTTGTAAATTTGCAAGTTGCAAGGAGATTAAATGCAGGAACTTGTACAGGAGACAGATGAAATGCCCTTGAACGCGTAGAGAGAGAGAGAGAGAGAGAGAGAGAGAGAGAGAGAGAGAGAGAGAGAGAGAGAGAGAGAGAGAGAGAGAGCAGCAGAAACAAGTTCTAAAATATTTATACTGTATTAAGTATTAAAAAAATCTCATTCCTTGTTTTCATGAGTAACAAAATGACATAACTTTTGCTACTTCAAATTTCTGTAGACTTTGGCCAGTGGGAACAGTCTTTCTAGCTCTGAGTAACAATATTCAAAATTACTCTAAACTGAGAATGAAGTGGCCATGTGGTATGCTGTAGCTTACGAGACACATTGACTAGAATTCCCAAATTATTGAATACTTTAAATAAACAAACTGATTAAAACTGATGAATTATTTGCTGTCTGTGGATTTTTTTTTTTGTAACTTTTGAAAATGTTTTTAATTAGTAGTGTTTAGATGAAATATTTAAAGCTACTGGAATAACTTTTAGGATGCTTTTAGGGCTTTCTACTTTTTTTTTTGTATGTGTGGTTTTTTCTGTGCTATAAACTAAGAACCCCTAATTACCCTCCCTAGCTAAATGAATATTAAAAGAAACTCAATGAGAACTGAGCAAAAAAGCTGAAATACAGATGCCTCGTACAACAAAGTCAATGTAACATTTTGATATTACAAAATTCCTCATAGTTCAAATTATAAAGTTCAGTTCTTAACAAAAAAATACCTGACAATGTTGATTTGACCACAACTGAAAATTTATGTGAACCGAAAAATATCACAACACAAACATGAAGATGTACAGTATAACTAAACATAAATAATAAAAAAATGCATATTTCAAGACGCCGGTGCATCGGGTGTTTAAAAGAAAAAACTGTATTAAGAAATAAGAGATTTTAATTTCTCAAGCTATTTACCAATACGAAGTCACAAATATTTAAAATATATTCCCGTTGAAATATAACTTCAAATAGTTAAGGTTTCCTTTTAAATTACTAATCCAAATTTCACTGGTGCTCTGAAATCGCCCATAAGGACTAAAAACAGTTAACCGAAGAAGAATTATTCTAGTAACTAAGAAGCCCACTCTGATAGTTCAGTTTCCTTTGACCAACAGTCATGAATACATTTATAGCTCTAGTATGAATATATTAACTAGTTACAGCTAGTTTTTAAGTTGATTTTAATCCTTTAAGAAAGAATATTTATACTCTAGTGTGAATATATTAGCTAGTTACGGCTAGTTTTCAAGTTGATTTAGTTATGGCTGGTTTTTAAGTTGATTTTAACCCTATAAGAAAGTAGATTTATGCTCTAGTGTGAATATATTAGCTAGTTATGGTTAGTTTTCAAGATGATTTTAATCCTTTAAGAAAGTAGATTTATACTCTATGGTGAATATATTAGCCAGTTACGGCTAGTTTTCAAGTTGATTTAGTTATGGCTAGTTTTCAAGTTGATTTTAATCCTTAAAGAAAGTAGATTAAACTCTAGTGTTAATACATTAGCTACTTACGGCTAGTTTTCAAGTTTATTTAATCCTTTAAGAAAGTAGATTTATGCTCTAGTGTGAATATATTACCTAGTTACAGCTAGTTTTCAAGTTGATTTTAATCCTTTAAGAAAGTAGATTTATACTCTAGTGTGCATATATTACCTAGTTACGGCTAGTTTTCAATTGATTTTAATCCTTTAAGAAAGTAGATTTATACTCTAGTGTGAATATATTACCTAGTTACGGCTAGTTTTCAATTGATTTTAATCCTTTAAGAAAGTAGATTTATACTCCAGTGTGAATATATTAGCTAGTTACGGCTAGTTTTCAAGTTGATTTTAATCTTTTAATCCTTTAAGAAAGTAGATTTATACTCTAGTGTGCATACATTAGCTAGTTACAGCTAGTTTTCAAGTTGATTTTAATCCTTTAAAAAAGTAGATTTATACTCTAGTGTGAATATATTAGCTAGTTACGGATAGTTTTCAAGTTGATTTAATCCTTTAATCCTTTAAGAAAGTAGATTTATACTCTAGTGTGAATATATTACCTAGTTACAGCTAGTTTTCAAGTTGATTTTAATCCTTTAAGAAAGTAGATTTTTACTCTAGTGTGCATATATTGCCTACTTACGGCTAGTTTTCAAGTTGATTTTAATCCTTTAAGTAGATTTATACTCTAGTGTGAATACATTAGCTAGTTACGGCTAGTTTTCAAGTTGATTTTAATATTTTAATCCTTTAAGAAAGTAGATTCATACTCTAGTGTGAATATATTAGCTAGTTACAGCTAGTTTTCAAATTGATTTTAATCCTTTAAGAAAGTAGACTTACACTATTGTGAATAAATTAGCTAATTACGGTTAGTCTTCAAGTTGATTTTAATCCTTTATGAACGTAGATTTATACTCTAATGTGAATATATTAGGTAGTTACAGCTAGTTTTCAAATTTATTTTAATCCTTAAAGAAAGTAGATTTACACTATTGTGAATACATTAGCTAGTTACGGTTAGTTTTCAAGTTGATTTTAATAATTTAAGAAAGTATATTTATACTTTAAGCGTACCTATATTACCTAGTTACGGCTAATTTTCAAGTTGATTTTGATCCTTTAAGAAAGTAGATTTATACTCGTGTGAATGTATTAGCTAGTTATGGCTAGTTTTCGAGTCAATTTTAATCCTTTACGAAAGTATATTTATAAGTGCTTAAGCAAGTGCACTTATCACCCTGTTCATAACTGGCTATGTTGATTAACTCATAAACAGAGTAATATCCTTGTCAATTAAAAAAAAAAATTCCATTTAAGGAGGACTTTTAGAGTTAACTTATCAATTCATATAATTAAAATCCTTATCAACATAACTCCCCTCTATGGTAAGACTTTAGAGTTTGATTATCAATTCATGTGCCTAAAATACTGATGTTTACAAAAGATCATTAGTCTTAAAGTAAGACTTTGAATTTAAGTTTAAAATTACTTGTCAAAAAAAAAAAAAAGTAACAGCCCTTGGAATTTGATTTTATAAACCCAACTCTTAATTAAGACAAAACATTACTCTAAAAATTAGCATTTTCAATTTGAGTTTAATAATGAATTCAAATGGCTACAGTGCCACAAACTCACCCTGAAGTAGCACCTTTGAATTTGAAACCTTAAGATGCCAGCAGTGTCTTGAAATATGCAAAGATGCCATGACAATAATAATGTTCTTGATCTAAGACATTCAATAGCACCAACAGTATTAATTTATGGTTATGCTTGGAAATTAGTGGCAAGTTCTTACTTTTCAAAACAACAGATTAAGAACTATAAAACTAAATTCTGAAATAATTCTTACTTTGAATGCTTATATATAAATGCTTCAGTCTGTTATTTGCTTCTTGTATTAACTTAAGCATATTTGTAGCCCAAGACTAAGTTGACAATAACACAAGACTTGGAAGCTATTAACACATTCATTCTAAATTAACTTGCTTCAACTTGACAATAACAATAAAACTCTTATTAGGATAACGGCTACACTGAATATAAAGCTAATACAACTAGCATTTACAAAATACTCGAGAAAAAATGTCTATAATCATATGTAATTTTACCAAAACTTCCACTTCTCCTATTTAAGTAATGCACAGTCTGTTCTATTTCAAACTATAACAAAGTAATTTGGATATATCAGTAAAACAGATTCTTAGTAACTAATGAACTACTGGCTATCAATCCGGCAGATATGAACACCAAGCTATATAATACAATCAGAATTACCTCATATTAGTCTAACATGAATTCGAGCAAATCACTGTCTCTACATAATTACTGAATGATTGATCATTTATATGTACATTAGAAACAAGTTAGCCTCAACAATGAACTACCTGATATCACATATCAAAATCCCCATTAGTGAATGAGTATCCTGATACAGTAGGCCTATATCACCCGAAATCTAACAAAAACTCCTGTAAAAAGCTTGTATCCTGAAAAATACGCCTAGACTACCTGGTATTCAAACATATGACAAAGTGTACAATATACTGATACAAAACTATGGCCCCTTTTGACTGATATTAGCTGAAAGCATGACTAGATATTGAACTGTGCATCATGAAAAATAGTGAGCTACCCAGGTGCTAATGCTAAAGTAACAGAACATTGATTCAAACATTGGTGATAAATCTCTGTCCTGAAATTACTAAACTATCTGATAATGGAGTAGACTGCTGAGAAATTTACATAATTATGTATACTAAAACTTAAATAACTAATCGATAACCGCTATGAAACTTAAGAAATTCAAGTAAAAACTAGTACTAATCTTGAATCATACTTAAACTACCTAACTCATAATATCCCTGACTTTTCAATGGCCTACCATTTGTAATTATATAAATACATTATACGAGTTTGGGAAAACATAAATAAACTCAAGCTGGTAATGAAGATTTCTTGTGGAGACTGATTGGTCACATAACCCTTGTGAAGTCTGATATTCCACTTGCTAACTGTAGCATTTCTGAAAGAACGAGTCACGAGTTAATTGCTTTAATGGAAAATTCATAATTTATAGCTTAAGAACTTAATCTTCTATAATCAGTGACTAGGAATTACACCTAGGTGCTTATTTTAAATAGGTCAGAGGTAGGGCAGGTTGGTCTAGGCTATGATGAACGCCTACAGGCCTAGTGTTTTATAAAAGTAAAGTTTTATGGAAATTACGTTCAGTGACGGCTACATAAACTGTTAAAACTAAGAAAATTAATTTGTAATACAATTTTCAATTAACATTTCAATAGTTTTAACAACTCAAAATGTTAAAATTTTCCCTAAGCCATCCAGATTGTAAACAATGGGTACACCTACAAGGTTATAAAGCCAATTAAAGTCATGGTACTTTTATATATTTGTATACTGAAGCACTGAATTACCCCTTGTATATTCAAGGAATAAACAGGAATTCAAAATGTTACACCCAATCTGAATACAGTCTTCAAAGAATGACGTTACTTCAAATTAAATACTTCCAACACTCACCCATGATAGCGTTAGGTTTCGAAGGCATGGCCGCTGGGCAGATTCATCTAATCGTCAAGTTTATTTTTGGATGCCCAAATACTGGCCCTTATTCACTTCATCACGGGTTTCCCTGTGTTCGTGTTTGCACATATTGTTGTTGAAGCAGCCACTCCTAAGAGAACCAGTTTTAAATATTTTAAAGGTATATAAACGCCAAAATTGTACTGCAATATAAGACTGTAAATGTTACCATCACTATCAAATATTGAAATTTAAAAAGACTAACTTTTACACGTCACAGAAAAAGTTTACACTTTTAAGCAGCCTTACCTTCAGTTTCAGACGAACACCTTTTGTCACATACTGGCAACATTTCAGCTCAGGCTTAAGTCTGCAAAGAACACTTGGGTTCAGTACTGATTATTTCCTTTTACGAAGTATTTTTAGACTTGCTACTAAGTATTTTCAAAAACTTTTGATTTAAACTCTTAATATGTTACTTTAGATTTTATTCTAACAGCATTTGTCACTGATAGTTTTCAATATAACCCAACCTTATTCCATTTGACTGTTAAATTGTTTCATAAAGCCATATCAGAACTGAATCTGGAAATGTTTCTTTGTTGAAAACAATCTATCAACACCTTACTTGAAAAACCACCTAATTACTGCACTTAACATCACACAGAGAAAGGCAGATAACACTATTAATGTACTTCCTTCTCTCAATCACCTTCGTGGTCAATATTCCTTTAAGCTCTTTCAAAATTAATTCTATAAGTAATAAGGATTTGCGCTCTTCAGCAAATACATAATTCGATTATTCTAGTGCTATCACTAAGGGGTTACTCCAATCACCCAAATCTCTAATTTTTATGTATATTCAATGAATAAACGAGATTTTAAAAATAAATAGAGTCTCCAAAGAATCTATGACAGAATTTCATACTAAACACTTAAGCACTCACCCATGATCAAGTTGGGTTTCGAAGGCACAATCGTCGGGCAGTTTCGTCTCTTCCTGGCGTTATTTCTGGAAGCCCACCTGCTGGCCCTCATTCATCCAATCATTTGTGTCCCTTTGTTAGTTTTCGATTATGATAATCTTGAAAAACTACTACTGTGTCGTAAACCTCTTTAGATTCAGGCCTGGGTGTCTTCTTAATAACGGGCGAACTTATGGAAAATAGAACTGAGTAACACCAGCGTACAGTTTATACCTAACCTTGTGCTTATTTAGAATTCTAGATAGTTCAGTTGTGTAAATGCCAAATAGCTGTGGACCCGGAACGTGCCTTGGGGCACTCCTTTTGTTAGGCCTTTCTTTTCTGATTTCACATTTGATACAACCATTGTAACCTTCCTGTTTTCTAAGTAGCTTCTGACCATTGTGTACATCATCTTCGATGCCTACTGCTCTCAGGTCTTCAAGCAGCAGATTGTGGTAAACTGTCAAATGCTGCACTTAGGTCAAGCATAACCAGGATGCCACATTTTCCATTTGCTTTAATTTTTACCATATTTATAATTGCACACAATGTAGTCTCTGTTGAGTGGTTTTTTCTGTACGCTGGCTGATCATCGATCATCAGGTGTTAAGTTGTTTCAAGTGTTACTACGTTTGTTTGTGAACTTTCGTTTATACAAGTTTTCATAAGTACGGTAGGTTCGATATTGGTCTATAGAAGCTTAGATTTTTTGGTCCATAGAAGCTTAGATTTTCTGAGTAGATACAACTTCGCCTCTGCTAATCCAGTGGCCCTTCTCCGTGGCCTGATCCGGTGTTCCCCTTTGGTGGTCTAATCTAGTGCCCTTTTTGTTTTTGGTCTGATACTTTCCTGCGTTCCTCCTTGTCGTTGGTTTAATTCTACGTTCCTTTTCGTTGGTGGTTCAGTTCTAAGTTCCACCTTGTCATCGGTCAAATTCTGTGTTCTTGTTCATTGGTGGCCTAATCTCGTGCTCCTCTTTATCGGTTGTCTGATCCTATTTTCCCCTCGTCTAATTCTATGTTCCTCTTTATCCGTGGTCTGATCCAATTTTCCTCTCGTCTACTCCTATGTTCCTCTTTATCGGTGGTCTAATTCTTTGGGCACCTCCCATCCGTTCCTTTTGTGAATTTGATAACCAATCATTTTCTTCTTGCATCTGACTTTTTACTTCTAGGTATCTGCTACGCCAACAGCACTTTCTATAAATGTTTGCATCACAGCAAGAGCATTTTCCCGTTGGAAAATTCCTGGACTAAGTGACAAATCTTTCGCCTACTTCAGACTAACTTTCCTGACGTCTGAAAAACTCAGCACCATTCACAGATGCAAGAAATACGTTAACTGATTGCTACTTGTTTCAAAAGGTGGGCGGGCCTTTACTGTAATGAACTACGTTTTGACTCCGTTGACTGCAGTGTATTCCGAGGTTAACAGCCAAAGTTCTGTAAATGAAATTCGGCAATTATTAATTCTAGAAACCAGGGGAGAGATTAAATTCCTGGAAAGTATAATACATTAGACACTCAACTTCAATTTGCTACTAAGCATTTCAAGCCCGTTGTCGTATTGGTTTCTTGAACATCTTTTTATATATCAGCTGTATCCTCTTGACATTTTGGGGCAGCATGTTTTAGACCCTCTAGTAATTTTGGGCAATATACTGTAATGAAGTACCCAAAATTATTGTTTTAGGCAGTTTACTCCTGAACTTTTTCAATTTCCTCAACATTCGTTGTAGATATCCGAACACCTGTCCTTAGCTTAGCTAAAGAGTTAGGAAAGAAGGCCCTGATCATTCGTTTCTCTCTTTCAGACTTATGAATGGAAAAGTGCGCTATGATATGGCTTTTTACGTTTTACATATTCAAATTAGTTTATAAATTAAAGTTTATCTGTATTTCATTGTTTTGAGAGATTATAACCTCATGGTTCATTTACAGTATGTAGATCCAGATGAGTGGACCGACAGAAAATTAGAGAGTCAGTAGTTTATTGGTTTTCAGGTAAGTTTATTTTGTCGTCCGATGTGCGCAACGTCTGAAGTCAGCCATAACTGCAAGTATACGTCCATCCAACTGTATCAGGGATGTCAATCATGTTGCGGTATTGTCATCGTGGATGCCGCAATGCATTTGCATTACGGCTGTTAGCTGCATATAATGCAGAGAAGGTAGCAATGGGCTAAGAATTTCTCTGAAAAGGTAAGCGATAATTTCTTTAAGGGTTCCCCTTAACGTACATGAACCGGAACATGATTGAATGATTTTAAAATTCGCTTATCAAATTGACAATTACAGCATTCTGTGGAAGGATTTTGATCGTTGAAACCGGTCGGCCCATATAGACGCTTGCTGCTCGCTGCATAGTTTATATTTCAGTGATAAGGAAACAAATATACATGCCTTCATTTTTAGCTGTACTGCTTAATATTCCTACAAGCTTGTTGATGGTTATTTCCAAAATGAAATCAACAAATATGTTTAATGTCTGGATGGAATTGCAATTTATGTATATATTGCACATAGTTTTTGGCTATATATATATAAAATATATAATATATAATATATATATAATATATAAATATATATAAATATATATAATTATATATATATATATATATATATATATATATATATATATATATATATATATATATATATATATATATATATATATATATATATATATATATATATATATTTATATATTTATATATATATATATATATGTGTGTGTGTGTGTGTGTGTGTGTGTGTGTATAGTGGTGTTGTTAAAAAAATAACTATTATTTCATCCTTTTTTCTCCTTTTCATTTCCACATCTGCAATATCTTAAAATCAAAACTGGCCCACTACCACCCCATTCTCATGGTAACAAAAGCATAAGTAATATATAAAAGCATGCAAATGCCTATATGAAAGATACTGAATTGGAAATGGTCATTGTCGGTAATTTAAGACGTAAAAAGCCATGTCGTAGTACACTTCCATTCATAAGTATGAGACAGAGAAACGAGTGGGAGGAGCTTCTTTCCTACCTCTTTAGCTAAGCCAAGAACAGGTGTTCGGATATCTACAACGAATGTTGAGGAAATTAAAAAATTCAAGCGTAAATTGTCTTAATAAATTCTAGTACTTCACCATATTGCCCAAAATTACCGGAAGGTCTTAAACATGCTGTGCCAAAATATCAAGAAAATATAGCTCATATATAAAAAGATATTCAAGAGAACATGTGCGACAAGGGGCTTGAAATGCTTAGTAGATGCTCTACAAATAAATTCCATGTTTCCTAGATAAACAAACCTGATAATTTCATTTAAGCGTAGTATTTGACTACATTATTGCTATGGAATTTTCATATTTAAATGACTCGGGTTTGTATTGAACAAATATATTATTCAACTTGTTTCACAGACGACAAATATATTTTCATAATAACTAAACACAAATACAAATAAAATAAATAGCAAAAATAGGTAGTTCCCGACCCTAGTCACTACGTACAGTAATACGTAATTGTTTGTGTGTGTGTGTGTTCCACCATAACTGAAACGCAATGAGCAATTTCAACCAAACTTGCTATACATATGACTTACATACTATCTGGAAAAGAATACTGTGGGGGTAAGACATCACTAGCGCCAAAGGGTGCCAAAGAGGGTAGGGGTGGGAAGGGTTCCCCTGAAAGTGGGTTGGTTCTGCCATAGACTTAGTAACTAAAACTTTACAGGTTTATCATACCTCATTTTGGTATACATGTGACTTGCTATCTGGAAAAGAACGGTGGGGGTAAGACATAACTGGCACCAAGTGGGTTGGGGTGGAAAGGGGGTGACATGTAAAAACAACTGAAAACGATAGACATTAGTGTCTAATCGATAGTTTTCAAGGGTGCTAAGATGAATAGTAACACTTCCGATGCCCTTTAAGTCAAAGTTCAGCCCCGATAGGAATGGGGGTGGGTGTGAGAAAGGGTGAGAAATAAAATGTTAAAAATTGGGGATATCAGTGTCTAATCCACAGTTTTCGAGGTAGCTGAGGTGAATAGTGACACTCCTGATGTCCTTTAATTCCAAGTTCAACCCCAATAGGAATGAGGGGCGGGGTGAGAAGGGGTGATTATAGTGTCAAAAATGTTTGGCAATTTAACTGAAGCAACTATCTTAACAGGGAAGGGTGAGGGTGAAAATTTTTATCACATGGATACCACTCATTTCGACGAATTTCCCTTTTAACTTTGAGATTGCAATTTCCAGTGAGACTTGGGTTCTCGATCACGATCAACAAGGCACAGGGACAATCTGTTAAGTACTGTGGAATGGATTTAAGATCGTGATGTTTTCCCATGCACAATTGCAGTATGTTGCTTGTTCAAGGGTGGGTACACCCAAGAATTGATTTATTCTTATTCTTGATAGTGAAGCGAAAATTTTTGTTTTTAATCAAGTTTTGTGTTAAAGTAGCATCATAGAGAATTTGTGAGATTTTACTTTATAATCTGTATGTAATTTATATTTTTAAAAACCTATAAATAAAATCTTTTACATTGCACTATAGATATATCTTACTTTCCTATCTAACAGAAGGTTAGGATAAATAAATAACCAGGTGTGTTCTACATTTTGGGTGTGTTCTATACTTTGGGTGTGTTCTATACTTTGGGTGTATTCCACGGTCTGGGCTCATAAAAACAAGCTATGATTCAAAGTACAACTTAAAGCACCTTATGTTAATGACATTTAACGGAACTTATCTTTTCAATATTCACAAGGAAAATGATTGGCCTCCAACGCAAAGTTTAAGTGAGCAGTTAACTTTTCGAGCTAGATGTTATTACTACTTTGATTAACGAATCCTTTAAGAAATACAAGTAAAACATCTACCTAGTCCCAGGTATACTAAGTTTAAGACTGCAATTATATTACAGCAGTTATCAGCTGGAGCAATGGTTGAATTTTACCTAAATGTCAAATTCCTACAACACAAACCAATTCAATTCAATCTGACTTAAACTGTTTCGTTTAAATAATTTCTAGGAGTTTAATTCAACAATTTATCATTTTTATGAGCACTCGTATGCCTGGTAATTTTTTTTTTTAAATACCGGTCAACTATCATCAGAATCCTACAAATACAAAAGTGACATTATAATCACGTTTCAAGTGCTCTCATCTTTACAGTTGTCCCTGTACTGAAAATATTCAAGTCTTGTTTAGTTGAGTCTACAACATATTTCAGCACTTTACAATTCCAGAAAATTATATATATAATATATATTATATATATATATATATATATATATATATATATATATATATATATATATATATATATATATATATATATACATATATATATATATATAGTATATATACATATATATAGTATATATACATAATATATATATATATATATATATATATATATATATATATATATATATAATACATTATGTATTATATATATATATATATATATATATATATATATATATATATATATATATATATATATATATGTATATGTATTATATATATATATATATATATATATATATATATATATATATATATATATATATATATATATATTTATATATATATATATATATATATATATATATATATATATATATTTATATATATTTATATATATATTTATATATATTTATATATATATTTATATATATATTTATATATATATATATATATATATATATATATATATATATATATATATATATATATATATATATATATATATAATACATATATATATATATAATACATATATATATATATATATATATATATATATATATATATATATATATATATATATATATATATATATATATATATATAATACATATATATATATATATATATATATATATAATACATATATATATATATATATATAATACATATATATATATATAATATATATATATATATATATATATATATATATATATATATATATATATATATATATATATATATATATATATATAATACATATATATATATATATATATATAATACATATATATATATATATATATATATATATATATAATACATATATATATATATAATACATATATATATATATATATATATATATATATATAATACATATATATATATATATATATATATATATATATATATATATATATATATATATATATATATATATATATATATATATATATATATATATATATATATATATATATATATATATATATATATATATACATATTCTTTTTACGATTTATAGGCTCTAAGTACCCAGCTGACTCAACCATGAACTTATTCCAACTAAAAACATCGAAGATTATCTACAGTTATATATCTATGTCCTTCCTTGAAACACTGAATTACCCTGAAAGGTAACAAGCACAATGATACTACTGTCACTTAACACACAAAAATAGAGTGACTCCATGGTTAACAAAATAAGGAGACTTTCCTTCAATAATGAGTAGAAGTAGCACCAAGGTAGGATATTTAATTAGGATCCAAATCTCAAGACTCATTTGTGAATTATCCCAGATACCACAGTTCTCCTAGGATTTTCCACTTCGAAAATCAGTTTCGAAAGTAACCAGGGTAATGGAATTTAACATTAAAAATATTGCTGTCACCCCTTCAAAGTGTAGGAATTAAACACTAAAGTACTATTACTCTCACTTCTGAGCTTTCTAACTAGTAACTCTGATCATCATCAATTTTAGGAAATGTTTGGAAATGGCATAATCGTATAAAATTACTTGCATGAAATGTGAAGTCACCAGTTAACTTGTCAATGGTCACCTTTCCCAACTCTATTAGGCTTTATCTACAATTGTTGTCTGATATGTTCCCTATAACAACAACAGTAATAATAATACTGATCGTAGCATGAATCTTGAAAAGAAACAAATCCACAGTTATATATGTGTACCTATATCTCAAGACAAATCTGTAGAGAAAGCTTTCGGGAAACTGTTCGATTCCCCTTTCCAATCTGAGATTGAAAAGGGGAAGCAAAGAGTTTCTCGAAAGCTCCATGTACGGATTCGTCTTTAAATATATGTACATATACATAACTGTGGATTTGTTGCCCAAAACAAAAAAAAACAAAAATAATAATAATAAGGTAGTTCGTTATATGTACACGACGGGTATTTAGCGAGAAATGGCAGTTTCTTATAGTATTTTGGATGCTTATTAACAATTTAACGTTAATTTTTAGCGGTCGGCTGTAATTAACCTATAATTGACCCCTGAAGTCCATCCAACAAGGGGTTTCCATACGCGAACTTCACAAGACAGAGCACGGTTACGTCTGTTTCGAACGGTTCATATCTCGTTCGGCAAGTGCAATAACTTGTTAACGTAAGGGTAACGCCCCCCCCGCCGCCCCGCCAGTACTAAACACGGCGAAGGGACATTCCATTTGGCCGACAACAAACAAATGGGTAAACAAATGCACCGCCAGTGTCAGAAGCCCTAAGTGTAGAAAAACTTAGTTCCAAAGGTATTGCACTTGCCCCACGGGATATGAACCGTTCGAAACAGACGTAGCCGTGCTGTCTTGTGAAGATCGCGTATGGAAACCCTTTGTTGGATAGACTTCAGAGGTTAATTACAGGTTAATTACAGCCGACCCCCCAAAAATAACGTTAAATTAGAAATAAGCAACCAAAAAGCTATAAGAAACCACCATTTCTCGCTAAATACCCGCCGTGTATCTATTACTTAGAAATACCTAAGAATATAATAATAATAATAGCCTTCGTATTCTCCACAACGGGTTTTCTTGGTCTACGTAACAACTCTGCAAAATTTTGCATAAACAAAACATATAATATACCACAATTTAAACCTAACTTGAGTGAATCGCAGGCTAAAAAAAGGTTCGTAAGCAGTTAATACTGAGTGATAGCCTCTTCTCACTTGAATGGGCGGTGCAGAAAGCACAATAAGATAATGACTATTACAAAGAACTCAACACCTGAAACCTGCCCGTGTCTTTAAAATATGACGGACATTGCTATACTTTGTAGGTTGTGTACTCATTCAGGATTTTCAGAAACAAACAGTTACTAAAACAGCATTCACAGCTTTGAAAAACATCACCTTTTCGAGATATATGCCCAAATTTAAATATCACGACCACAGAGGTCCTTTCGACAGACATTTAATATGAAAATTAATACCTAGATGAACATCTAACGCTTACAAAGTCAAGAACAGGCTCCCAAGAGTAAGTGGAAAATAAAAAAACAAAAGCCTGTCCATCCAGCCGGCTTACCTAACAACCTACTTCTATCACTTTTCCAACAACACTGTGTCTTCCCAAGTCAGGAACCCGAGTAGGACCTATGTCGAAAATTTGCTTTAGCCAATCACAGGTCTCCACCTTACCAAGCATTGCTCTCGCCTTCTTTCATTGGCTGGAATCTTCGTGTTTTTGGCCGACAGTCTTTGTAAGCAGCTCTCTCCTTGTTTAGAGGGACGAATATATATAGGCTAATATATTTTTCCAAAATATCTTTTTAGGTCTAATTCTTACCTTTAATTTTGATGTAGGCTACATATGAATAGTACACGAACTTGTACGTTTAATGAATAAAGAGAATATAAAAAAATACTCATAGAGGCATGAGTCTTGAACTGGAGAAAGAAATCCACAGTTATGCATATGTACATTTATTTAAAGAAAAATCTGTACAGAAAGCTTTCGGGTAACTTTTCGATTCCCCTTTTCAATCGAATAGTTTCCAGAAAGCTTTCTGTACAGATTTATCTTTAAATATATGTACATATACATAACTGTGAATGTGGTTCTCCAAAGATAACATTACTAAACACGCATAAATAAAATTAATGTAATGTTAAAGTAATCAAAAAAAAAAAAAAAATCGAAGCGATGAATAGCTTGCAATGGACAGAGCTTATTATCGTATTTAAATTAGTCTATGCTGTAATGTCAAAGAAAACGAGATTGAGAATCTGTTCAAGAAAACTGAATAACTTCGTAAACTATGGATTTCCTAACAAGTGTTTACTTCAAGCTTCGGAAGCGAATTTAAGTGTAAATACTATCATTTTTAAGTTTATACACTTAAATAGTTTCATTTGAACAGTATCCCCATGAATCACTGACGAAATAAAAATATGTTGTACTATGTGATTTCTTTTATAGACCCAAGCAACTTCGAATCTCAAATTTAACTTGAAAATATAATTTTTCAGATAAGGGTTTTCTTAATTCTTGTAATTAAGTCCTTTACTACCTTCAAAATGATGTGAGCCTCGGTCTACATCATTATTTATAAAAGTAACTTCACTTAAGATAATCTGAATCCTACCCTGATTATCATGACCAATCTGTAGTCTCAGATTTACGCCATAGTTTGGAACAAAACTAAAGAGACTGCTGCTTACAGCTAGGATTCCAGTTTTTATTTTTAATGTTCACGTTTTAAAAATTTTTGTAGTTCACTCTTGATGCTGGGTGCTCACAAGTTCTTTCCCAAAATCTCCATCGTATGTGGGTTCATTTAATCTTTTAGTAAAAGCTTATACCTGTAGTTATTCTTAATGTTTATATTTTTGTAGGAAGTCTTTTAAATGCTGCGTTATTCTTTATTGCAAAGTATGTCAAAACACATTTCGTATTTCCAGCTTTATTAGTTAGTCTGGTCTTGTGATCACATAGTTATGTTCAAGCATTTTCAACATAGTATCCAAACTGAGATTTTTGTTTATGATGGTTACATTTCTTAGGTGGTAATGTCCTGTTTTCACCGCAATCGATCTTTGATCTGTCATATTTGACCTTTCATCAGTTAGCATTTCTTAATTTATCACTGTTTTTATTATCCACACTTCTGCATTAATTATTTCTACTGTTTTAATATCAAACTTTATATTTTTTTAGGTATCTATTGTAGTTTTAGTGTCTTTGAGGGGAAAATGGCTTATTCCTTCAAACTTGCTATTACTGGGCCATTTTGAGTCCAGTTTATAAAACTGCATCTTACTGCAATTTGTTTGCAAAAGGAACACATTGCAAGCAATGCAAATCTTGCCAAAACATATATTCTGTAGCCTGGTATGTGGTTTGTGGTTAAATTATTTTTTTTTTTCTTCAAACGTAAGTATCCAGGATATTGAACATCAAAAACTGAGAAAAGAGTATTAGCCTTACACAAAGACAGATTTAAAGAATCTTGAAAAATGCTTAAATCTGTAATCTTTATCGTTTTCAGACATACTGTAGTTACTTTTGTAAATACGGGAACAGTGATTTTTTTTTTCTAACCAAAAATAGTTCAATACTTTTCTTTTTTCCTAGTACAGTACCATGCTTTTAACAGCGCTTCAAAATGCACCGCACACTAGTATAGTTTACTGCTTTACCTTAGTTTCCTCAACTTTACCCTCCTCTACGGCACAAGACAATGAGCATTCTATTGTATCACTTATGATAAATTTCCCACAAATATCCTACAACTGTAAGAGTCTTCCCCCTTGCTATTGCTTTCTGGAGATTGGAACACAATTTAGGCCAAAGGCCAAGAGCTGGGACCCATGAGGTCATTCAGTGCTGAAAACAATGTTGAAAAAATTATCAGGCGATAGTGGAAAGTAAGATGGAAAAGAGAATATGAATGGAGGTACAGTAAAAGGAATGAAAGGGGCTGCAGCTAATGTTTGGTCACTGTAAATACTGGGTGTATAAAACATGATTTAAATGATGAAGAGTATAGGCTGATCACACTTATTGCAGAGAACAATTGAAAAACTGAATGCAGTTGAGTGTGCAATTTCATCTAACATAACTGCAGTAAAAGAGGGCCTCCAGTCACATTACATAAATTACTATAACAGACTACTTTTATTAAGATAGGACGTTATTATCTTCAGTCTATAAATAGCATGACTGATATAGGAGAGATGCACATGATTCATAGCCCATACCTAACAATATTACGATGAAAGTCTTTTTGTTTGTCAACTAAGCACTGCTGCGACTCTGCCACGTCCCCTTATGATTGCACATATGATCTATAATAAAACATGTTAATCACAAAGTGAGTGAATGAGTAACATTTACATTCACAACCAGAAATCAACATTCATTAACTTCTAGATTTTCATATTTATTGCTAGAAATGTATACTACTTCAATATCAGGAAAGTTTAGACGACACTTAACCAACCATGCTTCCCTGTACAATCTGTACAAACTACATGGTATTCTCAGGAGCTGGATGATATGAACTATTTTTATAGTAACATCATATATTGTTGACAACCTGTATAGATTATTATATTTCACATGTCAGTCAAAAGGTGATGAACTTCTGGAAAAGACTCATGCTGATTAACCACATAACAAGAATGCTGCCAGTGAAGGCAGTTTTACAAACTGCTCAATAGGGTGAAATCAATGCTTCAAGTTGCACACTTAACTGACTCCCTTGTGTAGAAATCAAAACACAATACATATATAGCAAGACAGTTCTATACCATAGAAACAGTAACAGGGGTCTTTATCTACTTTTAAAGTACTGTATTAATAGAAATACACACTATAAATCAGTTTGTCATAAAATATGAAAAGGTGAAAAAGGCCAGAACACAGCTACCTTTACAAAAGCTTTGCTCCTCTCCAAATACTTTATGGCAGTACAGGAAAACCAAAATGCTTTGAACATTATACAAATTTAGGAAATTCTCATTAGGAAAAGAAAAAAAATTTACTCACTCTATCCTCGAAAGATGGTACGTGCATAAGAAGCCAGATTATAAATGACAAAAGTGAAATCGCCCGACCTTTTTCATGTAATTAACCAGTTGCGCGAGACAAAATACATCAGTACCACCCTGATACTTATTACAGTCATATTATTTAAAAGATACTCATAAACAAATTTCTAGCCTGACAGCCAGCAGCCATTAAAAACAGTCCATTAGATTACTCACTAATAACATTTTGGAAAAAGATCACGAGTAAGCACAGGCTTAAATACATACATGGAAATTCTAATTTTGCCAAAATTTTACACTCATTATCACATCAAATTGTATTTGAAATACAGTAATACTGCAATTTACTTTGATCATAAAGACGAAAGGTTTACTTAGATGAGAGTTTTCAATCTGAAAATCATGTCTAAAGCTGGTTCGCTCTGATATGAACTACAGGTAAAAAAGAAAAAAAAAAAAAAAAATAGAACCACTAGAACTGTGCCACTTGGAAAAAAATAAATGCTTTCTTGGCTTCTAGAAAAAGGCAATACGTAAACCCATGCAGTCTGGAATGCAAGATGTCTATTTCTGAAAATTTTCCTTTTCATACCAAGGTTGAATTTGAATTACCATCCCACTACATATATAACTGATGTCATTTGAAACAAGTTGGTTGTCATAATCATGTTACAAATGACAAGAACAACAGGAAGAATGGGACAGCTAAGTTTCTCCAGAAGTGGACTGACTTTTCAGCTAAAAATATCATCAAAACAAAAAATTACAGTTTTTATGTCACTATCCCCTAACTTCTGGCGGATATCGTGGAGCAAAACACCGTACTAAACAAAATAAACTAAAAACGAATTTTGTTCCATAGACTGACCCCCAATGCTTTACAAATAGCTTTCCACTGGTATTGGAAGGTGCGACCAGGTCCAAAGTTCAAACTAGTACCTCAATTTATGGTGGCCAGCATAAATAACTATTAGTCTACACAGGATGCTTTCATCATTTACTATTCACAGACTGAAGGGAGATAAATACTTATATCTATGGCACTCATAAAAGTCATTGCTCTATGAATACTGTACAACTATTTAAGTATGAAATAAAATGAGGATCTTTTCTGCTATTTATGCTGAAAATTCCTCTTCTGGTAAGCAGGTTTCTTCATTGAAGCAGGTTTGTGACCCTAGGCAACCTGAACTAGAACAGAATGTTCTCCCTGAAGATAAGTGTAATGCACGCTATTTGAAGGTGAGCTCACTCCAACCATTAAAGAGTACAGATGTAGGGAAGAGCTTACTTTGGAAGCTGATACCAAAGGCTGATATTGGGGACAGTCAGAATAGTATACCAACCCAATGAAGGATAAATACATAACAACAATACTAGGACCATGACACTACCTACCTGTCACTACACAAGCCACGTTGCATAACATCTGTCCAATCTACCCCTCCCAACTCTGAACTTCTCTGTGTGAAGAGTGTGGAGAGAAGGATATCTGGAAGCTGACAGGAGTTCAAAACATGTGGAATTTTTCCACTTAGAATGTAGGCCAGATCACTACTAGAACAGAACTCAGGAGTGGTTTGGGAAATTCTACATGGAACTTAAATGACAAGAAAAACAAAAAAGGCATCTGGGGCAAGACCCTAGAGGGAAGACTTCAAAGGTAGTGCTAAGAATTTTCTAATCTTCTGATTTGAGATGTCGTAGGCGCTAGCCTTAAACACTTGGGGGTTAAGGAGACAATGATGGGACACTGTCAAAATCAGCTACTATGGGTTAAGCAGGGCTACTTTATATTATTTGTACACTACTGTTTCCGTTAGTTTACAACTGAGTTGTAAAACGAATAAGACATTCCTCCCATAGCCTCGGCAATAGGTCTATCAAGGAGAGGTTACAATTCTGATGCATCATCAAGAAACTGCCTCTTCAGGACTTATATTTATAACTATTATCATCATCATCATCTCTTTTATGTATTTACATATACATTCATAAACATTCCATATATATATATATATATATATATATATATATAAACCTAATAACCTGCAAAACACAAAATGAGTAAAATGTAAGGATTGGTTCAAATTAACCTAACCAGACATTAGGGGCTGCATCCTTACCTGGCCAGGACCTTTGCCCCTCTCTTCCTGGACCCCCCACCTAACTTAACCTAAGCACAAACTGCTTCACCTGTAATAATCTAATTTTGCACGAACTGCAAAGGACCCTACAAAAGAAGACTAATATGTGCAGCAATTGCAGAAAAAAGAGAGGTGGCTAAGACCACCTAACCACCATATGGAATCACTGATCCTAAATTTCCATCTCTCACTCGACATAATTATTCTCCCTCCAATCACCCAGCAGACAGAGGGTGGTACTCCAAGACTGCAGCAATTATGAAATGTACAGAAATTACCTCCTAGCAATCTACCAAATCTAGCAGATAACACCATCATAACCTGCAATGTAATAACAACCTAAACCCACTCTGTTCTTCGCTCCCTATCCTCACATTTCTCTGGAAAAGACGATCAAAGAGTTGAACTAATTCTGGGCTCTGTCGCTCCATCTCATCTCAGGTTCCTGTAATTAGCCAAACAAGCATTCAGGCGCACAGCGAAAGCAATCCCTACAGCAGCTGCAGGCAAACTACTAATCCAAACGAGCCTGCAACTCACAGAGAGAGACTCTTGCTTGCAAACGTCTAATGCCAAAGATCTTGTAGATCACAGAGATGGAATCTTATTACAAGGGCAACACGGATGGAGAATCTACACGAGAAACGGAAAGTTAATTAATTAACTTCTTTAATTTACCCATACCCATCACATGTTAATGTATGTAACTGGAGAAAAGTCAATGTCTGCTCAATGTGGTTAAAGAAACTGCAATCTTGACACTAAATGTCCTAAACGAGACTCGGAAATATGACGAACAATAAACTTCTGAGGACATACAGACACTAATGGCTGAACCGGCGACTATGATTTGGGAGTTGCCATTCCCCTTAAAAACACCTTGAAATTTAAATATAAACTAACTGAGAGGGATGACTTTTTCATACAAGTGTTACCTATCAAATATTAGTGAGAGCAGTCAATTCCCCACCCAGAAAATGCAGCCGTGCAGCCGTCCATGCTACACAGTCACCAAATAAATTTTTCTTTCACAACATAACATCACGTAAAAAATATATTGCATAACAATTGAAATAAATCATACTCTTTCGATCAGTTTTTAAAAACTGACGAAGCTCCTGAAATAATATCCAGTGAGAAATTCCTACTACCATCCAAGGTAATCATAAAAGATCAGATCACATCCAAGTGATATTCCAGTTCCAGACCAACAATATACAAATTAATGGGAAATAGAACCAGGAAAATGGAAACACTTTCAGAGGTCGCAAACATCAACCACGAAACCGTAGTCTGGTAGTCTAGCCTTGACGGTGGTCGGTCATAAAGTCACAGGAAAAAAGTCACAGAAAAAAAAAATCACAATTTTGGTTAGGAAAAAAAGTAACAAGAAAAAAAGCCACATTAATTTACGGTGGCAATTAAAGCAATTAAAGTAATAAAACAAAAAATATTTTTGGGGGTCCTAGATAGTGACACCCAAGGGATTTCGGGGGTCGTTATCTAGGACTAATATTTCTAGGGGGTCATTATCTTTATGATATTTACAATCTTTCGTTTATGTTTTTATGGTAATCCCCAACGGGCTTGTACAGTTATGCTCTGAAGTGATGCTACATTATTGCATAGGATTTCGTTCAAAATTCAAGAGCTGGCAACTAACTTGCTCCATATTTTTCTCTTATTTCAATACGAAAAGATGATTATTGCATACAATAAGGCAATAATGTTTCACAAGAGTGAAATCTGTCATATATTTCAAAACTGTAAGAAAATATCGCATGTAGCCAAATTTCGGAAAAACAGCTACAATACATTTTCAAAATTTTGTTACCTCATCGCCGATGCATTTGACAAAAAAAAGGCATCATCAAACCTCAGTTCAAATGATAAATAAAAAAAAGAAAAAATTGTCTAACATTAATATTGCTTCTAATGCAATCATAAAATTTGAAATAGTCCTATTTGATTGTTTTTACGCCTCAACGCTGAAAAGATGTAAATAAGTAAAAACAAAAGTAGAATGCATCCACAGATATCAATGGTATGTGACACAACCATTAGTCACTGTCATGTTTGATTAATGCAAAAGTCAGATACATTTCTTCAAGTTATTTAGTTAGAGTAGAACTGTAACTTCATCTCAATCAATCCTATGATTAAAAGTGTTAAAGTGTGAAAATGATGCATTCGACACTTCTTCTGACACCATGCGTGTTATTCTGAATTCTGGTTGAAGGTTCCTTAAATAAGAACTTTTGCAATTAATGCCATTGTAAGCCTACGATAATTCTCTATCATTCGGTATGCTTTTCTTTGATTTTATTTCTGTAGCCTGCCTCGCCTCTCTCTCTCTCTCTCTCTCTCTCTCTCTCTCTATATATATATATATATAAATATATATATATATATATATATATATGAAATTTTTATCACACCATGATTTATATACATTCATGAAGCTACAAATGTTGTTTAATATCAAATTCACGCTACCTCAGGAATATCCCAGACGGGGAATGATCACCGAAGGGGAATTTATAAGTGATAAATGGATCGGTACTGCCAGCAGTACCGATCCATTTATTACTTATAAATTCCCATTTGGTGATCATTCCCCATCGGGGATACTATATATAAGTAATATATGGATCGGTACTGCCGGGAGTACCGATCCATTTATCACTTATAAATTCCCCTTCGGTGATCATTCCCCATCGGGAATATACCCGATGGGGAAGGATGTTCCCGAGGTAGCGTGAATTTGATATTAAGCAACATTTGTAGCTTCATGATTATATATATATATATATATATATATGTATGTATGTATATATATATATATATATATATACACATGATATTGCCTTGTAATATGTATATCTTTCCATGATTTTGATATATTTACTATTGTAGTTATAATGTATTATGTGTAGTGATAATAATTGTTGAAGTATCATAAGTAGTGTAATGTCAGATCTCAAAAGAGTTAGTGATTTAGATAACTTAACAACATAATTTAGAATTAACAGTATCTTTCTTGATAATAGCACAGCAGCAGGAAAGAGAGATTCGAGTTAGACCAGATGTCATGTTTTGATTCAGTTGTCATCGAGAAAGATAACTTGTTGACAAGTGAGAGAACAGCAGTTGAGTCATTCAAGGTTTAGTCTCATACGAGAAAAAGACTACTGATTTTGCAATGTTCCATATACTGTTCTGGAAACCAACTTTGGTTCTTCGTCTTGTTTTAAAAACATGCCATTTATGATTAGCCAGCTGCTGTCAGTTTTGATCGTGTTGATGGTTCATTAAGAGCTTCATCCCATACGATTTTCTGGTAAAAATATGTACCTTTTTGAGAAATGCCAACAAGTGTTGCACTGAAGCACATGACAATTGTGTTATGTTTAAGGCTGCATTGCTCTGATCACGCATTGTTCTAATGAGCTAGTTTTGGCCCCAAAACGTTTTGCTCAGGAAATGACATCATCTGATTGTTTCATTTCCTACTGGAATCATAAAATCTGCTCATTCTGATTTCAGAGACTGTTCGTGTGGTGCTCTCTCTCTCTCTCTCTCTCTCTCTTCAAAAGAGACAAGTTATTAACTTAAAATACTTGTGTGGTCATTGATATTAAACTTAGCTTTTGAGGTCTGAATGTAGGAAAAGTGTGTAACGGAGCATACAGTTTTGTGAATCTCAAGCAGCTGCATTTCGAGTAGATTTTGCGAAAGTTTTCACAAGCTTGTGTAAGGGAAAGTGAATTTTACTTAATATTACCATGGTATAATAAGGTATATTAAGAAATTTTTGCCTTAATGAAATTATTATTGGTAAATCTTTTGTGTATTTTTAAGTGTGTTCTTGTGTTTGCAATCTCTTGATTTTTCACATTTTATTTTATATATTAGCATTTTAAATATTTCTTGACAATTTAACACTGCATACTTGATTTAATTTTCATTTACTAAAATTTTCTTTACAAATCTTGAGTAGTTCTTAATAGTTTAAATTTTGCTTGATTAATTTAATTTCTTGGTAAATTAAAGTTTTGTGATTTAGTTTTGTTTAATAACTTAACTCAAGAATTAATTAAATTTTGTGTTGCTTTCAAGTAACAGTAAATCTCTTCAGACTGTGAATTCTAATAATAAATTTTGAAATTAAAAATAAATTTGTGTTTTTAAAATCTTTAAAAACAGTGTTTCATTTATTGACCACCAGTGAATAGGAGTAATTGTGTGCATAAGGCAAAGTGATAAACACGTTTTGTTCCTTTAGTTTCGCTGAAGTAAATTAAGACCAGGGAAACAGTTAAAGTTGTTTGATGGAGTGATGCCCTTTTGCTCTATTATGTTTCTTGCTTAACTGATGCTACCCCACACTTGTTTTGATAAACTTAGTTTGATTTTTCAGGTGATTAACAAGCTTTTTAAGGGATCACTGTTACCTTTAGAGTAATCAGTTGTAATTTTTATTACTATGAGAGTTCAGGTATCTGGCTGAAATGAGGTAAACTTTTGAATTCTGTGATTAGCTGTTTAATAACCAGGTAGTTGGTACACATCGTGGCAAATATATATATATATATATATATATTAGTAAATTTTGCTCCTGGTAGTCAGTCAAGTCTCTCTCTCTCTCTCTCTCTCTCTCTCTCTCTATATATATATATATATACACACACACACACACACACACACACACATATATATATATATATATATATCACCGTAAATTATGCTCCTGGTAGCTAGTAAAGTATGGGGGGTTGCAGCATACATAGAAACCTCATCCCAAAGTACTTTCAGAAACTGTACATATAGCCGCATAGTATGGGCCCTCAAGGTTTAGACAAGGGAAATTTCATATTTATTGCACTTCATTTTTCTGCAACACTAAAGAAGCAGGACTTATTCGATTGAAAATAAGCTAAATTTAGTCAAAAGCTATTTTCAGAGATTACAGAAATGCATAGTTTTAATGTAGTGCCTTTCATTTTTAACTATTTTTATCTACAGAAAAAAATTATTAGCTATTATAAATTTCAAGAGCTCAATGAGAGGGAGAAATAGAACCGGAGACACTATGGGCTGTATGGGCTAAACTGATGAAGGCAGGGATTAACCAGGGAATATTTTCTTGGAAGTAAAATTTCAGAGGCAAAATGTTACTCATAATGCTGTTTTGATGTCATTCCTAGTTGTACTGTGATCGCGCACACACACACACACACACACACACACTCTTGATGGTTCCAGTGTGTAAACTACTTCGCCGCTTATGGAAAAAAAAATACAAACAAGTGTTCCTGGTCTATGTGTAGAGAAGGAAAGTCTCCAAAAATGGTTCTCTCAAGGGATTTCCTAGTTGTAATTTCCTACAGAACTACGTAAACATTTTCATTTTTCCAGCTGCCTATCCAAGTTGTCTGGTTTTTATTAATTTCTAGGCAACTATGCTCTACAAAAAATAACAAGAACTTACATACAGGCGTTATATAAGCACATACACGTACCGTGTGTGAGACACGTTTCCTGGCCATAGATACACTGCCTTTGACTGTCAGATTTCATTGCGATGGACGTGATTGGAGATGAAAATTATGTTGCACAACCAGGTAACAAGGGAAGGAAGATATCCAAAAATAGGAAGTAATATACAGTTACATTTTTACAATTGTGACTAGAAAATAATGCAATAAAGTAAAAAATAAAAGTTTCTCATCAAGGAAACTGAACTTTTTTCGTTATTCAGTAAATGTAATTTTTTCGAACAGTGGCTGAACGTCAAAATCCATTCCTATTATATTTTTATTTATCGAAACTTTGTGACCCTTTATATGTAGATTAGAAATGAATGAAAATACTACAAATTGAACTGGAAGTTCTATGCATTTAAAACCTTTATTCTATCTATTCCCCTTGTTTTAGTTTTCTGTACAAGAAAACTATTGTGACGGCTTTCGGTGTCCCGTCCGCACTTTTCTGTCCGCCCTCAGATCTTAAAATCTACTGAGGCTAGAGGGCTGCAAATTGGTATGTTGATCATCCCCCCTCCAATCATCAAATATACCAAATTGCAGCCATCCAGCCTAAGTAGTTTTTATTTTATTTAAGTTTAAAGTTAGCCATGATCGTGCGTCTGGCGATGCTATAGGAGAGGCCACCACCGGGCCGTGGCTGCAAGCTTCATGGTCCACGGCTTATACAGCATTATAGGCTGTACAGAAACTCGGTTGCGCAGAAGAAACTTCGGCGTATATTTTACTTGTTATACTTTTAGATACTTATAGCATGAGATTTGTAAAGAAACAAAAAACATTTTTCATAACTAGGTAAAATAAAGCTCCATACCGCTCAACTTGGAACAACAATAGAAGCAACAATACGAACAATAGAAAAAAGAAAAATAATTGTGAATATTTGATAAATGTAGCTACGACAGGTTTGATTTCCTAAACAAGAATACAACATAAATGAAAAAAGAAATGGGGCAGATAAACAAACACAGATTTTAACACTACGAAAAGAACAACAGCACACGTGCGCGCGAGCACACACACATACACACACACACACACACACACACACATATATATATATATATATATATATCCGTGACAGGAAACTTGACACCAGCTTTCCAATTACAAACTTCCTTGTCACAAAAGGACAAGGACCAAAATCCCGTCTATTGCATCGATGCCGAACTAAGTAAGTCTCCTTTCTTCGACTAAGACGTTTTTAATCCATATAAAAAAATAATTATGGTATTGAGAAATGAACGGTACACTGTATTTCACAGAGCTGAAGTATTTATACTTTCATTTAGAAAGAGAGGGAAGCATTCTGCTAGAGTCTCTGATAGTTTTTTCTTTAACGAGAATAAAACATACCTTGTGGGCACTCCAGGGACCCCATGGGTGCCCCCAGCTTCCCCAGGGGCTCTTTCATGATTGGTACACCATTCGCTATACACCAGATGGGAACTATTATTGGGCGGTAAACAATGTAACTGAAAACACCTGCATAGTTGTGTTTTATCCGTTGATGACAATGCTCGTGAATTTTGAGTAGCAGATATTTCTTATAACACCGAGTAGGTTTAGTTAGGTGTAGATGAAGCCAGCTTGTGCCGGAATGGGCTCTTGCTCTAGGACACCTCATAAAGTGAACGGGAAATCCAAAATTTCTATTTTTTTGCTGAGTTGTTTATCATATATATATATATATATATATATATACATACATACATACATACACACACACATTACGCACACACGCACACACACAACACACACACACATATATATATATAATATATATATGTATATATATATATATATATATATACACACACACAAACACTAGCAGAAGGGATTTAGTAACTTCTTCCAAGATGGGTAAATGTAAAATGTAATGCACATGACAAGCGAATGTCCCTTGATTGGAGTAATTCAGACGACGGAAGTGATAAGAATGTATAACTTGTTTCGTTACTGACTCGGTAACGGCGCTCCTAAGGACATGGTATTCAATGAACTTCTTTAGAATTTTACGAGTATTATTGATATTCTCTTGGAACTTCATTGAACGAATGAAGTGTTGCAGTTTCTCTCTCTCTCTCTCTCTCTCTCTCTCTCTCATACTGGAATATAAAAGACGACGTAATTGTTTATGCAAAATCATGAAAAAAATTAGGTAATTTTTTTAAAACTACGTCATCTGCCAGTGTTCATTGATCATCACAATTAAAGTTAACAATTTAAGGTTCATTATTCATAAATAAGGATGTCGTAATTTCCTTTCTTGTTCTGGGAAATGTGCAGTGATTGTAGACTCTGCGGGGAGTTTCGCCATCGAAATGGCAGTGGTTCTTAATTGTGCTGTGCACCTGTCAGGTGTGTTTGGGCTTTGGCCCTCTCGTCCACGTATTCTCTCTCTCTCTCTCTCTCTCTCTCTCTCTCTCTGACTTCTTTTCCATAAACCAGACTTAGCCGCCTTCAGAAACCAAATGTTCTGTGTCTACGTATCTTTCCCTCACAAATCACCTGCGGGACAAGACGGCCAAACCCCAAACCCACCTGACAGTTGCACAGCGAAATTAGCAGACACATCGATTCCGATGGCAAGACGCCAGCTGTGCCTACATTTACCGCACACCTGCCAAAAAACAAACGGAAAATTATGACATCCCTACTCAAGAACAACGAGTCTAAGTGTACTAACTTTATTTGTGACTACCAATAAACACTGCTAAACAAAGATTCAACAAATTACCTGATTATTATTTTACTTCAGTGCCCTTTTTCATCATGTTCTTTTGCATAAAAAAAATTGTCTTTTTTTTCTCTTTCGGTTGAGAGAGAGAGAGAGAGAGAGAGAGAGAGAGACTGTGCACTTCATTCCTGAAATTAGATTTTAAGAGAATGTCAATAATTCTAGCAGAATTCTAAAAAATCCCATTGAATTTGGTTAAGAGAACAGTTATCGAGTTAGTAATATAGCAAGTAATTACACTCTCGTTCCTTCTGTTATCTGAATTATTCTTCACTCAAAGACATTCACTTGTCAGGTGCGTTACATTTTACATTTAACCATCTTGGAAGAAGTGATTATTCTCTTCAGCGGGAATATTCGTTACAGGGAAAGGGTCCCCAGCCCTATTCTTACAAACTTCCGTGTCACAAAAGAACTATGTCCAAAATCTCCATACTCTTATATTGTCAGTAGAGATAAGAACAAGCACAATAAAGAATGAAATTCAACAACAAGGCGAAGATTCTCAACCGTAGTGAGATGCGAAATTCTTATCCCCAATGATTAGCTATCGTATCGACGCCGAACTATGAAAGTTTCCATTTGCAGACTAAAGCATTTATTATATTGTACAAAAGTATATAATCTTGGTATTGAGAGGTGAACGTTAAACTATATTTCACGGAGCAGAAATATTTGTACTGTCATTTTAGACAAAGGCACGCGGTCTAAAATGACAGTTTTTTTTTTTTTTTTTTTTTTTTTTGTTACCGAGGTTCAACCATAACCCCAGGGTCACGCCAGGCACCCCTAGGGGACCCCAAGCCTCCCCAGAGGCTCCTTCGTAATTGGCATATCATTCACGTATATACCAAATGGGAACTGTTATTGGCAGTAAACATTAATACAGAAAACACCTGGATATTTGACATTTTATTCCTGTTTATGATAATGCTCAAGAATCAGAGCAGGTACTTCCTATGGCACTAAACAGGTTTGGTTAGGTTTAGATGAAGCCAGCTTGTGCTGGCACGAGCTCTTGCTCTCGGCCAGTTCGTAAAGTGAACGGGAAACCCAAAATTTCTTATTTTCTTTCCTAATTGTCATTCATGAACGAAGAAAACTTCATGGCTCAATTAATACCAAATTTTCTCTTTATTACTCAATTTAGGTATTTATTCTATTTTTTCTTGTTGATGTTTCCCCCACATTTCAAATAGTAATAGAATCCGTTAGTCTAAAATCAAGGTTCGTGTTGTTCTTTGTTTGATGTCTAATTCTTGAAATGATTATACATCTACGCCATTCCTTTTTTCATCAATATTATATTCCCGTTGAGGAAAACAAACAAGCCATAACGAAATTTCTCAACGAATCATATCTATTAGTTTCATATTCTAATTATCATTATTGCTGGTTTTGTTATTGTTCCACTCTGAACATTATTGAGCTTAATTTTAGTTAGTTTTAAAATGTGGGTTTACTGCAAATTTCCATTCCCACGCTCATGAGCCACAGATGTATAAATGTGTACATAAAAACGTTTTTAATTGTTCTTACATAATTATGTAAATTATGACTTTGCTAAATGGGGCGATGAACCTCAGCATTATGATTTCTTATTAATAGTCGATATGGCGACTGTAATTTTCTTTGAAAACTTTTCCGTGTGGCATGCAACAAGTAAAAAATGCGCCGAAGTTTCTTCGGTGCAATCGCGTTTTCTGTACAGCTTATAATCTAAGTCACCGAAAATATGAAACTAACTACGGCCCGGTGGTGGCCTGTCCTATATTGTTGCCATAAGCACGATTATTGTTAACGTTAACCTAAAATAAAATAAAAACTACCGAGGCTAGAGGGCTGCAATTTGGTATGTTTGATAATAGGAGGGTGGATGATCAACATACCAATTTGCAGCCCTCTAGCTTCAGTAGTTTTTAAGATCTGAGGGCGGACAGAAAAAGTGCGGACGGACAGACAAAGCCGGCAAAATAGTGTTCTTTTACAAAAAACTAACAAGCAGGAAGTGTCAAGATGTCAGGAAAGGAGGGTGAGAAGTCTAGGTGAGGAGAGTCTGAAAGTTTAGTCTTTGGAGCCACATCAGTAAAATACAACTAAAGCGAAACGAATAAACGCTTCTAGTAGAAAAGAGACTGAAAGTTGGAAATTGAAGATTCTAAGGACATGGAATTTCCAACTTATTTTGGAATATTTTCTCCAATTTCATTGCTGCACCAAAAGTGTCGAGAAGTTTAAGTTCATAAAGGGAGGAAGAAGAACTCGACCTCGGACAGAGAGATCCAGTTCGTCCTCTTTTTTATTTATTTTTTTTTTTTTTAAATAAACTTCGTGACATCTTGATGCATCTCTCAAATCATAGATAATACTGCAAAATGAATTGGAACTTCTATCTAATTAGGATCTTTCTTTTATCCTTTTCTCTCTGTATCTATCAGATACATTTATGCAATTTTTATGTCTGGGAATGTTCTTATCAAAGTAGTGTTGTCACTTTTTACGTTTGGGAATGTTCTTATGAAATAAACTTCCTCACTTTTTACTTCTGGGAATGTTCTTATGAAATTAGTTTCGTCACTTTTTACGTCTGGGCATGTTCTTATGAAATTAGTGTCGTCATTTTTTACGTCTGGGAATGTTCGTATGAAATCAGTGTCGTCACTTTTTACGTCTGGGAATGTTCTTATGAAATCAGTGCCGTCACTTTTTACGTCTGGGAATGTTCTTATGAAATTAGTGTCGTCACTTTTTACGTCTGGGGATTTTCGTATGAAATTACTGTCATCACTTTTTACGTCTGGGAATGTTCTTACGAAATTAGCGTCGTCACTTTTTTACGTCTGGGAATATCCTTATGAAATTAGCGTCGTCACCTTTTACGTCTGGGAATGTTCTTATGAAATTAATATTGTCACTTTTTATGTATGGAAATGTTCTTATGATATTATGTCGTAACTTTTTACATCTGGGAGTGTTCTTATGAAATTAGCGTCATCACTTTTTATGTCTGGGAATGTTCTTATGAAATCAGCGTCATCACTTTTTACATCTTAGAATGTTCTTACGAAATTAGCGTCGTCACTTTTTACATCTGCGAATGTTATTATGAAATTAGCGTCTCCACTTTTTACATCTCGGAATGTTATGGAATTAGTGTCCTCACTTTTTATGTTTGGGAATGTTGTTATCAAGTTAGCTTCCTCACTTATTACATCTGGGAATGTTATTATGAAACTAGAGTCGTCACTTTTAGTGTCACATTTTATGTCTGGGAATGTTCTTATGAATTTAGTGTCATCACTTCTTATGTCTGGGAATGTTCTTATGAAATTAGTTTCGTCACTTTTTATGTCTGGGAATGTTCTTATGAAATTAGTGTCGTCACTTTTTATGTCTGGGAATGTTCTTATGAAATTAGTTTCGTCACTTTTTACGTCTGGGAATGTTCTTATGAAATTAGTTTCGTCACTTTTTATGTCTGGGAATGTTCTTATGAAATTAGTTTCGTCACTTTTTACGTCTGGGAATGTTCTTATGAGATTAGTATCATCACTTCTTATGTCTGGGAATGTTCTTATGAAGATAGTTTCGTCACTTTTTACGTTTGGAAATGTTCTTATGAAATTAGTGTTGTCACTTTTTATGTCTGGGAATGTTCTTATGAAATTAGTGTTGTCACTTTTACATCTGGGAGTGTTCTCATGAAATTAGTGTCCTCACTTTTTACGTGTGGGAGTGTTCTTATGAAATTAGAGTCATCACTTTTTACATCTGGGAATATTATTATGAAATTAGCGTTGTCATTTTTTACATCTGGGAATGTTCTTATGAGACTAATGTCGTCACTTTTTACGTCTGGGAATGTTATTATGAAATTAGCGTGTTGACTTTTTACGTCTGGGAATGTTATTATGAAATTAGTGTCTTGACTTTTTACGTCTGGGAATGTTATTATGAAATTAGCATCCTCACTTTTTACATCTGGGAATGCATGCAATTAGCATCGCCTCTCTTTACGCCTGGGAATGTTATTGCGAAATTAAGGTCACCAATTTTTACGTCTGGAAATGTTATTATGAAATTAGTAACGTAATTTTTTACATCTGTTAATGTTATGAAATCAGCGTCCAGACTGTTTAATTGTGGCAATTTTACTATGAAATAAGCGTCCTCAGTTTTCATGTCTGGGAATGTTATTATGAAATTGGTGTCTTCACTTTTTACATCTGGGAATGTTATGAAATTAGTGTCCTTACTTTTAACGTTTGGGAATGTTATCATGAAATTAGGGTCGTCACTTTTTACATCTGGAATGTTATGAAATTAGCGTCCTCACTTTTTACATCTGGGAATGTTATTATGAAATTAGGGTCGTCTATTTTCACATTTGGAAATGTTATCATGATATTAGCATCACCACTTTTTGCATCTGCGAGTATTCTCAAGAAATTAGCGTCGGCAGTTTCTGACAAATTTATATAAAGTAATTCATACCTCATAGCGTTTACTGAATTAAAAACAACTAGATCAATACAACAGTGAATTAACAGAAGAATCCGTAGCAGAAGAGAGAACCACCCACACAACACAGACCACAGATGGTGGAGAAGAGTATCTTCATATATTCATATATTATTAAGAAATGCCTCATATATTATTAAGAAATGCCTTGTGAAAAAGTAATATTTAGAATTTACTATGTAGGTATCATGCAAAATTAGTATGATAATTAACATCAAGGTTAAAATGAGGAAATTGGAACTTATATTTTTTATTTTATGTTTCAAATATGATTATACTAATAAGAAATAAAATTCACAATATGCAATATGTACAATTCACCATGTTGTTATAATGTAAAATTATTATTGTATTATGTTAATATTAGAAAAATTGTACCCTTACCTAAATAAAATTGTGGATAAACCAAACTTGACATCACTCTTACTAATATTTCACTTTCTAAACTATTCCCTACCATGGTTGGCTAGCTAACTGCCCTCACTCTTCTTTCACCCATCTTACCTATCAGCTAAAAAAAAAAAAAAGTTAAATATGCTATAAGGACTATCGTCCCAAACAAGTCCTCCATGTGAGTAACGCGGAAACTGTGCAGATTTTAAATATGATAACCTCATCATTTTTTTTTCTATATCAGAATTTCCCTTTTACCTTTGAATAAAGATACATAATATTTTGCATTACCTGCGCTATATGTCGAAGATTAACAAACCACAGTCACCATTATGGAGCCGAATATTACAAAGGAAATTGTACGCTCTAACATGTGGGTTGCAGATAGCAAAGTTGCAAGCAACTAAAACGTGTAATGAAATAATCATAAGGCACTCTTAACCGTTGATATAAACATGAGTAAATGGATTACTCCACACCTAGCAAAATCCTATAAATACATAATCATATATTCAACATAGGTCTATGCATGAATACTGGATACTTAACAGCTATAAATAAATCAGCAATTCCATTGAAATATACATCCACGTACGGCAGATGCATCTCCCCTAGTCCTCAAAAATTCCCAGGTTAATGTTTTGTTGTCATTATTCTTGAGAAGACTTCCATCCATTAGTTTGGAATAATGTTTCCAAGTTGTCGATGGGGCTCAAATCAGTTGTATTTGGTAGCCATGACGAAATAGACCGGATAAAAAATAACAGCATATATTTTGCTTGGGGCAAACCTTTTCTCTTTTTCATTCATAATGCAAAAGATTGTTAGAGCTTTCCTAGACAGTGATCCCTAAGGATTTTAACCCGGTATGTATCCGCCTTTGCGACGTGTTTAGTACAAGCCCGTTGGGGATTACCGTAAAACCATAAACAAAAGACTGTAAATATCTTAAAGATATTGACCCCCAAGAAATATTAGTCCTAGGTAACGACCCCCGATCACCCTTGGGGGTCACTATCTAGGAAAGAGCCATATTGTTGAAAGAAAATCGTATTATTCAAATGTGATGAACTGTCACTCAAGTCACTTATCATCATCGGTACTGAACTGGAATTTGGTGCAGGTGTTCAACCCATAGACTTAAATTTCACGAACAGATGTAACTTTCATAGTTACGAAATGGTTTTATTGTTAGCACTATCTAATTTTCCAGTCGGTGGATAAACATGTCTCCAAAGTAATCTCGAGAATAATATTTTTATGCATAGAATTTTCTTGCTACTTCTTGTTCCTTCTATTGCTCCTTGTTACGTTACGGTTATTTGAAAACGCTACCTGAATTGCCCGACGTTATGTTCTGAACCAAACTCTTGACGTTTCAAAAAGATTTGTGTTCCAAATTGAACTATACTTTTTTCCTTCCTATGAATTGATCATATATTTATAAAAGTATATTGTAGAAAAACATAAGAAATATTGACTGTAGATGTGCGTTTCTCCCTATGTAACTAACAGCAAGAGTCGATGAAAATACCTGACGGTTCTTAGCTAGACAATTGCTCACATATCCATGCACGGAAAGAAATTGCGATAACCTTAATTTTTGAGACAAGAGACTGCAAATGATAATGCACTGTAATATAGCACTAACCGACGACTCATTAGTAGCACGAGTTTGCATTGAGGAAGAGACAAGTGCTACTTACAAATGTTCAGGATAATATCCAGATTTTTTTTGTTTTACGTATTTTTCTTTTTGAAAGATAAAATAATATGCGTCCCGATTTAAACAGAAGTACGTTATTAGGTTAAAGGAGTAGAAAATCCAATAAAAGGGCTTGATTTTCCCCCTGAAATTTTTGTCCGACGTTGTTGGTTCAGCTCAAGAAATTTCCAAATAACCGTAACATAACAAGGAACAGTAGAGTGAGCAAAAAGTAATGGGAAATTATATATATATATATATATATATATATATACATATATATATATATATATATATATATATATATATATATATATATATATATATATATATATATATATATATATATATATATATATATATATATATATATATATATATATATATATATATATATATATATATATATATATATATATATATATATATATATATAAACATTGTAAGGTATTTACATTATGTGAAAATTTAGGTCATTTGGGGTATATGAAAAAAATCTTAGGATAGGTATACGAAAGAAAAGTGTTAAGTCATCAAAAATGAAGACATTTATATGGAAAAAAGAAAGTAAATGCACGGATTTGGTATAGCAGAAGTTTCGGGGAAGATTTCAGATAAAGCTTTCGAATGGGTGAACGATGAAGATCATTCGATTTTCTTTCCTCCCTCTGGTCAAAGGACTCAATCTTGTCTGAGGAAAATCACATAAATAATTTTTGATCATACATTTTTATTTTAGGTGATATAAAAGCTAAAAGTCCCCCGCATAATCTTACGGCCACTTCTGTTTTTCTGAACACACGTTCAACGATGATTATTGAAATACTTATTTTGACTTCGCTGTAACTAAAACAAGAACCGTGCCGAGATACTACATTTTACAACCAAAATGAAAAATAAAAATGTTACCTATTTATGCTTGAAACAATTCTCGAAACAACTATTT
>JANJGK010000031.1:6583890-6628890 GCA_039081455.1 Macrobrachium rosenbergii | reverse complement strand
TATATATATATACACACACACACACAGTCACGTGTGGAACAGAAATAAATTTTTGACTCACATCAGGATCGGAACCAGGTCTTTCAATTGAAAGGCAAGGGCGCTGCCCACTAGGCCATACAAGCCATAAAGAAGTTGGAACCTGAGCGCCACTGCAAACAAGGAATTATCTGGGAAAGCTAACTGCTTCCATACAAGCGTGTTTTCCCCAACATCCCGACTCAGCAATGACCCAATTAACAGCATTTCATTCGAATTATCCCTTCTGAGTGAATATGCGATAGAAATAATCAACACACAGTCACGTGTGGAGCAGAAATAAATTTCTGACTCACATCAGGATCGAACCCAGGTCTTTCAATTGAAAGGCAAGGGACCTTCCCACTAAGCCAAACAAGTCATAAAAGATGAGCGCCACTACACACAAGGAATTACCTGGGTAAAACTGTTAATTTGGTCATTGCTGAGTCGGGATGTTGGCGAAAACACGCTGGTATGCAAAAAGTTAGCTTGCCCAGGTAATTCCTTGTGTGTAGTGGCGCTCAGGTTCCAACTACTTTTATGACTTGTATGGCCTAGTGGGCAGCGCCCTTGCCTTTCAACTGAAAGACCTGGGTTCGATCCTGATGTGAGTCAGAAATGTATATATATATATATATATATATATATATATATATATATATATATATATATATATATATATATATATATATATATATATATATATACACACACACGCGAGTATATACGTTAATTTTCATCCTCACCATTACATCCATCGAATTACGCTCTTCACCTCGGTACTAACGTACAGTTTCCCTTTTCTTTTGGTTTGACTGCAAAATCACTTTTGAACTGATTCCTGCCAAGGATATTCAAATGTAGTAAGAGTGAAACAAACAGCAATTGTTGTCCTTTTAAAACAGGTATTCGAAGAAAAATAAATGGGTTATATTAGACATCAAACATGTGGCTGTTAAATACTTGGATGAGTATAGCTACAGTTAGCTATTGATAGCCAACACCTGAATCCAAAGAAAAGCTCACCATTTGTGTGAAAATCACATGGCTTGAAAATAGATTCCAAAACCTCTCCAGTGCCACACTGACCCACCTCCAAGAGTAGCTTAATTTTGTGTCTGCTCTGCCATTTGCAGTTATCCCTTTACTATTACAGAATGAGAATCATGCTACCTTTTCCCAACTATTAGGGAATAAATAGCTGGAGAAGCTGCCACCTTCTGGAGCGCAAGTTAAAACTATAGTATTGCAGAAGGTTACCAATGAACTTCTGGAGAGATATGACACCATCAGTTACAAAAGTGATAAGACTATTGTCTGTGTCATTATGGACGAGAGCAGTTACCTAGTAAAGATAAGTAGGATCCTGGACAATCCTACAAAATTCCAGCAGGGTTCTGATGAAAATGATTAACTGTGTCACACGAAAAACAAACAGAACCACGTAACATTTCAGCAAACCCAAATGTGACTTTAGGCCTGCCACTGATGCAAACTATAAAGACAGGTAAGCCTAGCATCCTCTTCAGAGCCCCTACTTCCATGTTGACCAAGAACTTAATACATCATCATCTCTTTATGTCCTTACAAGTTGCTCAATGCCTTTTACCTCTGAATTCATTGAAGTCTTATGGGATATGCTGCCTTGGTTTTATATTGTGTTCTCAAAAATTGACTCTTTGTTCTCAGATGTTTAGTGGATAAGATTTTCATTATCATACTACACCGCATATACTGCAACAACCTACCAGAAAAACCTCAAAATCATCTTGGAAACCTGCACTCAAAAGCTGCATTCCTCTCCCATAAGGGCAAACTTTTAAGACAAGTTGATTGTGTGTTGTCCTTTTTGCCAATATGTTCACAGTGTTGTCCTTTTTGCCAATATGTTCACAGTGTTGTCCTTTTTGCCAATATGTTCACAGTGTTGTCCTTTTTGCCAATATGTTCACAGTGTTGTCCTTTTTGCCAATATGTTCACGGTACACAATGAAAAGAGGAACTAACAAAACCATCTTCCCCCAGCAGTTATGCTAAGTACAATATCGACATCTTCATCAACATGCCCACCATAAAAATGGCTTTCCACAGTAACTCCTGCTTGACCTTCATTTGTGAATGTACCACAGAAGGTTGCCCCCCCCCCCTCTCTCGAACTGATTATCACCTAGCATGACTATATATTCAAGACCAAAGTATACATAACCAACATGGGAAACAGCCTCAATACCCGTTGGGAATGCCCAGCAGCTTACAGTATCGGTTGCCAATGCATATGTCAACAGGACCTGAACTCAGGAGCAATTGGGTAAAGCATGTCCTTGACTGTGTTTTTCAGATTCTGACAAACAACATCTATTCCAACAAGGTTGTAAAGACATTGTGAAGAAGAGAGTTTATGAGCATGCTGTATATTCCTAGTCCTCCTAACAACAGAATCATTATGCACCTTCTTCTTCTTCTTTTAACGTGCTTTTTTCCCATTTGCATGGGGTAAGAACGATGCCTTCTTTTTTAAGGACTTTGATTTTGCTTTGGGGTAGATTTTGTAGTCTCGATCGGCTGCCCTGCCTGTCATCGCTTAGACCCCGGTAGCATATGTACATGTATTGTAGCCAGGAGCCAATACCATAAAAGATACAAAGAGAAGTATAATGCTCTAAAGGGCATCATAAAGAGATGTGTGACCTCACAGAACAAGACATCATCATCAGTTGAGGGCTTTCTTGCAAACCAAACTAACCTAAATCTCTGGTTATGAAGAATAGCAGGAAACTCTGGACTGCCAAGGAGGCCTCTACTAATATACAGACACAATAAATCCTTACACAAGGAGATGAAGACTCGTGGCCTTACCACAATCAATGTCATTCAGTTGAAACTCTTGTCAGGGAATTGCCAAAAGATTCATCTATGATGGCATTCTTACTTAGATGCTTCCGCACCATATTAAAATAATAAAAATTATATTTAAAGGCAAAGAAGAAAAAGACAGTACAAACAGGCATAACTACAGACCAACCTGCTGATCAGAAATGCTCCTGAAACTATTCGACAAAATGATGGCACAGAGACTAAGGCATTTGTTAGAATATGACACCGAATTAAAATAAGATCACTTTAACTTTAAGTAGTATCGGAGTACACACCAAACTATGACACCTGAACATGTTATAAACAGTAAGAAGAAACATAAAACCACGTGAATTGCAACTTGGCATAATATGGAAATACCAACAGCTGAATAGCATGCAGCAATAACCTAAGGCCTACAGACCACATATAACCCACAATGTACATTTTCGGACAGTTCCACCAAGGCCATTTCGAGGACAAGAAGGGGTTTGTGGTAGGTTATTCGTTGGTAGCCCTAATGTGAAAGGTACAAGGGAAACGAGCTTTGAGATGGGTGGTGAGGGTGTGTGGCCTCTTAAGTTATTGCCTACCAACTTAACAAGATTGAGGGACCGATTCCATATCAACCGAATACAAGTGGATTATGTCTAGTCTAAGCAGGGCATTAAATATGCCATACCCTACTTCGAGCATGTAGTTTATTGAATTGCCAAATATCATAAACAACTTAAAAAAAATTGTAATTAATCTTGTTTTCAACAAACCACCAACTGTGTTCAGCTTTGTTTGTACTCTCTCTCTCCTCCCAACACTCTCTCTCTCTCTCTCTCTCTCTCTCTCTCTCTCTCTCTCTCTCTCTCTCTCTCTCCCTTTCCTGTTAAGATAGTTGCTTCAGCTAAATTGCCCAGCATTTTTGACATTTTATATTTCACCCATCCTCACCCCAGCTCCCAATCGGGCCTGAACCTAGACTTAAAGGGCACGATTATTTTTACGTTACCCATTTCCTATCCCTTCTCAACCCCCTCCCTATTGGTGCTGAACTTGGACTTAAAGGGCATCGGGAGTGTCACTGTTCTTCTCAGGGACCTCAAAAACTATGGATTAGACACTAATATCTGTTGTTTTGGTTATTTTTACATGCCACCACCTTCTCACACCCCTTGCCCATCAGGGCTGAACTTGGACTTAATGGGCATTGGGAGTGTCACTATTCTTCTCAGGGACCTCAGACACTATGGATTAGAAACTGATATCTGTCATTTCGTCTATTTTTACATGTCACCGCCTTCCCACCCCCTTCTCATCCCCCTTTCCTAGGGCTGAACTTGGGCTTGAAGGGCATCAGGAGTGTCACTATTAATCTCAGTGACCTTGAAAACTATGGATTAGACACTAATATCTGTCGTTTTGTTTATTTTTACATGTCACCCCTTCCCAAACCCCTCCCTGTCAGAGCTGAACTTGAACTTAAAGGTCATCGGGAGTGTCACTATTCATCTCAGCGACCTTGAAAATTATGGATTAGACACTAATATCTGTTGTTTTCTGTAATTTTTACATTTCACCCCTTCCCACACCAACCCCCCCTTTGGTGCCAGTGATGTCTTAACCTCCCCCTCCACCCCCCCCGCTCTTCTTTCCCAGATGGTAAGTTATATGTATACCAAGTTTGGTTGAAACTGCTCAATGTGTGTCAAAGTGTATATGGAACATACAGATATACATCCATTTTTATGTATATCGATATACACACAAACATGCAGTTTTTACATAACTTTTTAGCAGTATGTTTCATATATCATCACCTAATGTCTCTGCATAATTATTATGCATAATTTAAAATTATTTTTTTTTACTGTATAATTTAGATCGAAGCACATTTATGATATCAAGATGAAGGATACTGTAAGGACTTTTAGGCGATAATCTGTAGAATATAGAGTTGACAATTCCTCAAGGTTTCCTGAAACTCAGCTTGACCTGGGCCACTACCATTATATTAGGATTTCTTCCTGAATGATAAGATATTGACCATGGGAATTTCACTGAAATCATTTAAAAAATTTTAACCTTATGCTGTACTGATAGCAATACAAATAACCAGGAGGCGAAAACAACCTTGTTCCGACCTCGTTAGCAACAAGGTTAGCTTGCAGATGATTTTGTACAGATAAGTGTGGCGTAATTTCTCAAAGGAAACCATTTTTGGTCTTCGTCTATACTCTATAAGATCTTTTCCCTTTAAGGAAAGTTTATTTTTATTTTTTTATGTATAATACATTAAAAGTTCTAAAAGGTAATTAAATGATGCCTTTATGACAAAACACTGGTGAAACGAATTCAAACCAACATACAAAGGATTGAAGAAAATAATTGATCCAGAGTGGTTTACAAATTGAATCACACCTCTATACGCCCACCACAACTCAGCCACCATCATCTTACAATAAGGTTATCATTGACGTAATGCCTAGTTCACCCACCACCTTTTTCTGTGACATCACGCAGCCTTTCTGGTACAGAGGAGACATGATTTCTCCTTATATCCGGCTTACCACGAAAGAATTCCCATACCGCCCTTGTGTGGTCACATAGTTGTTCTGCAGTTCGCTCCATGGCTGGATCCCAAGTGTTTACAATGTTAGCCTTTCTCGTCAGGTCTACCAACACAAATCCTGCCATAGACCCTTCTTGCCTGGGGAACTGGACCCGGCGGAACTGTCCGGAATTGTACCTGTAGGCCCTCAGTCGTAATTTTGACCTCATATTAATGTAAAATATTTTGTAAAATAACAATTGAAATCGTTATGTAAGACCTGATTTGGCTGCTATTAAATCTTCTCCTGTGCTACTACTTGAATAAATTTGGGATATCAAGAGAAGAAAGTAATTTAAAACTACCTTAATTGCGCATTTTTGTGTGTGTGTGTTTTTTTGTTTTTTTTTTTTAATTACAGACATAAACTGCTGCGAAAGGGAAAAGAAATAAAAAGTAAGGCACAAACAAATCACCATCACAGGGTCTGGCAGCAGCACACGGAAGACTCGAGGAGGCTGAAATGTAAACGCTTAGCGTTTCTTAACCTGGGGTGCTAGCACCCCCAGGGGGTGCTGAAATCAATTTCAAAGGGTGCTGGGGAAGGTCACATATGTGGCGGTAAAATATCAGTGTTTCTGTAGAGAAGGAATACGTTTGGACAAATGTATTTTTAACGCATTTTTAAAATTCAATAAACTTTAACCTGATTTCCAGATGTGTTGCAGCATGGTGATAAAAAACACTTAATTTGTTCGAGCGTTCCACACTTTCGTATTAAGTCAGCATCCATGATTTTTCCTTCATTTTCTTATTGTTTTTGCCAATGCTATTGCCATAATTACTGTTTTTGTTTTGGAGAATGAACCAAATATATGACCAAGATGTACTGCACTTGTCTTTACTTTACCCTTGTAGTAACTAGGTGTTAACCAATGGTAGGGGGTGTTGGACTGCTTAGGCCTGACCAAAAGGGGTGCTGAGGTCGAAAAAGGTTAAGAAACGCTGTTAGGTCATTCCCCTGGCTACAATAATGTACAGTTACTCTTGAACCAGATATATGCGAAAAGAATAGAAGTAGCAAATGTATAACGAATATTGTACAAAAAGAAATAGGAGGTTTATCAAATGCTTGACACTTTTTATGTGCCCAACAAAAGTGAAACTATCCTTACTAAGACTAATAGTAGAATACCCATATTCTATAATACCATTGGTCACCAAGAAAAGGGCATTAAAATACATGCGGTACAATAAAATGGCCCAAGGTTTGTCAAGTGATTTGATCTATCCTACATAGTCAAGGGAAAAGCGCACACCAGGAATTGAATGTAAAGCCCCATTATTATTTTTAAAATAGTTTAACCAGACCACTGAACTGAATATCATCTCATAGGGCTGGCCCGAAGGATTTGAATAAAATACCAGGTCTAGGCCAGAGACCAAGCACTGTGACCAAATAGGTCATTCGGGATGGTGGTGGATGAATGAAAATGAAATAAAAAAACTGCACAAAAGCATATGCTCTCATACTGGAACACACTCACACAATATATACATTTACTCATGTTTCCATACATACACACTATAAAGATATATTACAAATCAGAATAAGTTAAGTAGCCTTTTAAAATTTTGTTGCTTTAAAATTCATTAAACGCCCCAAGGGTTTTCGTATTTTTATTATTTAATTATCTTTGTATTTTATTAATTAAATCACAGTTCCTCGTGAATATCAAAATCGGAATTACTGAAAATGTAGAAGATTGACAAAATTTCCTTCATTGATTTACTTCCAAAGGTTGATAATCGTTGTTGATTATATTTTGGACATTCACTCAATACATGTTTGACTGTTATCAACACTTTGCATTCTGAGCACTCTGGAGGAGGGCCATGTGGACTGTTCATTAAGTGCCCATGTGTCAAACGAGTATGGCCTATTTGGAGACGCATCAGAATGACTAAAATTTGCATAAGCAGACTAGCAAAATAGTAACTACAAACTGTAAGGCACATGACATCAACCAAACAACATAATACTCAGAACATTATAGTAATACTTGAATGATTAAAGTTGCTACCCAGAGGACACAAACACTGTAAAGACAACCAACCACTGAAGACTGGACCCTACTTGGTCCAATACACACAGGAATCTCCACATTTATAACCTAACGTAGCGTCCTACCATAATCTGCTACATTTACTCCACTCTTTCACCATCAATTTTATCATTAATTTTTCCTTATTCTTTGTTTCCATTGACCACCATATCCTCAATCCTGTTCACTTGCTCTCAATTTTATCCACTTCCAAAAACTTTCACACTATTTTGATGGTTTCTGCAGTTTTTCTTCTCTGCTTCAATCAGCAGAATAGCATCTTCAAACATCAGTCATTCCGCATTTCTTTAACAATTCATTTTCTCATGTCACAACTTTACATACACCGAATCCTCTTGCTCTTATAAAGCCACTGAACTGCTTCGGAGCCACAGGACACCTTTTCTAGGACCGTTTATACACAAAACTTGTCACTTTCCAGCCATGTATTTTAAGATACAATTCACGCCCATCACATAAAATCTTGACATAGATCCCAAAAACTTATCTTCTACATCAAACATTCTTAACACCTCCCCTGTTTACCATTTTTATCAATAATTCATATATGTCACATACAGCTTCTTCCCTTTACTTTAAACTTCTCGCATAACTGTTTTCTGTCCTTCATATTAATCGCTGTAGCTTTATTTCAAAATACAAGACGGAAAAATACTTTGTACACATAGAACTATTCCTTTTCCTCATTATTTCCGGCAAATCACAAACTATAATTAAGTATATTCTTGTAAGGGTACCATGTCACGCACTGGATTGCTGCTGATTTTCATTCAATATTTTTGCACAAGCTCAATCTTTAAACGAAGCATAGAAATAAGAAAAAAATTGCACATGCTTCCATCCACAAGTATAAACCACAGACCTAAATCTGAATCGGCACAATACCTACACTCATAATATGTGGCTACCAGGTATATTGACTACTATTTTTAAACATATACTTGAAAATCATTTTTCATTAAAATTCCAGGTGAATGACTGACAAACTAGTATCACACATGCTACGGTCATTAACTATTAGGAAGAGAAAATGACAAAAACATATGCATACCAACGCACAAACATAAAACTACGATCACTAAAAGCGAGTGAAGGTTCCCTTTGGTGCAGGTGACATCACCCGCTCCGTGATTTATGTTTAACAAGGTCTGTAGACCTTGATATTTAAGATGAAGCAATGTAAGTCAGCAAGTGTGATCTCACTCGTTGATGGGATATGTCGAAAGTTCTTTATCGTTTCTCTTATATATATACAGTATATATATATATATATATATATATATATATATATATATATATATATATATATATATATATATATATATATATATATATATATATATATATTTATATATATATATATATATATATATATATATATATATATATATATATATATATATATATATATATATATAAATATATATAAATATATATATATATATATATATATATATATATATATATATATATATATATATATATATATATATATATATATATATATATATATATATAAATATATATATATATATATATATATATATATATATATATATATATATATATATAAATAAATGTATGTATATATATATATATATATATATATATATATATATATATATATATATATATATATATATATATAAATATATATATATATATAAATATATATATATATATATATATATATATATATATATAAATATATATATATATATATATATATATATATATATATATATATATATATATATATATATAATATATATATATTTATATATATACATCTAAATATATATATATATATATATATATATATATATATATATATATATATATATATATATATATATATATATATATATATATTGTCTTCTTCGGAAGGAATCTGAACACCTGTAGACACTTGTGCACGCTATGCACTTCTTCGCTATCAACTCAGCAGAGTAAAATGAAGGTCTGACACTCCATTCTGGCTACTACCTTCATATCCCAGTTGCAAGTACAGATTTGGATATAAATTCCAATTGGCTTCACACAATAAACAATCTATGTAAGGAATCTTCTGCTCATTTTTAACTGCATCGAAAGTGAAAGTTACTGTAATATCTTTATACTTATATCTTATGCTTGGAAAACTTGTGAAACACATCGACTGTATAACAGCTAAGATGACTGGTCAATAAATTACATCAGAGTAGTTGGCTGGTTTAGATTAAGCTGGCTTTGTATTAAAATGGGCCCTTGATCAAAGTGGCTCGTTTATTGTACTGAGGTAAGTGTACTGGCCTGATGTGGACCTTTGGAATCTTCGAGCCAACAGAGATGAGTGCCTCATATTACCTCTTTCTGGGAAGACTTGAGGATCTCATTTATATCCATGGGCAATGGGCAGTCAATACATTGAATATCAATAACTGTGTTTACCTACCACATATAACCCTCTCAAAACGTTTGAGTAAGGGAATCCATTCATGTTGGAGATTGCGCCATCGTTTTTATCGTTAAAAAGCTGTGCTATTTACTTCTGGTAGTAATGAAAGCCATACTGTCTCTTGTGGACAGTGGCTACTTTGTGAGCGGTGTTCTACGCCAGAAAGCGTTGAGTATTTACATCTTTAATAAATTCCTACCAAACAATCACAGATTTAGGATTCCTCCCCAGAAACAATTCCCCTGGGATTAACAGTTCCGCAAACCCGCCAACAATTGCTCCAGCGACCACGGGTTTAGACAACTGCTGCCTTTATTTTATTCACAAATAGTTCTACCGTAAAACCGGTCGTGCAACAAAAATTCCCTAACCACTTCCTTTTCCTCAGCACCTCTTGTAGCGGGAGGGATCATCTCTGCTAAGAAACCTGACTCCCAAGAGTTTTCCAAGTCTAAATCTCACTCGAGATCTGATAACATCTGTCACAATGATTTCTTTTGGGAATCGTAGCTACTATTTACATTAAAAATCTCACTTTACCCACACCCGAGATCTGATTACATCTAACACTGAGGTTTTTTGGGGGGAATCGTAGCTACGATTCCCAGTATAAACCGGATATTACTCACACCAGAGATCTGATAACATCTGACACTGTAATTTCTTTTGGGAATCTTAGCTACAATTCCCAATATAAATCTCACTCTACTCACACCTGCAATTGAGACTTCTAAAGAGAATGACGAGTGATTGACGCAAACTTACCAGAAAAAGAAAAGAGTTACTCAAGTGTTCAAAAGGCCGAAGCCCAATAACCAGGGAGAGCATTACCAGAAACCTAAGAAGAGAAACCACATTTTTATCAAGCACATTACTTTGTCTTTGAACTTTGACACCGTCTGCAAGGAGGTCAAGGATCTCAGGCCCCAGCCCTCTTTCCATGCATGATCCAGCATCTAGATAACGTTAACTGAAACTAAATTAAATCTGAACCACTCTTACCCAACCCCCACCCAATCATTAGCGTCGGTCCTCTGCCAAATGCACATTACGGTGTCAAGCGAAACGTATATCCATAAGACTAGAATCTATTTTTTGAAGATTTCCTTGACTTTTCAAATTCGTCAGTGCCATTTGCTTATTTCATTATAACTTCTCATCTTGCTGGTTGCATAAATTCTTACACATCCTAAGAGTGATTACTTAAAAAAAATTTTTTCGGCTTTCAAATGAGCTCGAATAATGTTACAATCCCTGTGGGAATCACACAGGTTTTGATCAATACTGCTCCTGTACAGTTTTGCGGCTCTGCTACAAATCATATTTTCATCAGTAGGGAGTCCAGCCAATTAATAAATGTGTTTACAAGCTTTGATCAACGCGATTCTATTCAAATTACTTTTCTACTTTTCGTGCTCTCAAAAGCCTATATAAATATAATAATAAAGCCAAAGCAATTACAACCTCATGAATGAACTACTGAATCACATATTAACACTTGTATGAGTCCGCTGTGAACTGCAACATTCGCTACGCCCTTTTTAGGTTGGAATAACCTTGTTGTGGAGCGACTGACAACTCGTAGCTGGTTCTTTGAAACCTGCCAAACAGTAATGGCATTTAGAACGGCTTCCGAAATTAAACTCGTGTCATTACTTCTACCGGTAAACAACATACTTTGTGGAAACCCCAGTTCAAAAGTGAACAGTGGTGGAGATATCAGATCAAATTAATTTTCTGGTATAGTAGCTGGAATCCTTTAGAGTACGTTTTGGCATACCTCGTTATATAACAGACTAAAATAACCTGATTCAAGAACTGATATATTTTATCTATATGTTATATCGGCCAATTTTAATGACCGATTTTTCCTTTTTTTTTAGCTTCCATTGTTTCAAGGTCGCTTTCGTTTCTCTTTTTGTATTATTATTATTATTATTATTATTATTATTATTATTATTATTATTATTATTATTATTATTATTATTATTATTATTAGCTACAAAAAAGTTTGATTCTATCACTCCATTTGAGCAAGAGATTTAGACCCCTCTACAGATATAAAGCATTTACTACAACGCTTGATCCAAACAACAGCCTCTGCTCTATATTATTAGAAACATTAAAACATAAACATCAATTAGCAGTGAATTCACTATACCGGAGAATTTGCCCCTATAAATTATAATTCGTTTTATGTATTAGTTATTCAAAAGGTTTAGCGAATTGCGCATTAAATTAATGATGTATACTAGAGGCTGAAAAATTTGAAGATAATAATGTTACGTGCAAATAAGTGCCTGCAATATGTGTGTATATATATACATATATATATATATATATATATATATATATATATATATATATATATATATATATATATATATATATATATATATATATATATATATATACCTCATAAATAAATCATCTCACCTAATAAGAGGTGGTTGGCTTGGTTGAGGGAACTTCCACATTACCATCATATTGAAATACCTACATAGAGGGCTTATCAGGATTCCGTCACCCACCTCGCATACTCGTGCACAGGATTTATAAATGCTTTGCTTGAAATTTATGAGTAAGGGTCGATCATTTAAAGCTTCAGTCGTTTAAGTAAATGAAATATAGTGTCACCAATGAACATTAACACTATGAAGACAGAGACTAAGAGAATACAATCTTTGTCACTTACCACCTCAATAACTCTAAATCGTGCTTCCAAGACGCAAAGATTCCCTAATTTCAACGCCCACTTTGCATCATCCTACGCACAGGTTCTGGGTCTTATCTGTAAAAAAAAAAAATTAATCGAACTTTTAATTAAATGAAATATAACAATTCTTCAACCAAGGCATTTCATTCTGGTATATCACGAGATGCACCAAAATTTATTATAAAGGTGTCTTTCCCTGAGTCTAGTGTTACGGCCTTTATACTCGAATGTGAATCACTCAGATCCCTCCTGTGTTTTACATTTGTGGGTTGAGGTTACCACAAAATATCACGTTTGTAGGTAGAACTAATGCCAGCAATTATTTTCGGGTGCTGTTCTTAAGTCCGTAACTTTTTTGGCAGTTCTCAAAGAACCACCTGAAAGTTGGCAGTCATTCATTTGCGGATTTCACCACAAGGAGGGATGGAGTATTATACCAAACTGCAATGGGATTTAATAAGTGGCTGTTTGAAGGGCGTACCCCCGTAGGAGGTAGTGCCGTCAGTGCACCTCATGCAGTGCAATGTAGACATTACTTAAGGTTCTTTGCGGCTTGCCTTCGGCCCCCTAGCTGCAACCCCTTTCGTTCCTTTTACTGCACCGCCTTTCATATTCTCTTTACTCCATCTTACTTTCCACCCTCGCTTAACACTTGATTCATGGCGCAACTGCTTTGAGATTTTCCTCCTGTTACACCTTTCAGACCTTTTACTGCCACTTTCCGTTTCAACTCTGAATGACCTCAAAGGTCCCAGTGCTTGGCATTTGGCCTAAATTCTATATTCAATTCAATTCAAGAGCATAGCGAACATTGCAGTTCACAATGAACTCATACAAGTGGTAAGATGTAATTCAGCAGCTCAGCCATGACATTGTGGTTGTTTAAGTTGAATTGATGAGAACAGGAATGAAATATATTTCATTTGACGAGTGATAAGGACAAAGCTTGCAAACCTCATTAACATATTGTTTCACAAGTTGATTTTTGAACTCCCAAATCATGAAAATACGATCAGCAGTATAACTGCAAGTACTGTTTTAGATGCAATATTGATCAAAACCTGAATGATTCTCTTATGACAAGTACACTCATTAACGATTGAAGTTTTATAACAACTCACGGTGACATCCAAGCCGAGAAATCTGTCATTTCAGCAAGTAATCGCTCTTTTCATACTTTAATATATATGTAACGCTTTATGGTGAAATCAGTTGCTGGCACTGATTAAGTTCAAATGGTTCTGAAATATTCGTGAACTGAATCCCAAATAGTAGGATCTTATGGCCAAGGAGGGTTTCTAGCAATACAGATATATTCAGTTACATGTTTTGCTTGACACCAAAATATCTTTCACGATATTGTGTCTACATAAGTCAATGATTTCATAAAATTATGAAAACTTAACTGTGGAGATCGCTTGAGCGCTTCTGGTTGGGGATAAAAGGCAAGAATCTTGCACTACGTTGTCCAACGTTCCTCGTTGTCAGGTGCCTTGTTTAAATAATATATATATATATATATATATATATATATATATATATATATATATATATATATATATATATATATATATATATATATATATGTATATATATGTATATATATATATATATATATATATATATATATATATATATATATATATTTATATATGTATATTAATTTTTCTTAAATACATGAATACCACAAAAGATTCATGACATACACATACTTGTCAGGATAACACACGGCTATTCTCGTTGATGTAACCATAATACTGGATATTACTGGTTGCAATATAACAAGTGCTCACGTACATAAGCATTTGTTTCTTGTGGGAAGGATCTGAACACCAGTAGACACGTGCACGGATACTTTTTTTTTTCCTCAGTGTAAGCTCAGCACTACAGGTAACACCATTCTGGTGGCGAGCTTCATCTCAAAGTTGGAGGTACTGATCTGGATCGAAATTTCCATCGGCTACATTCTATAAACAGCAGGTAATAAAGATTCTGCAAATTTTTAACTGCATCGGAGGTGAAAGTTACTGCAATATATTTTCACTTCTATCTTATAGCTGCAAAATTTGTGAAATCCATAGGTTACATAAATTAGATTACTAATTGACAAATTATATCAAAGTGGTTGTTTGTTTTACATTAAGCTGGCTTTGTTCCAGAAGTGGCCCTTGTTCGAAGACATTCCCTAATTGTACTAAAGTATTCATGGGGATAATTGGCCCGAAGTGGACCTCTGGAATCTCCAGACCAGCAGAGATAAATACTTCTTTTTACCTATGGGAAGTCTTGAGAATACCCTTTTGGGCAATAGTTAATCAATACAGTATCGACAGCTGCATTAAACTCCCGCATATATTCTCCAGATTGCTCTATCGTTTTTACCGTTCAAAAAAATGTGCTGTTTATTTCTGGTAGTGATGAAATCTATGTTGCATCTTACGGTTAGTTAGTCTACTTTGTAAGCAGTATTGTATGCCGGGAGAGTTGATTATCTGCTGATCAGTCAGAGAAATGGAAATTCATCCCGCAGACAGTTCCCCCTATTACTAATAGCCCCGAGAAACTGCACAACGTAATATGAGAGTGGGTGCTTGGGCTGCTCTTTACTAAAAAAAGTTGTCGTCCACCCTACCACCAGTTGCCCCAGTACGCCTCTCAGACACCCCACGCCCTTCCTAATTATTATTTATATTTCACTCAGCACTAGTGGAATCTTTGTAACATAAATTCAGTTGTAGAAGCTGTAGATGAACCCTGACCCAACGAAGATATCAACATCACAATGTGTCAGTGCCTGATTTCTAGATCCATGCTAGGATCCATAGCTAAGGACACATCGACCTCAAAGACTCTTCCAGTCTGTTGCCATAGGAACCTGAAAATCTCGACTTGCCTTTTGTGCACAGCGTTATCGCGAATGCCTTTCGAGAGGTCAAGTAACTGTCAAGAAAAAATTTGGATCTCGTGAGCCTGATGAAAAATCAACTTTTGCTTCTTTATAAAGCAATCAAAAAAGCACCGATAACTGTCAAGTGGATCTACAACCACCCACCCCCAACTTCCTGCCTCCTCCACAAACACAGGGGTTTTAGCTGCTCTGTGTGATGTTGACATGGCCATAACATCCCATGAAGTCTTAAGACGCCAAACACCTAAAAACCCACTTAACAAAGAATCCCTAACCAATTAATCCTCTTTAATACCTGTGGTAGCGCGAGGGATCATTTCAGATTAGATACCCGTCTGGAACGAGTTTTGCCCTCTCAAAATTTGACTCGTGCCCATAGTTCACACAAGTAAAGAGAATGGCAGGTGATATACAAAGACCTGCAGGACAAAGAAAAGAGTTGTTCTCAAACCAAAGGCCTGAAGCCAAACAATCAGGACGCACCTTACCAGGAGCTTTAGAATAGATGCCACGTGGATATCCTAACCTGCCTTTATCTATGACAATATCATCAAGAATCTTAAGTATTTAACTGACTCCGGTCCTTTTATCCTGCATGATCTTATGAGCTATATAAAAAAAAAAAAAACAGAGAAGCATAAAGGATTTCCTGTTTTCTCTAAAATCTTGAATTCGTTAAAGGCAAAAATTTTAATCTGGACCACTAATACCCGGGTGACTCGCTAACTCTATTAACTGGATACGTACCATTAATTATAGTTCCAGCCCTCTCCCCAATCCTTAACAACCCCCAACCACAGGCACCCCAGGAATATCCTTATTCATATCACGTTACTGTAAAAAAAATGATGGAGTTATTAGACACAATGTATAGACGATATTTAGGTTTAAAATAAAAAAAAAAACTCTTAAACATGTTCTTTAAGACTGAAGATAAGACTGTAATGCAAGAAAGTCTCCTTTAGAAATAAGATCTAGTTGCATAAAAATTTTTGCATAAAAATTTAGACATCAAGAGAGTGATAACGTATAAGAGCGACTGTTTTTTTTTTTTTTTTTTTTTTAGGCGATAGTAGGTGATGTTAAAATCCTTATCATTAATTTCTCTATGCCGTGGGAAAATCACACAGGTTCTGGACAGTACCGCACTTAAAACAGTATTTGCAATTCTACATACTGACCATATTTTTATCATTAGGGAGTTCAGTGCTCATCAATTTATTCATGAGCTTACGCGTATTTTCTTTATTACTCATTAAATGAATTATGTATCGACCGTCTCTCATATGTATATACTGTATTATATATATTAATATATATATATATATATATATATATATATATATATATATATATATATATATATATATATATATATATATATATATATATATATATATATATATATATATATATATATATATATATATATATATATTTATATATATATATATATATATATATATATTTATATATATACGTATAATGTATATATTCATTTATATATATGTGTTGCCATGGTGGCACAGTGGTAAGATTCTCGCCTACCAGTCGAGAGGACGAGGGTTCAAATCACGCCGCTCACTGGTTGCCTGGGGATGGCGCCATTGCATAAACCCCTGTTGTGAAATCCGCAAACCAACGACTGCCAGGTTTTAACTGGTATCTTATGAACTACCAGAAAGCTATGACCTCCAGGATTATATCCAAAACAGCTCAATGCAGTCATTAATTCAGCCTGCAAAACAATATGAACAACACAAGAGAGATCTCAGTGAATTCGTTTACGAACAAAGCTACTATGTTGCTGGACTCATGCAGAGACACCTATGGAATGAATTCGGAACTTCTCGTGATATACCAGACTGAACTGACCTAGTGGAAGAATTGTTATACTTACATACTTGCGAAGTTATTACAAGTTTTCTCTGTCTTTTTTTAGTTCTGTTATTAAAATGTCGGCCATATCGTTTAACTCTACTTAATAAACGCTCTTAATATTTAATGTCCGAGGATGTTTGACATGTGTTTGTTCTGTATTTCTGTCCTTTTCTCTAATCATTTTTTTTTTATTTTTCCGAGTTTCTTTTTGATCTTGCTCTTCTTATAATTATTATCATTATCATCATTATTTTTATTGCAATAATAATAATAATAATAATAATAATAATAATAATAATAATAATAATAACAATAATATTATTATTATTATTATTATTATTATTATTATTATTATTATTATTATTATTACTATTATTATTATTATTATTATTATTATTATTATTATTATTATTATTATTATTATTAGTTTGGAAGGAGACCCTCTTTGAGGCAAACTTCGTTGAAAAAAGTGGTACCTTTTTATGCCGCTGAACTTCTGTTTTGCCCTGTCAATTTGGCGTACGAGAATCTACGTTTCACAAAGTTCATTGTAGAGTAAAAAATCTCGTTTTCTCAATCAAACAGAAATCATAATATTTCATATCAGTGAATATTCTCTCAACTATCCATTAAGTATTTACAGTATCAACAGTCTACATAAAATCTTTGTCAATCCTTCGATGAACTGCATACCAGGTAAAATAGTTAAAACCTACCTTCGAAGAAAAATTTTTAATTCAACCATACTATTTATATTATATGGGAATAATCAGATCAAAACAGTGCCTCAAATTCAGTCAGAAAGACTCATGCTTTTATGACCAAGCAGAAGAAAAAGTCTCCTTTCTCCATGGGAACTGGAGACTTATCACAAATACGTGTTTTGACAAATAACTGTGGATAAGAAGTGTGGTTGGCCCATTTTTCTGGACGTGAATAAGTTACAGTCATTCCCTCAAGAAGCACTCTAGTATCCAGAGCAGGGAAAGAGCTTTCAGTCTAAACCCCTTCTGAACAAGAACTTTTGGTCACAGACGCTAGCTGAAATAAAGTTTGATTCTACGCTACTGTTTAAACAAGAGGTTTTCATCTTGACTGCTGGCCTGATCAAAAGCATTTGGTATAAGACTTTAGATGAACAAGAGCTTTGCTCCAAACCTCTAGTTGAACCAGAGGTTAAAACCCTAATCACTAGTTGAGTTTTTGATCAACAATTCCTTGCAGAAGGCAATCAGTAAAAAACTTTAATGTTAAAGCTCGTCCAGCAAGGTCGCTATTCCTTTTCCCTTTTGTAAGATTTTATTGAATTCTCCTTGATAATACAGAGAAAAAGGTCATGAATGGAGTTTACAGTGACTGAATCTTACAGATATCACGGTGTTAGTTAGCGACAGTGAAAAGATGCCCTGAGAACAATAAAAGAATAGAAAGCACATTTACAAGCAGAAAGTGAAAAATGATCGAAAGCCAGATTTAGGCTGCATTTACCCCACTGGCGATTCAGCGGATCCAGCCAAGAGCGGGATCCACCTTGGATTTTAAACATTTTGATTCTTGTGAGACAGTTCACACAGGGAGTAGGAAGCGCTGGCAGGTTCGAGATGGAACCAAGAAATTTCGCAACAATATATAGTTGCCAACCTTACATAAATATCCCATATGAAACAGACAGAGAAAACACAATATATGAAGTTGTCTGGTCGACAATTTCGTGACATATATCAGCGTGCGGGTTGGTAGGCTAATGCTTATCGACAGAATATTTGCTCTGTCAGTTACCCCCTGAAAACTTTCAAGACATGGACGTGCAGTCTTGATCTCCGAAGTTTATAAAAGCAAGCCGTTTTTGAGATGCGTCTTTATACATAAACAACGAGGGCATGCGTTGTTTCTCGTTGGGTATTAATAGGAGCACAATTTAATCTCAAGGTATTGGTTTATGAAGATACAAAACAATAAATTATTAGCCTACGGGAAATAAAAGTATCAATGCTGAAATTACTGGGGAGAATTCGTGAATGCTACCCCTCCAAGTGTTTCTAAATTAACTGTAACGTGTGAACCATTTCAAACACAAATCAAATGGCTATAAAGGATTAAGTGCTTTAATTTTTTCTAGACTATAAAATAACAATAAGAATGTTGGTGTTTGTGATCCGAGATGGAAGAAGAATCAGTGTTAACAAAAAGCGAATTAATTTTTTTCTTTTGTACGATGATAATGTGCGATGTTTGTCGCATTACTAGACTGACCATTCCCGCAGCCAAATTAAACTTAAAGACCTTTGTCAGCCACTCAGCTATGCTATCATCACCATACTGCAGCATTTCATTTATAATTCCACCATTTTCATTGCCATTTTTACATCCTCAGTAGTCAGTCCCACAAACACTCTTGAAATTACACTACTCTTTTCCAGTTTTGCATCTCTCATATTCAACAAATCTCCAAAATACTCACTACCATCCATCTACAACTGCATTCATTCAGATAACAGCATTTCACTTCCCCTGTATTTACTTCTAGGTAGAACACATTTTTACCTCCCTCAATATTTTGTTCACCGTCACTCCTCCATTTTTATTACATGCTTTCCTTTTTTCACTTTCTTCTTGACTTCCCTATCCATCCTGTCTACCCATGTGTGAATCTCTCCTATGGCATGCAACTTCTTGGCAGGTCATAATATTATACATTTTCCCTTCATTAACCATTATTTTTTCACCCAAGTACTTACAGCTCTGATTCAGACTAGTTACCCTTGTATACCCACAAATACTTACTGCCATACTATGACCTCACCATGGAATTTTACAAACTCCTCTTCTACTTCTTCTACATTCACGTCTTCAAGTCTGATATTTAGCCTCCTCTCCTGAGGAGGTAATAGTGGTCCTGTAGCACCAAACAAGTGTCCTAAGATTCAATAAATTGCAGGAAATCTCACATCAGTGCCCATCCCTCAGTGTTGCACAGGAACATTTGAAATTCCCTTTAACTTCACAGAGGAGGCCTGGCGCCTTATCAGCAGGACAGAAGCCTCCCAAGGGTTGACGTAAACCCTTCTGAATTATCTCCTGTGGAAGGTCAGCCAATTGAAACCACGAATGCTGTGGATCATTTCAGTTTCTGTATCTTTTCTACAGAACATTTGACCCCTACACATAAAGAAAGTACTCTTAAGAAATATACTCAAGATAGTAAAGGTTCTATAAAATAAATAGCGCTAAACCCTTCTTGATAGGTTCTCCAAGGAAACCCAGACAACCCCCACACCCCGCCATGACCAGAACTACAACCTGGTTGTTTGTTGTCTCCATTCCCTAGCTAAAATCGAAAACAAAATGAAATGTTCGTACCTGCCACTGCGTGTCTTCAATGATATCTATCAACATGTCATAATTATAAATTTTCTCTGAAATATATGTAATTTTCAAAGTATATTTTTCGATATTTTTAATCATATCTTTTTGGATATTTTGACATACTTCTCTTCCAACGGCGCATCTATAACCTGATAAGAAAAAATAACATTTAAGATTATGCTTATTTCTATTTTAAATACTATTTTACTGTATACTTTAAACTGCTGTTGCATTTAATGCCTTGAACAATATATGGTATTTATTGTTCAAGGCATATCTTAAATATTGCTTTCTTTGATATCCCTAACGACTTCTCATATGATGTGCAAAGCAATACATTTAACAACTGTTATCTACTAGCTGACCAACCTGGCACTGCAGGGGAAAACTCTGAATAACAGTTGATCATTTACCTTAGAAAGGATGTAACACATGGTGTGGTTTTGATTAAAAGCAATGAATTCTAGACAGAATTATTAATCACAGGAAAGAAAAGTATTTTCAACGATAGTACACATACTTTACACGACAAAAGAATTCAAAGAAGATGCAGGAAAATTTTTCTAACTCGCGATACTCGGCCAAAACTGAGCGAGTTGCACATCTGTCCGCTGCCACTGCAGAGCCCCATTTCTCGTTAGTTTGCACAGTCGATACGAAAGTGAACGAACCTACATCCCTGACACTCCACATTTCACACCAGTCCAAAATGTTATCCCATGGCTGGGTCTTTGACAGGACTCGCAGGGAATAAGGTACCCAGGAGAGCAGGGGTACGGGTTCGAAACCTACGTGAAAACCTTCCTTGGGTCAAATGAGGGCCTCGTGCAAAATTTGTCTAGATCGGTCAAGCAGTAAGGATTTCCATAGGGCACAAGTTTACATACATGCAAGTTTAGTTACATTCATATTTAAATATATATCCTCTAAATCATTTTGCTGAATTCATCAGTCATCACTTACTGGATATCTCAAATGCCATCTTATATGAAGCATCACGCATCACATGTTCAGTCCACCAGCTGACCTGCCTAGGGCGATGATTAGCTCTGATCGAGTCCGCGCCTGGAATTAAGGAATTTCCGACGGCACTTCGACAAGAAAGAGATTAAGATGGTTTCCCCCCTCAAAGGCAGTGGTGAGAGATGTTTTAGAGGCGAATTTGCCTACAGTGAATCATACTAAATTGAATGAATTAATTGCTTGGTCCTTTTTCCTTTGCCTTATTGCATGTAAGATGGCGTATGAGAGGATATACTCTTAATAGTATATATATATATATATATATATATATATATATATATATATATATATATATATATATATATATATATATATATATATATATATATATATATATTATTACGCCCTCTATTAGGCCGTTAGCTCTTACCTCGAGAGGTTTCACGGGAGCGTTTGTCAGCTTGAGACAGAGCTGGCACAACTCACAGGGCCTCTCTCTCTCTCTCTCTTGCGCAACAAAGTTACTGTGTCAAGGATTAACAGCAAAATCATGTCTACCAAAATACAGTTTATTCAAGAGTCTAACATAGTAAATGGTTTGGAATGAAGTAAAAAAAGTAAAGGAAAAAGGACAAAAAAAGTAACAAAAAAAGTAACGGAAAAAGGGGTTGCCAACTAAAACACCACGTAGTACTATCAACTTTCACTAATGAAGTCCCTACATCGTAAGAGTCAAAACTGTCTAACATGACCGAAGTCACGGTATGTTAAATTCCCTTCCATTTATTTGACCTCTAATCAATACATCTGAGGAAATAAAGTAAAGAAAAACAGAATTTTAAAAAAAGGCACTGCGAAAAGTAAATGCGGGATCTCCCCCACGTCACTGACTCAGAATCACACAAAAAAAAAAAAAATGGCAATAGAAATTCCAGAAATGCCATAAAATTACAACTGGCATAGAAATATAAAATGGGGATTAAAATGAAAAGATATTCAAAGCATGGTTATATACGAAAAGAACAGTACAGATTAAACATAAAAATGATAAAACCCATTCGGCCTTTGGAAATGAAAGTCTCAGCTCACCTCACTAGCAGTTCGTAAGCACTTCCACCAAAGTGGGTCTTTTCTTAGAAAATCGCCAGATCCGAGTGTCTAACCTGTACTCAAAATGGGAAATTTACACTTCCTGTGACCCGCCCCTCAGAGCGAACTCACGAACGAACCCCTAACCGGAACTGGAAGACTTCCGGTCGTCGGAACATTCTGATATAGCTAGGGCATCATCCAAGGAGCTATGCACTTTTGTCCCCATGGGAAGTGATGCTGACCACGGACTATTTCATTACTAACTCGCAAACACGTAGGCACTGATTCGAGGTTTCCCTTGCCCAAAATATCTCTGGCTAACCAGATATGCTTAATTAACCAAAAAAAAAAAAAACATAAAATATATATATCATTATTCCCAATGCTTTTCTCATATATATATATAATATATATATATATATATATATATATATATATATATATATATATATATATATATATATATATATATATATATATATATACACAGTATATATATATATATATATATATATATATATATATATATATATATATATATATATATATATATATATATATATATATATATATATATATATATATGCATATGTGTGTGTGTGTGTGTGTTTGCATGCATACTGATACATGTCTCCGTCCTTACAACACTGCGGCAGTGGCTCCAGGTGATGGTTCGCTTCAGGTCCTTAACAACTACTTTATGGTGGGCTGTCATCCCTCTTCTTCTCTCCGCCTTAGAAACGAACCCCCCAATCAATGACTTGTTACGGAATTCACTGGAGTGGTCAACAAATGAGTCGATGTTCAACTCCAAAGGTTGCGTTTGTGGTGCTTCTTCGAGCCCCTAGGTCTCCGGTTCGTGAAACGGTCATTTAGAGCTTATGAAGACGATGAGAGAGAGAGAGAGAGAGAGAGAGAGAGAGAGAGAGAGAGAGAGAGAGAGAGAGAGAGAGAGAGAGAGAGAGAGAGAGTTGGAGAAAGCAGGAGTTACACGTACTCATGATGACTCAACAGGTGCGGAGTTCACAAAGAACAGGTGCATCATGAGATAACGATTTTCCTGTCAGCTGCTATCAGTAATTTATCATCTCAGGGGGATAATATTGGTACTATACACATGTGGAAGAATCTCATAGGAAATAAGAAATGCGAAAGTATCTCATTTCCGTCTAATGGTTATTCTGCTCATCGTTCAGAAAATGAATACGTTTAAGAAATTTTTAATACTTTATAGAATTTTCCGATATATATATATATATATATATATATATATATATATATATATATATATATATATATATGTGTGTAGTATATATATATATATATATATATATATATATATATATATATATATATATATATATATATATATATATATATATATATATATATATATATATATATATATATATATATACTCGTATATATATATATATATATATATATATATATATATATATATATATATATATATATAGTGTGTGAAAGGGAATTGTTGTGCTGTTGCTGGAAATTTGTGTTTGTGTGTGTGCGTGTGTGGGACTGAATTACTGAATGGAAGGTGAAACTATCGCCAAGGGTATATAGACATTGTGGAATGGCTACCAACATAACTAAAAAAAAAAAAAAGTTACTTTCCTATATTGCGTCTAACTTTAGTATTAAAAAAAGCTGGCAGCAGTTATCCCCTATTCGCCAGCTGCATTCCTTTGTGACATTTACATTCATTCATTCATTTCTTTTATTTTCCTCCTATAATTCTCCAGCTTCTTTAATTGCCCATTGCTCCAATTTAACGCTTTCATTTGTGAGCAGTTCCTTTGACCAATCCTTATACACACATGTGTGTGTATATATATATATATATATATATATATATATATATATATATATATATATATATATATATATATATATATATATATATATATATATATATACTGTATATACATTTCCGGAGCCTTGCAACTTGCAAAGTTTGGTGACTAAGAAACGCTTCTGACATGGATTTCGGAATTCCTTCCAGATTGGGGACTCGAGAATCCACTGATTTCATCTGCTATTTCGAACATTCACTACTACATATTCGAACACTCTACCCTACACAGTATTTCCTGAATCATATAGCCTATCCTTTATTAAAATACAGGAGTTTCTTCATATGAACTGCAAGGTATCGGACTAATATTCATGCAGTGACAGAAACCCTTATGAATTTAATTAACGCTAATGTGCCTAACAAGAAAGTAACTCATCACATACTGATAAATTACTTGAATTTACACCACAATGTGAGGGGTATCTGTTAGAAGTCAGGGCAAATATAAGCACTAAAAGACATCAAGATATCTTGAATGCAACCAACTCACCTGTGCTTCGTTGTATCTTGCAATACAACTCCGACCTTAGAAGGTGGAGAAAACTGATTCAACTTCTGAGTTATAACTTGGCAGAGACCAGCCTTCACTAAGAGCTCTTGGCATTAACTACAACTTGACGTCCCCGTGGGTCCGTTACTGAGTTTTAGTGGCCACAAGCATGGTCATAATTAGTCTGTGAATCACCAGGGTTTATGCAAAAACCATGCTGCGCCTACTCATCTAGTGGAGGACGATCCTGTTTCCTCAACAGAGAGTGAAACCGAAACTTGAGTGCCATATTTAGTCCGCTGGAGGATTATTTTCTGTTTGCAGGGCATGGCCACATTTAGGGTGTATATGCAACAACCACACTGGTCTTCCAAGAGGTCAACAGTGTAAGGAGAGAGAGATACATGAGACTGGAGACACCTAACTGTATTCTGGGGATTTGACCCATTTCTATATGACAGGAGACATAAAGATATTGGCACCTATCCATGAGGGTTACTTTGTGACTGGCTACTAAACTTGGCAACAAATTCTGCATTTGGTAGCCAGGCTTTATAATGTATTCCTTTTCCTATGTAAGGGGAGTAAGAGATCTGACACTTGCTGAATATTAGTCATCTTTGATGCAGGGAATAATTTTTGTTGCTGGTATCTATAAATGCTGATGCATGGCCTCTTGGTTTCTATGGCCGGAAGACTCCTCTTAAGGGTCATTGTATTGTGCCAGAGGTCGTCACTGATGTGAGATTTACTACAGTGTGGCAATGCAGCATGCCCGATGTAGTCTTTGATGTGAGATTTGCACATTTCCTTAGGCTATAAATTTTTATGTGCTACATTCATACCCTCTTCGTGCTCCCAAATGGCCTGCTACTGGGTTGGGCATGCACTATGGCTCTACATACAAAGAGTAGTACACAATCTGTGTGAATTTATATACTAAATTTATATACTAAATTCCGGCACATCCCCTTCGGTCCTCCGGGAGTGGAGCTGTTTTTTTAGTTTTCTATAAAAGGAAAACTATTGAGAAGGCTATTTCTCCGTCCGTCCCAACTTTTTCTATCTGCCCTCAGATCCTAAAAACTACTGAGGCTAGAGGGCTGCAAATTGCTATGTTGATTATCCACCATTCAATCATCAAACAAACCAAATGGCAGCCATCTAGCCTCAGTATTTTTATTTTATTTAAGGTTAAAGTTAGCCATGATCATGCATCTGGCCCAGCTACAGGTGCCAACAACACAGGCTAACACCTGGCCGTGGCTGAAAGTTTCATGGGTCGCGGCTGAGAGTTTCATACAGCATTATACACTGTACAGAAAACTCGATTGCACCGAAGAAACGGCGCATTTTTTTACTTGTTACTAATTGTGCTGCCTCGGTTAACGATCCAAAATAGATTGTGTACTACTCTTTGTATGTAGAGCCATAGTGCATGCCCAACCCAGTAGCAGGCCATCTGGGAGCACGAAGAGGGTATGAATGTAGCACATAAAAATTTATGGCCTAAGGAAATGTGCAAATCTCACATCAAAGACTACATCGGGCATGCTGCATTGACACACTGTAGTATGCTGGGCCTTAAAAACCAGAGGTCCATGCATCAGCATTTCATAGACATCCTCGACAAGATAACATCCTTAGAAGAGCTGATGAGCAGTAATCAGATTATCCCCTGAGAAAACAATTACAGCTGCCTTCTAACAGCCGAAGCTGTACTGTAAATATTGTCACTTAGAACACTCTCTAAATTCATCGAGTTGGATCGCTTACCTCCCTCCATTGAGACGATGAATATGCGAATGAAAGGGGACCAGACAGCTTGCCCGTACACAAAAAGTGGCTTAAGGGAACGAGAGTGGTTTCCCAGACCATGCAAGAGGTTAATGGTGACGTGTCTGTCTGTATGTGTGCCTAGGGCCAATCGACACAAAGTTGGAAACCCTTCTGTGTGGGCGTATGAAGTGGTTAGGGTAGCATAAGCATTCTGCCCAGATTGCTTAGCCACGAATGAGTAGTTTAGGTGAGAATGCTGCAGTGATCGTTGTCTTTTCTTTTCTTGGTACCAACCCCACTGTTTGTTGACCTGCTTGATGTTGAAAAAAATGTACATGACATATGAACAATAGCCATTTTACAAAACACGCACACATACATTAAACAAGAGGACTTGGCGACCACAAACCTTCCCAAAAGTTGTACTCCTAAATCACCCCAAATTCAAACACTTTTTGCCAGTCATTAGCCGTGCCTTCGGTGAAAATTCACAAAACAATTTTTTCTGTGATTCTGCTAACAGGAAAACAGGCTAAAACTATAACCTCCTTGTCGCAGGTAATCAATGTATATCACACACATACATATGTATGTATGCATGCATATGTTTACAACAAAAAATTAAACGAAATATTAAGATAAATTACAGAAAATCTATCACATAATTGACGCTAACGAAAGGAACAATGCAAAATTTAAAAAAGATTTGAATGGCTGAGCGCTAATACGGTGAAAATTAATTAATGCACAATATAATTGCCAAAGACCTTGGCCTATTTGTCATAAGGTCGAGTATCCGCTTTACATCTAGACGCAAAGGACCTTGGATTAATAACACTGGAATTACTGCCCTCTCGTACTTAACCACTCGGATGTAAGGTCGTCCGAAGACAGGTGAGACGAAGTCACGCTCCTGACCATGTATGAGAAAAGGAAAAGAAAAATGATAATTGACATTGAAAGAGAAAGAGAGGAATGAGTAAAATGCGTAAGAGGATGATTCAAATAAGTTCTTGGACCACCAACGCCCAATCATGAATGTGTCCTTGACCTACCTACCAAATGTCTTGATAAAAATAAGGCTTGTGACTTATGTTGCGGGGGAATGCCACGTTGTTTCCCAACGAAAAAAAAAAAAAAAAAAAACAGAGAATCCTTTAACACTGAAAAGTTTATTGTCATTTCCTCACGAAGATGTGAAAGAAGTCAAAGATATTATTTACATCAACATAAAAATAGGCAATTCCAATGTAACGGTAGTTTATTTTAAAGGTGATGCAAACATACACATAATTAAATGACATATCCAGACCATTTAAAATATTTGATAAAAGTGATTAAGTAGAAAAATAAATGATCTTTCGAGAGATGAAAACACAAAGAATTAAATAAAAATCCCATAACCGATGTGAACAGTGATTTCAACTAAAAAGTTAAAGAAAGACAAACGGGAGATGGAGACCTGATAAAAAAGAGAAAATATGGACTAACAGCAGCCCACAAAGGTACTTTTATAGCTAGACCAATTAGTAGTTTTATTTACATTTTTTCATGTAACATGCTAGTCAATGCTAGGGGGAATAGTATGAAGTCATCAATAAGAGGTACGCGGGGATAATCTGATTCACACCGTAAGAAGACGAAAACCTGAGTGTGCTTCTGAGTGAATTTACAGATATCAAGTGAAATTAATAACAAGTAAAAAATGCGCTGAAGTTTCTTCGGCTCAATCGAGTTTTCTGTACAGCCGCTACAGCGTATAATCAAGGCCACCGAAAATAGAGCTATCTTTCTGTGGTCTTAGTATAATGCTGTATGACCCGTGGCCCATGAAACCGTGGTGGCCTATCCTATATCGTTGCCAGAAGCACAATTATGGCTAACTTTAACCTTAAATAAAATAAAAACTACTGAGGCTACAGCGCTGCAATTTGGTATGTTTGATGATTGGGCGGTGGATGATCAACTTACCAGTTTTAGGCTCTCTAGCCTCGGTAGTTTTTAAGATCTGAGGGCGGACAGAAAAAGGGCGGACAGAATAAAGTGCGGACTGACAAACAAACCCGGCACAATAGTTTTCTTTTACAGAAAACTGAAAAAAAGCTAGGGCTAGGAAAATACCAGTTACGATGGAATCGCTGCAGAGATAATTTTAGTTGAAACTAAAATAACACTCGTGTAATAACTAGACTGTTTTGCAGAATATGGAATGAGGAAAGTTATAGCTAAGGGGCCGAAGACAGATGACGATTGAATATGTTTACTATAGAGGCATTGTAGTTACGTCTGTTGTAATGGAAATATTCAGAATGCTTATTTTCAATGGGCTGGAGAAAGAACTTGATGACAAGATCAGAGATGAACAAGCTGGCATCAGAAAAGCCAGGAGTTCCGCAGAACAAATCCTTGTTATGGCATATTGTGCAGCAGTATATGGAATTTTAAACCACAATCCTTGAATAGAGGTTAGCATTAAATGAAGAAACGGTTTCCTTCATACTGGCTAGCTACGACCGTGAGAGTAAGATTACCACTCAGCCCACCGTGCTAATGTATTTATAAGAGCATGAATTCAAATGTAAACTACTATTTTTGAAAAGTTACTTTATTTTGTTTTTCTTTTTCAGCAAAGAAATGAATGGAATAAAAGAAATGAATGGAATAAGCAAGCATAAGGTGATTTTGGTCACAGGTGGGTCTGGCCTGGTGGGGCAAGCCATCAAGAAAGTATCTGAGGAAGAGAACCTTCCTGATGAGAAATGGATTTTCCTTGCCTCCAAAGATGCTGATCTGAGGTGAGTGATGATTATTATTATGTAAAAATATTATCTTTTCTGTCTAACAATCTTTTCTGTTGATGGCAGATCATAAATATACCGGGGTTTCTTTGTTTGTATTTATTCAAGTGAATGTTTTGATTTGGTTAGTCATTACGTTTGCCCATCGCCTGTTGATAATTGAAATTCACATATTTTTATCTTTTGCAAAAATTATGCCCGTGGAAAAATATTGGTAAAAAAGTTGGTTGTTAATCTTCTCCTTCAGTGGGGCGACTCATCTCGCAAAGTCTCTTGCAGCGCAACGCTGATGGTAAATGTATCTCTGTCTACATGTGCACAGTGAGAGTGGTTTGATTCCATGGTCATTAATGCCAGGTTGATATTCAGCAACAGGGTTGGCAAAGGTGAAGATGACTCCTGTAAGCTGGTGAAGGAAGGGCGAGTATCCCCTTTAAATTCATTAATGTATGGAACTGTTAAGTATAAAGAACCCTTATTAGACTCATTGGTGGCAATTACTGGTGGTATCCAGATTCTCTTTCTGTAGCATTGTAGGATGATCGAGGATTCTTTAGTGTTCTGTTTTCTAGTTTCCCTAATATACCTGTCTCAATGTGTCATGATAACAATTCGGGGAGATGAGCGGCTATCATACAACATAGGAGTGAGGACACCTTCTTGTTTTGCATTAAAACTGGTAGATTGTGTTTCTTCTCTTTAGAGCATCTAAAGGAGGGCTGGATAACTTTTGTAATACAAATCAGTGCAACTTTCACTCGTATATGTTGCATAGGTGTTTTAATTAATGTTCCTCTGAGCCTGTTTCTCCTTCTGGGTATTGTTAGTGCCTTATCTTATTGTGGAAAAAAAGTCATCAGTTACTCTCCTTGTATAGTAATTATCTTGACCATTCAGTCCTGATCCATTTGACCTGCTCTTGGTTTCCTTATGGCCTTCTCCTAGGTCAAGCAATGGGAGAAGTCCATACAGACATAGGTGTCCATGATGATACTTTTGAAGATTGCTGAATAAGCTCTGCCCATTGAGGCAGAGGCCATGGTCAATCGACTTGGTATAGACTGTAGTGGAGTACCCTTATGAAGTTCGTATAACTTATACATCGACGAAAGAAGAGTCCCCGAGGACCTTCCCACCCAGTTAATATGGGAGTCATAAGCAACCTAAAAATTATATCTTAAGGTTTCAAAGAACTCAACATTCTGCCATGATAATTCTATTATAAATGTAAAGAAGGCACATGGGGTACTTCTGGATGTGGGTGTGTATAGAAGCTACTGGTAGAGTAGGCTTTCTTTGTACAAGGCCTCCAACTTCATTCAGATGCCCTCTTCAAAAATGTTAACTTCAGTATGTGGGCATTATCTAATTTATCAAATTTTCTTGTCTTTTATCCATCAACGCATTCGCAAAACATGATATTGCTCAAATCTGTTGATCATAAGACCAGCAGTTTGCCAGCAGTATACCCATAGGGATCTTTCCAGCAAAATAACTTATCAGCATCATCCATCTAGGGATCCAGAGGAAACCCGTGCTATCATGAAAGAATATAAACCGACTCACGTTGTCCATCTGGCTGCTATGGTTGGAGGATTATACAAACACCTGAGGGTTAACTGTGACTTTCTGGTGAGTTATGAATGCGGTTGAATTTTTATTAATTAGATGATACTTAGATCAACATTTCCTATTAATGACTTTTATTCACTCACATGTCATTTCAAGTATTTTTGTAAATTTTTAATGTTAATGAAGAATTTTTTTAATAATTATCAAAGACATATGATGGGTTTTTTCTTTAATTTCGAATTTGTAGCTTGTTTTAAGATGCCAATTTTTAGTTTTAGTCAGAAACTGAAGACCAGGTTATGGGGGTTGTCCACCAGTTGGCTAGAACATGTTTCCTTATTAGTTTACCACGCTGTTAAGACTCCTGAGGTATTAAGGCACTATTTTCTGTTTGTGCCTTAGTTGTTGAGCTACATTTTTCTATAAAAAAAAATATAGGGTAGCCATCGTTTCTCCTTCACAAGCTGAAACTATATAAAATGAAGCAAGCAAACACTTCTTTGTTTTCAAAAAGACGTTCAACGTCCGCATCAACGACAATGTCCTGGACTCATGTAAGGAGATGGGAGTGAAAAAGGTTGTCTCGTGCCTCTCCACCTGCATTTTTCCTGACAAGACAACTTACCCCATCGATGAAACAATGGTGAGAGACAACAAAATGAGTTATATAGTTTATGTGTGTTTTTATGTGTTTGATATGTCCTTCACACTTTCTACTGGCAAAATATGGATTTTCCTCTTATGGGGGTGTGCCATGCTTCTTTTAAAAGATGTAGTTATCATTAAGGAATGAATTCACCAAGCGGTTATTTAGTTTCACAGTTCTCCAAGTTAGGCAATCTGTCTCTTTGTTTCAAATCGACAGGCAATAATAATAATAATAATAATAATAATAATAATAATAATAATAATAATAATAATAATAATAATAATAATGATGATGATAATAATAATAATAATAATAATAATAATATCCTGTTATATATAGGATGGCAGCAGGATTCAAATTATTTTTTTATGGAATCTTCTCAGTTTTATGTATAATTCTTCTATCCTACATTAATACTGAACAAGAATTTGGTACAGAGAAATACATCAGCAGCATGTTAACACCAGTGTTTATTCTCCATAGAACAGAGGTGGTAGTGAAATACAGGGATGATCCTGTGAGTTGACCAGGAGACATTTTTCAGGTATTCCTTTCAATGACGGACTTTACGGCATGTTTATCTTCTTTATATTTATTGTGGAATACGCCTCTATAGAAGACTGTGATTTCATCAGGAGAGGCAGGGGAGGTTCTTGTTGGTAACATATATCCATAACTCTTCTGATGTGAGGTTCCTGCTGGTACCATCTATCCACATCACCATTTTTATGTCCATTGTTAATGAGAACAATGTGTTATATCCTTCCAGGAAGAGCATAGCGAGAGGGTTCTTTTGATGATGGCACTGACAGAAGATCATTTATATCTCTCAGAGCACTCACTCTCTCTATTCAGGCACATGCCCAGATTTGTTGGAGTTCTGTGCACCATTTCTTCAACAAGGATGTTAAGAAAGGGGAGGCAACAAACATTGCTGTATTCAGTTGTAAAATTGAGACAACTGCTAGCATGGAAGGAGTGTCTTGGGTGCACTATCTCATCTGGATTGTGGGCACAGATAAAGGTGTTGTCGATGTAAGCTTTCCTTTCCTGGTAAATAATCCCTGCTCAACTGTCCCTATATGAAAATTAACAGAGAGCATGAAGAGGAGAGCCCTTCACTACCCCATCTACTTGGGTGTATGTATAGCTTTTCTAGTACATATTTCTAGGAAAACTTGAAGAGCACGTTCCGGATGTTTAAGGATGGAGTGGTAGGGTCACTGGATGGATCCAAAATTATTTCACTTGTCTCATTGATGGGCACATTTGTGAGGAGGAGCTGTTCGTTCACTGAGGAAATAACTCCTCTTAGAAAGAACTCTACTTCCACTGAGGTGATAACTCACCCGAGAAAGGGTTACTTTAAGGACTTCCAAGAACTCTGCAGAATACTTCAATTTGTAGTCATCAGGAACATAGGGTGTCAGGACGGTATTAAGACTCTTGGCAAGCTGGTGAGTCAGGGCAGGGATCTGGCGGATAGTGAGGTGTAGGGATGTTGCCCTGCATGAGTATTTTCACATTCCCATATATAAAACCATGATAACAGCCACCCTCCTCCCCAACAATTGCTGGCAAGGGAGAGCATTAGAGGCAGCTTTGAACATTATGATGATTCTGTTGGCCTCACACCTGATGTTGCTGATTGAGCTCTTGGTTATACATAAAAATTGTGTTGCCTGCCAGGATCTCATCTAGATTTTGGTAGCATTCCACAGTGCAGATGAGTACCTAAGTGGCAATCTTATACTCCAAGTGAATGGGAATGTCCTCATGTTCCCATAGTTCCTTGGCTGCTTTGCTCAGGCACTGTTACTTCAGTAATTGCCATGTTTTGGTGAAAACCACTTACATCCTCATCCTCAATGAGGAGTTACCATTGAAAGCTGGACGAAATCTTGGTCAGTTTTCTGTGGAATTTCATCTGGAAGATGACTAGCACTGGCCTCTGTCTTAGTGTCGATGGAGAATTGCCGTGATAAATTTAAAACACTAGTTATAAATGCCTATGTTGGCTGCACCCTCTCCCACTGCTATCCTTTGAGTGCCACCTCCGAAAAACTTACGCATGTAGCACAGATATTAGTTGACAACTGGTATTCGTAGCATTAGGTTACAATGGTGTCAAGGAACACTATTGATAGGTGGTACCAGCAGGAGAGCCTTGCCCTCCTGGAGGGTGCAAGACCATAAACCTGTCTTACAGAGAATTTGTGAATACTGTCTAAAAGAAGGATGAGGCAACACTGAAAATTTTTATTTGGTCTCATGTAACCTCTACTGAATTAGATGCAACAGTCGACCTTACAGTTTACTATAAGGATTTGAGAAGTTCCCAGCACCTCAGGAAGAATAGCCCCATCATCAGCAGTGATCCCATGAAGAGGTGAAGAGTAGTCTATGCCACCATTCCTACACTGATATAACCATGACTTGTCTCTCCAAGATGATCACCTACATGAAGGGGCAGTATACCAACACTGCATGAGGGAACTTAGCAACAACCCCAACACAAGTGGATTGTGAGAGAGACTACAATCTTCAACGGCAACATGGACTACTGCTGCATCCACTACAAGGAGGTCCTTGCCATTATTTAGTGGAAACCCACAATCAGCATCCTGGGAGGCTCTACTTCTGACCACCATCAGGAGAACAAGGTAGAGCCCCTTAGGAAACACCACAGCTGCCCTTCTCCTCGAGTGGCAAGCCAGTAAGCACAACCATCTGTAGGAAGCCAACCAGCACTTCCGTCACTCAATAGGACTCGCAGCCGATAGGAGAGATCCCTGGCTGGGAGATCCAATCAGGTTTCGACCCTCTTCTTTGTAAACCAGTTTTTGCGTATAGATATACCACGTGTGTATCCCTAGTGCCATTCACCCTTTGTAAATCGGAGTAATAAATGAACTTCGGTCAGTTGCTGAATGATTTACCTGCTTAAAATGAAAAACTGATATGCCAAGTCTTAGCTCAACGGCATGCAGACTGCTATTCTTTTCAATGAAGTATGTCTCAAATAGGGTCTTCTTCTAAGATTATTATTATTATTATTATTATTATTATTATTATTATTATTATTATTATTATTATTATTATTATTATTATTATTATTATTATTAGAGAGCTTGCATTCCCGTAGAACAAACCTAAATGGCTAATGATTTAATAAGCAAGCATCCACAGAACACAATCCAAAGTTATGTGGAAAAAGAAGAGATATAATAAATAACATCTCAAAAAAATGCATACAAAATCAATAAAGCTAAAAAATCAACATAAAATACATAAAATCTTTAATGCAAAAATACACCGCATTTTAAGTGGTATTGCAACTTCTGCAACATCTGAGCATCAAATGGCACCTGAACTGGATATGGGAGTCGATACTTTTTGAAAGATACATCACTTGCTAACTCCAAAGTCATTGACACCCACACACAGACAATTATGTATATGTACATACACACAAACACACAGACACACACATGATATATATATATATATATATATATATATATATATATATATATATATATATATATATATATATATATATATATATAGTATTTATTTGTTTATTCATATTCTTTTCAGATTCACAACGGCCCACCTCATGACTCGAACTTCGGCTACAGCTATGCAAAAAGAATGATTGTGGTGATGAACAGAGCTTATAATATGCAGTATGGATGTCAGTTCACTTCTGTTATACCCACAAATATTTACGGGCCCTACGACAACTTCAGCGTCGAAGATGGTCATGTCATGCCCGGGTTAATTCACAAGGTAAATCAGATTGATTTCAAATGCATTGTTCTTGGTAATACTTACATAAGCATATATATCAGCGAAGTTTGGCAGAGGCGGGTGTGACCGTCTTTGGGATGGGTGGCCACCAAAGAATGGCAGCATGGGGCAACAATTACGATGTGTCTCAGTCTCTCTATCATGCAGTCGGCAAACACACCATCTGCAAAATCAGTGAGGGTCAATGAATCTTGGGCCTGTGTTCCCTTGCAAATCTTAAATCACCCCAGTTTGTAAGGGTTGTCTCTTCCAGAACTCAGTGTCTGTCAAAGTTTCAGTTTAAAAACAAAATTAATGCTTTTGAAAACAACAAGAGCTACAAAAACAATATGTAAATAGCGTCATCCATTCATATGTGGTTTTGGGGAATCTATATACATTTACATAATCTTAATTTATGCCTAGTAATGCAGCATACAATCATGAGCCTCCTGATTTCTAGGATGTGAGGATTTAGTTCAAATTCGATAATTATTAAATTTAAATTTTGTCTTGAAAGACGACGGTCTTGCGGCCTATACTTCACTGCATCTAATTCATTGTAAAGGTTGCACGTATGGAAAAATTTACAACTGTCCAAGTGCAACCATTTAGGAAGAATTGATTAGCATGCAGAACCCCATTTATGTTAATATATATATATATATATATATATATATATATATATATATATATATATATATATATATATATATATATATATATATATATATATATATATATATATATATATATATATATATATATATATATATATATATATATATATATATATATATATATAGCAATGAATACACCAGCAGGGAAGCGCCATCTGCATATCAGTAACGACACCAATGAAGGCCAAAACCCGGAACAGCATTTTACGTAACTTTATTGGGACATGTTTCGAGCAGTACTCTCACTCGTTATCAACCTACAAAATTAAAATGACTTTACAATTCTTATAATAAAATTGAAAATAATACAGCAAAATTACTATAAAAATTATGAGAATACGTTTAAAAGATGGCTAATCAAAATAAATAAACGAATGAAATAAAATAAAGCAAAATACAAAAATTTAAGTCACAAAAAAACAGAAGGTACAAAGGCACAAGAAACACACTAATCAATATTCAAACTAGTAAAACGCCGACTAAAAACACAAAAGTGAGGTTACAGCCACATTTCTAGCCAAGGAGGTTTTATCTTGATGGAGTATAGAACTTCTAAAATGTCGAGGTCTGTAGCAAACTGAGCAGTGGTTAAAACAGAATAATCATCAATATGTAAAGGATGACCAGTCTCCTCGCTCTGCTCTCTAATTGCATTGTAACTAGGCCTTGAAAGATAATTGCCTGTACGATATGACTTACCTACGTGTCCAAACCATCTCATCCAAGCTGATCTGGTAGTTTTTCCAACGTAAGTGGCATCACAACCACCACACTGCCATTTATATAAGCATGGGGTCCAGTATAGGACCATCTTTGGAAAATGCGTTTGTGTGTTTTATGGAGAAAACATGGTTAGACGATTGTCCTTAGATTTTAAGCCATTACTGTACAGAAGGTATGTTGAATATACTTTCTTAATTTTTAAGAGCCGCGACCAGAGTTCCCGTTTTTTGGAGTACCTTAACAGTAAGCACATTAGTATAGAATTTACCTGTGAAATCGAAAATAATCATACACTTGCTTTTCTAGAATTCTGGTAAAAAATCTTGATAATAAATTTCACACCTCAGTCTTTAGAGAGCCTGCTTTCACGGGTCTTATGTCTAAATTTCAATCAGCTACACCTTTGAAATATAAGATAAATTTGATATTGACGCAAGTAACCAGAGCATATAAAATTTGTTCTAGCTTTCTGAATTTGCATGAAGAATTGGAATTTCTAAGGTCACTTTTAAAAAACAATGGCTATCCGGTGAATTACGTAAATACATATATTGGTAAACAGCTTTCGAAATCATATGCGAACTAACAACCCGAAACTACTGCTAATGTAAAGAAACCTGTTATTCATTTACTTTTAACTTTTACTAGAACTCATAGTTACGATTTAAAAAAGTAATTAATTGCTATTGTGTCCACTGGTTACCCTCAGCGAGATATAAAAATGTATGTCACTTTGCAAAATGAATTAGGTAATTTCTTGAAAATTAAAGACCCTACACCAACAAGCCTTCGGTCCAATCTGATCTTTGAATGGCAGTGTGGTGGTTTTGATGCCACTTACGTTGGAAAAACTACCAGATCGGCTTGGATGAGATGGTTTGAACACCTAGGTATGCCATATCGTACAGGCAATTGTCTTTCAAGGCCTAGTTACAGTGCAATTAGAGAGAACAGCGAGGAGACTGGTCATCCTTTACATATTGATGATTTTTCTGTTTTAACCACTGCTCAGTTTGCTACAGACCTCGACATTTTAGAAGTTCTATACTCCATCAAGATAAAGCCTTCTTTGGCTAGAAATGCGGCTGTAACCTCACGTTTGTGTTTTTAGTCTGCGTTTTACTGGTTTGTATATTGTTTGTTGTGCCTTTGTACCTTCCGTTTTTGTATACTTAACTTTTTGTATTTTGCTTTATTTTATTTTATTCATTTATTTATTTTGATTAGCCATCTATTAAACGTATTCTTATAATTTTTATAGTAATTTTGCTGTATTGTTTTGAATTTTATCATAAGAATTGTAATGTCGTCATTTTAACTTTGTAGGTTGATAACGAGTGAGAGTACTGTTCGAAACATGTCCCAATAAAGTTGCGTAAAATGCTGTTCCGGGTTTTGGCCTTGGTGTCCTTGCTGATGATATATATATATATATATACATACATATATATATATATATATATATATATATATATATATATATATATATATATATATATATATATATATATACTCTGAATGAAAACATCTGAGTAACTGGCACCCATTCCTCTCCAGGGCTACCTTGCGAAGCACAAAAACATCCCATTCACAGTCTGCGGAACAGGGACGCCTCGTAGACAGTTTATCTACTCTATTGATCTGGCGAAGCTCATCATGTGGACTTTGAGAGAGTATGATGAGATTGATCCAATAATTCTTTCAGGTGGGAATAACTGTTTATATCAGTAGTAATGATTTTACTTGTTGTACCAGTAATTGTAGATAGAGCTATTACCTAGTAGCCAAAAATAGCAGCTCAAATACCACAGTTCCTTTAAATAAAGTGTCAGTGAAAGGAAGGTTTCTTTTCATCATACTGGTTGTACAAGTAGTTGTAGCAATAGCTATTAATTAGCAGCCAAAAATATCCGCTCAAATACAAATTGTCATTCAAGGGTACGTTATTTAACACACCCAGTTACTCGGCATATTCATTCATAGCAAAAAGGAGACTATAGTAAAACCAAAATGACTACGAACATGTAGTACGTTTTCTGTGTTGCCGCTTTCCCCAGATTTGATTCATAACCCCTTGACCTAAGTTGGAATGTAATGTAGATGTGACACAAAACACTGCCATATCTCCCTTATACGACGTAAAATGAGCGAAAGAACTGAGATTTGATGACGAGTAAAGGATGATTTATAGTAAAAAAAAAAAGCTGCAGTAAATGAAGATCTGATACCATACATTCAACTTTTTTATACCAGGGTAGGATATGGATGATTTAGTTTCTAATCATGTAAATGAATTATACAAATGCCCAATATCTAGCCCAAACTCACCGATGAAAATAAATGATACAATGTGAAAAAAAACTGTTATTGGCTCCTCAAAAATTTTAAATTAAGTCGGCCCTGTCCCTGAACGGTCTCTTTCTTCTGGAAAGATAAGTAGGATTTTATGACCGGATTAAAGAACCCCCCGTAGAGGGATGCAGATTAACTGTAGTCGGATTATAAGTCCGGAAGAAGTTTGGCAACGTAGCTAATGACAGCCATGTTCGTAGTCATTTTGATTTTACTGTAGTACTTATTTTTGACATATATGTGACCTGATCTGGATGGGTGATCACTGAAAACGAAATGCCACTGGCACTCCTCCCCTCATAACACCTCTGTTGAGTTGTGCAGGGCACTGGCAACAATAACCCAACATTCTAAGGAGTCTGGTGTGATCTGCAGTGGTTACTGAGTTAAAGACAAACCATTTTATTCTACTTCCAGTTGACAAGGAAGACGAGGTGTCAATCCAAGAGATAGCTGAGATGGTCAAAGAGGCCTTCCACCTCAAGGACGAGGTCCAATACGACTCTTCGAAATCCGACGGTCAGATTAAGAAGACGGCAAGCAACGATAAGCTGAGGAAGTATTTACCGGACTTCAAGTTCACGCCGCTTCGTAAGGGGATCAAGGAAACAGCAGACTGGCTGGAGGCTAACTATGAAACCGCAAGAAAATAGTTCCTGAAAATTCCAATCTTATTTTTGGAGTTTTAGAGGGCAGCCACCTTTACTTGCTATAAAAACGCTTATGCAGAATGCCAATGATAGTGGATTGTTGTAGATTCTTATTTATCTAATGTATTGTATCAGAATTATATTGAATGCTTTCGGTCATTTATTCTTCCATTGTAAATAGTTACCACCATGACAACACATTGTTGTGAACTCTTATTTATCTAATACAGTGTATCAGAATAATATTGTATGCTATGGGGCATGCATTACTGCATTGTAAATACTTAATATATCATGACGTAAAATTTTTTGTAATTTAAGCAACCAAAACTATTGATTATACCTGAGGTGATGAAGTACTTAGGCTACCCTGTAACACCGGATAATTTAATATTAATTCACTCAATCAATATGCTACTCTTGACACCTTTGTAGACAAAACAAAGTTTGGAAGTTTTTAAGGATGCGTTCATTGAAGAACTTATCATTGTGGCAGTTGTGCAAATATTTGAATATTATCCACAGTCGTAAATGAACACTTAGTGTTCTTGTTTTTCTCAGGTGCTAAGGACAAACATAAACTTCCGCTGCTTACGAAAATGGTGTTACATACAGGCTTGAATCAAAAGTTACGAAAGATTGAGTTACTTTAAGTTACCTTGCTTCCCTTCACTTCCAAAACTCACTAAATCTAATTTACCTCTGACAAGATTACATGTTGAGTCGTCTATTCGTTTATTTTTGTATCTGGCTGTCGATTTCTTTGTTTGGAAAATTCTACTAAATCTTACATGGATGTTTAAAGAAATTCATCAAAATCCGGGTCTTGTGACAGGAATCAAGAAATTAACTTCTATCAGATATATGGATGTAACATTTTGGAGAGGAAGGACCCTTAGGGAGTCAGAATGCTTAGCTTAATAGAGGCTAGAATTCTCTGAACGTTCTTGTTGTGCGATGTGGTTGTTATAAACAAACATGTGACATTAAAGTGTATTAAGAAACATGTTACATAAATGGCTCGTCTTATTTACGATTCCTTTTTTGTTGTCCAAAAAATCGTGAAGGGAGGGTTTACATGAAAACTTGCCAGATTGAATGCAGTAAGAAATTAAGCATGAATAGGTTTACAGAGACCCGATTACATGTCCAGTCCTGTTCAAGGGAAATGTAATGAATGTCGCCTTTAAAAAAAAAAAATCACTAAATTAATTTGCACACGTCTTTGTACACTATCAGTGTTTAGCAGTGTCTACGTAGTATGTCAAAAATAACGTGAAAAAAGACAAAAAGTTCAGAATACTTGTGAACAGGTCCATTTGGCACTTCCCTTTACTTAAGTAGTACTGATATTCCTTCCAACACCGACCGCCTCAGTAGAGACGTGAGACAGTTGACTAACCATCATGGACTTAATTCACTGATTAGGCCATTAAAGATCCATGGAACGTTTCTGTTGGTAGAATGACACCGATATTATCCTCAAAGACCTGTCCGGTATCCTGTTCAATACAATCCTACACTTCTTATTATTTATCTCCTAAACGCAAAGGATTCATTCAAAATTGCTGCTCGTAGAATCGTACAGAAAGTACACACTTCTCCTTCCAAAGATTTTTAAGTAACAAGGAAAACTCATTGTTCAAGAAATCCTCCATGCTTTGCCCTCTTGCAAACCTCATAACTTCTTGGATATCCTAAATTTGTTGGTCTTAGAGTACATGCTAGCATAAAATTATGAAGTCTTGCCCAATTACACTTTTAAAACGGTCAAGTAATCCCTCCCAAAATTCCATAGACTCCAAAAAATTGTTCTCCAAGAATCATCTTGAGAATATTTTCGGTGTCCCATTAAATATGCCTCTAAAAGTATTTCCAGGAGGCTGTCTTCTTTATATATAATTTATTGTCAATTTCTATGTCTCTATAAATGTTATAAATGGTAAGGTGTACGAGAATTCATAATCCATGCACTGGATTGATTAAATTTTCTCAGGAAATCTTTATCTTGGTAAACAAAAACTTCTTTGGCGTCGATTGTCATGGCCGATGTGATGATAGTTTATAGAACCTCTTCTCTATAGATAAAACTTCTTCGTTTCGATATCAATGATCTCTCATGCTGTATGGCCAGATGAAACAACTGCCTAGTCAATCAACCATTTCTGTTCTGTGTAAATGTTTCCTCAACGTATTAAAATAGAAACTGAAAACATATCTATGATGGCTGTATTTAACCAATGAGTGGTAAGCAATCAAGGCAATCACATGTGATACAAATGAATTACCAGATAACATTTATAACGCCAACTCAATCATTTTATCATCCTTGTCTATGAACAACTACAAAGGATCATATATTAACAAAAGCAGGACGAGGCACTTCACCTGAGAATGGGGACCAATGCATACCTATTCATTTCATCCTACAGAACATGGCAGTGCCTTCATTTTACCGGACGTGAGGAGCTCCTGAGCATGCTTAGTGCCCTTGACTGCTGCTGGGCAGTCCTGGGACCACACCATATCACCTCTGACCAAGTACTGGCCTTGATTCTCGCAGGATCATTGTCATCTCATTGCCCGTTCATGCAACGGGTCAAAATTATCTCAGAAATAGAGTAGCATATATCTTAAAGTGTGTTTCTAAGCTAAGTAATAGAGCTGCTGTAATGAACTGAGTAAAATTTCACAACACTAGGAAAGTATTGGTGACAAAGTGCTGTTAAAAGAGTGAGAACAGGACACAAAATCAGAGGTGCTCCCATGTGGCCAAAACCACGGCTAGTCGTCTTGTCCACTTGTCAATCTTTAATTTGCATGTTTAACAAGCAAGATGAGCAGTCAAACCCACACAGCTTCACAAAAGATTAGGGCAAAGGCTTAAATCTTTTTAAGGCCACAGAATATTGTTTCAGGCCTCTCAGTTAAGACCATCTGCGAAAAATTAATTTGCGAAGTAAAAAGTAATATCTGAATCTTCCGATTCAGCCAAAGTGGATGACAATTACTAAACAATAAAAAAGAAAGAAAGAAAAAAAAAAGAAAAAAAAAAAAAAAAATATATATATATATATATATATATATATATATATATGCATAATTATGTGTATACACATATATTATACATATGAATATATATACATACATATACATACATATATACTCTATGTATACATACATACATATATATATATATATATATATATATATATATATATATATATATATATATATATATATATATATATATATATATATATATATATATATATATATATATATATATGTATATAGAATCTATATATCTATCTGATATATATATATATATATATATATATATATATATATATATATATATTATATATATATATATATATATATATATATATATATATATATATATATTATATATATATATATATATATATATATATATATATATATATATATATATATATATATATATATATATATATATATGTATGTATCACGTGGACTTAGTGATATTCTCAAGCACGCGTTCCTTCGTGCTGCATATATATATATATATATATATATATATATATATATATATATATATATATATATATATATATATATATATATATATATATATATATATATATATATATATATATCTCAGGTTGAAGAGGTAAAGGCACGCATGTCTCTTACAAGAACAAGTTTATTCGGCCAACGTTTCACATCACATGATGCATCCTCAAGGCTGGAAATTACAGACAATAAATACTTAAAATGTCACTTCCACAATGGGAAAAGCTTCTTTAAAAATTTTTAAAAAATTTACAACTACAAAAAAATTAAAACAAGAACTTGAAAGGAACACCTACCAAGGCAAGAGCTAAAAAGTGACTAGAAAGACAGGGAGGAAATAAACAAACGAAAGAAACCTATAACGAACGTGGAGAGTAAACAAACAGGCCTGTTTGTTTACTCTCCACGTTCGTTATAGGTTTCTTTCGTTTGTTTATTTCCTCCCTGTCTTTCTAGTCACTTTTTAGCTCTTGCCTTGGTAGGTGTTCCTTTCAAGTTCTTGTTTTAATTTTTTTGTAGTTGTAAATTTTTAAAAATTTTTAAACAAGCTTTTCCCATTGTGGAAGTGACATTTTAAGTATTTATTGTCTGTAATTTCCAGCCTTGAGGATGCATCATGTGATGTGAAACGTTGGCCGAATAAACTTGTTCTTGTAAGAGACATGCGTGCCTTTACCTCTTCAACCTGAGATGTTTGTCGGGTCTGTTTCCCCTGCGATTCTTCTATATATATATATATATATATATATATATATATATATATATATATATATATATATATATATATATATATATATATATATATATATATATATATATATATATATATATATATATATATATATAAAGATAGAGAATATTCAAGAATCGGTCAAACTGGCTTGACGCAGACACGTGCAAAATGATTACATCATAACAATAACTTTTATATTATTTTGTAACATGTAATACATCTTGTAATCTTTCCGTATTGCTTGTTTTACTTTCATGTGATTTTCAAGGGTACTTTCTGCAAGTAGGCCTAGGTCCAATAACCGAATTTGTGTTGTCATAAATCATTATTAACTTAATTATGAACTTTGGTACAATAAAAACTATATATATATATATATATATATATATATATATATATATATATATATGTATGTATGTATGTATGTATGTATATATGTA
>JANJGK010000031.1:6558890-6576390 GCA_039081455.1 Macrobrachium rosenbergii | reverse complement strand
GATTTGAAGGAATTGATACTAACTATTGTTTTTGTACCTGTTGATAGCTTATTCCAAGCCAAAGGACCCTGTACGGCGAGCAATCCTTTACACAGCTCGGTATTTGTCCTTGGTATGTAAAGGTCGTTGCTATTTCTTGTTGTCCTGTCACTTCTAAGTCTAACTGATGTCAGAGGGAAAATCCAGGCTGGTAATAAATTATTTAATATTTTACAAACTAGTAGACATAAGTCGTACTATATTCTTTGTTCTATATTTAGCCACTCTAATTTCCTTAAAATTGGTGTTACATGATCTTATTTCTTTGCCCTCCCATCAGTCACTTTTGCCGCAAAGTTTTGGAACTTTTGTATTCGATGTTGTTGTTGTTTAGACATAGTGCCCCATACCTTCAAACAGTAGTTTACTGTGCTTAACGCAAGAGACTGAACGACCATTTTACGCATTTCATTATCAAATCTGTCGTTTATTCTGTTTAAGTAAATTAGTGTTCCATTCACTTTCCTACTGACTTCATTTATATGACGATCATAAGGCATGTACTGATCAAAGTAAACTCCGAGGTTTTTTATAGGGTCACTTTTTCCAATAGCATAGCCATTAAAATTTATGACTATATTATCAGGAATTTGAGAAATGTATTGCCTCGAGCCAAGGAAAATATATTGTGTTTTAGATTCGTTTACATTTAATCCATTGGTTTGGAAATATTTGGCATTTTCTGAGATACTTTCCGCTCTTGAAATTAACATTTGTAATTCTTCTATGGTTCCGGTGATTAGGATTTGGCTGTCATCTGCATACTGTATTAAAAGACAATCCTGTAATGCAGCAGACATGTCACTGATATAAATTAAGAAAAGAATTGGTCCTAACACTGATCCTTGTGGGACTCCAAAATGTACTGCTTTAGAGGACGATATTACATCGTTTGTTCTTACTGACTGATATCGATTTTCCAAATAATTTTTGAACCAAAACGGGTCGATTTTTAGTTGTATACATTTACTAAGTAGGACATCATGGCTAACGCTATCAAATGCTTTAGAGAGATTCAACAATATAAGAAGAGAGATTTTTTTTCGTCTATGTTATTATAAATTTTTTCTGTGATCTTCATCAGTCCGTTCGGTTGATAGATGTGGTCTAAAACCATGTTGCCATTGTGATAATAAATTATTTTTTCAAGATATTGCATGAGCAGAACCGATACTATTTTTTCTAATATCTTAGATAACACTGGTAGAAGTGATACAGGCCAATAACTTCTGACTGCATCTAGGTTACCGTTCTTAAAAAATGGTATTGCATTAGACAGTTTCCAGTCGCCCGAATATAAACCGGTTACAGTGGAGGTGTTTACTATAACGGTTAGGTAAAAACTTATCACGGGTTAGGCATCTCGTATGAAACGGAGAGAAATACCATCAGATTCAAACGCTTTTGAGTCATTCAAATCCCTCACTATCAAGACAACTGTATCTACGTCAGCGGGTTGGGGCCTGAAAAAGTTATTAGCGATACCATGAGTTATAATAGTATCTAAAGTGGGCAGATCATTATTTGCATTCAAGGTCAGTTGAGAATTTTCGAAGGCCAGTCGACCTACATTCGCAAAATATTCGTTAAGTTCTTCTGCTTTATCTTCCTTATCTTTGTAATCATGGATACTTATGCCACTGTTTGTGGCAGGGATCATTTCTATTTAGTAGACAAATTACCATGACAGTTTTTAGACTTATCTTTAAAGTTTTCTGCCTTCTTTGTTTTAATAAGTTGATTAAATCGTTTTTTACAGTTTTTATAAATATTTCTTAATTCTAGGTTTAATGTATCCTTTTTGACTCTCATGCAATTCATCTCTAGCTTTCATTTGTATTTTAAGGTCATGACTTATCCAAGGAGCTGGGGCCCAGGTAATTACTTTTGTTACAGATGGGACACACTCATTTAAACTCTCAACAAAAATATTAGTAAATATAGGAACTTGAATATTTACATCGTCAGTACTTAAAATAGCATTAAGGTCATAGGTTCTATTTAACAGGCTAATACAGAATGTATTTTGACTATAGTGTCTTGAAATACTAATTTGTAGTGTTGCCAACTCATGATCAGCAATAGGACAGGGAACTACTTCAGCTTGGGAAATCATTTCTGATCTGTTTGTGACGATAGCATCTGGCGATGATGAGGTTGTACTTGTAATTCTTGTAGGGTTTATTAACTGCCTGATGTAGGTTTAATTGGTGTATAATTCTACTTAATTTACTAATAGAGGATAATAAATCATCCTTAAAGTCACCGAGTATAAAAATTGGTTTTCCACGTAAGGGAACGGCTTTAAAAACAGCCTTAATGTAATCGAAAGAGGAGATGAATGATGGGAGCTTTTTGTGTTGTATAGTTATCCAGACATCTTCTACTCCTACTACTTTATCAACATTTAGGGTAATTCTGTTAACTTCTAAATCATCTCGAACATTAATACAACTTCCTCCTCCTCTTCCCTGGTCGCAAGGTTAGATATTAAAATCTGAAATGATTACAAAACTGTCTCGGATACCCGAATCTAGCCATGTTTCACTTATACATAAAGTGTCTATTTTTCTTTCTTTTATGAACAATTCCACGTCATCAAAATGCGATAATAAAGACTGAGCAGTCAAGTGTTCTATAGTTAGCAGATTTCTCACATCCTTCTCAGCGATGGCGATCTCACTGTACCTTCTGCAGTGCCATCTTCCTAGTCGTTATCCTATGGAGCATAGCGAGGGCATAATCGACTTTAATGGCCCAAACCATGGTAGCTAGTGCATCTAATTCTGTGATCATTATAACATGAACTTTGATTGCGGTTACGTTCACCACAATTATAACATCCGGACCGGGATTGATAACGCTGATTTTGTCCGTAGTTTTTGCCATCATCTTTACGACACTTCTTGATTGCTCCATTCTTTCCACGCTGATCCTCCTGTAGTTAGTACGATCCCGATTTGTGGTCTGCCCTGAATTCAACCGGTGTCCAGTAATCGGTTCCCTGCGTGTATTTATGATACGAGTGGGGCGTGCTTGCTGATGGATAGCACTGCGTTCTGATTTTGTTTATATCCACTTATGTGATCCTTTGACGTTCTTCCAGTTATCACAGAGGTTAAAATGCCGGCAGTTCTCGCTAAGAGACTCGAGTAGCCTAATTGCACCACACCTATTTAAGAAAATTCCAGGGTTTTCATTGGTCTGGTAAAATCACATTTCATCTGTTTCTCCAGTAGCTAGCTTGAATGACGACTCACAGTCTATATTTAATATACCATTGCCTAAACACCATTCACTTTGTTGGTTATTATGGTAGGTAATAATGTCCTGACATTTGTTAACACGAAGGTTCGGAAACAGCTGACATGTTGATTTCCATATTTTCATTAACTTTCTTAAGCTCCATAACGAGACTACTTAAGTTATCCACGATGTTCGATGACGTTATATCATCCAAAATATCATAGATACCTAATACTAAAATGCATCTTGCAGGTGTCCAGTTTAACTCTTCAGACACCCAACTCGTTATGAGGTCTATATTGGCACCGCTTATTGTTCTTATAAAAGTTTTTTCGTCAAGATCTGTCGAGTGTTTGTCGCATAAGTTTGTATCACCCAGTAGCAGTGTACCGTCTTCCTGTGTTGTAGCTCCTGAAAAAGGATTATCTAAGGTTACTCCCCTGTCCGTTTGTATATACTCTTCTATGCTGGTTAGACGATCATTCAGTCTGGTTATAGTGACGTTAGCAGACTTCAGAAGTTCATTTAACTCTTTGATTTGTAAAGTTTTCTGGCTCAGATCTTCTTTAAGAGTAGATAATTCATCTTTAAGTTTTCGAGTAGCCTCATTTTCAGTCCGCAATGACTATGATATTTAAGAGAATGCGTTTCCTCTTCTCTCGTAGGATGAGTTTGTTTATAATTTTTCATGATAAGATCGATCAGTTTGTCCTTAGAGATCCATATTTTATTTAATCCTAACTTACGGCAGTGCTTTTGTAGTTCTGGTTTAGTAAAATTTTCTTTCAACAAATTCCAAATTGGGTGTTCACGGGTAGGTGACAAAAGAGTAGAAGAATCGCTGTTCATCGTTCTTTTTACTATTCTCTTTTACTCTAGTTTGTGATGACGACGACTAGAAAAGTGAACGATATGTAAAGAAACAGCCTCATATACTACGGTATAAGGACTCAGTGCTCAGGCGCAAACCTGGAAGATTTTGAACAGGAGTCCTCTTTATTGTTAGGTACCTATAGGCGTAAAATACTCCAATATTGTGCTAGCATATACCACAATGTCACTGATATCACAATCACTAGTAGCTTAACTATGCCGCACATCAAAAAAATGTCTTGCAAAAACAGTACAAAACACATAAAACTTGAGCAAAAACACAGAGAGTTGGGTTTGTGCCTCTCAAGCCGGTTCCACACACACAGAGAGAGAGAGAGAGAGAGAGAGAGAGAGAGAGAGAGAGAGAGAGAGAGAGAGAGAGAGAGAGAGAGAGAGAAAGCTTCCTTTGCGGATGAATGCCATGCAGAAGAAAAAGAAGCAACAATGAAATATCTGCAATGTATCTTCTTGTCTAGAATATCGTGTAAGATATTCTGAAGCCGTTCGTGAGGCCCCAAAATGTTGATTCGTTAGAAGGAAGCGAAGACACCAGTCTGCCTGCGTGCGTGTGTGCGAGTCTAATAAAGCAAGGAATTAGATTTGTTAGAGGGTATAAGCAGATTCGTCCTCTCTCTCTCTCTCTCTCTCTCTCTCTCTCTCTCTCTCTCTCTCTCTCTCTCTCTCTCTCTCCCCCTGTGTTTCTTTCTCTGTGTGTTGAGTGACTTTAAAGTTTCTTGAGCAAAAGAGACCGAAGCTCTAAGTGTCCCATTGCGATGTAATGGGCCTTAACTAGAATACTGACCAGCTTGAACGACACGTGTCGCGTATAATCTTCTGCAAGAGATAAAACAATTGGAACGAGGCTTATGCAGCCCGGAGAACAAATCACCCGTCATCTAATTTTCCCAGATAATCATAATCCTCAGATCAACATCTCACGGTATCTTAGCCTTATCTGATCACTACAGAATGAAATTTAAATCCACATGTAATATTTGGCACCGGATGGGAATTTTATTTTACAAACAAGATATGTCTGTATTTGTAATAGTCAAAATAAACCACTTAACTTTTTGATTTCCTGGCATTGTTTGGTTACATTTGTTACTACCGAGTCTTAGACAAAAGCTTGTAGTGCTAAGTGTCCAAAAAGTGTGAAGAAACTGAGGATCTAAGAGATATCTGTGGAGATATATATATATATATATATATATATATATATATATATATATATATATATATATATATATATATATATACATATATACATATATACATATATACACACACACACACACACACACACACACATATATATATATATATATATATATATATATATATATATATATATATATATATATACTGTATTATATATATATATATATATATATATATATATATATATATATATATATAGCATAATTATAATGTTTACCTAAATCCCAGTTACAATAGCTAATAGAATAGGTCAGCTACATTCTTATAGGTATTCAACCTCCGCTAGAAAAAAAATCCCAATTATAGCATCAACAGTTTATGGAGTATTTGGTGAATTCTACCAGTTGTTATTCTAATTGTCATTAATTGTTGCTTTCATATTTATATAAAACAAATAAGTTTGCCCAACAAACTTTCATATACCAAACAAGGAAACTAAGTGGAATTAATGTATAAACACCATAGCATGTAACACTATAGCCTGTAAAACTGGACATAGCTATCTCGTAATAAATGGTGACTTCATCTTTGTATAAAAAAAAAACGTGTATTCATATACATAAGTCTACGTGTAACATCGATATGAGTAATGCTACACATTTCGACTTGTCATTGTCACGATGGGACGTAACGTCCTTAGGAATGAAATGCAACATACAATTTAGGCCAAAGGCCAAGCGTTGAGACCTATGAGGTCCTTCACCACTGAAAGGGAAATTGAGAGTACAAGGTTTGAAAGGCGTAATAGGAGGAAAGCCTCTCATTGCACTATGAGGCAGTTGTTGGGAGAGGATGGAAAGAAAAATAGAAGAAAGATAATATTAACGGAAGTTTAGTAAATGAATGAAAGCTATTGCAGCTATGGGCCGAAGGGACCGAGCAAAGAACCTTTAGTAACGCCTACACTGCACTGCATGAGGTGCACTAACGGCACTATCCCCTCATGGGGGTAACGTCCCTAGGGTCGGGATTCACTCTCTAGGCCCTTCTTTTTAAGACTAACAGATCTTGGTGAAGAGGCTACTGCAGCACAGTCCAATGATTAGAAGCACTGGCCATTGGGTCATTATCAGTAGTAAAGAAACTTACTGGGACACATGAGATGACACAGAAACCATGTATACAGGCAGGCGGTGCTTCCTTCGGTTCGTTCACTATATTATATATATATATATATATATATATATATATATATATATATATATATATATATATATATATATATATATATATATATATATATATTTCTGACTCACGTCAGGATCGAACCCAGGTCTCTCAGGTGGAAAGCAAGGGCGTTATCCACTGGGCCACACAAGCAGTTAGCTTGCCCAGGTAATTCCTTGGGTGCAGTTGCTCTCAGGTTCCAACTTCTTTTAGACTTGTGTGGCCCAGTGGATAACGCCCTTGCTTTCCACCTGAGAGACCTGGGTTCGATCCCGACGTGAGTCATAAATTTATTTCTGTTCCACACGTGATTGTGTGTTGATGATTTCTATATATATATATATATATATATATGAATGTCTTTTCCTGTAATACTACAGTGTAATACTACAGTGTAATATGAAAATAAGAAGGCCCATAACGTTTAAATAGTGTTTTATGGGCCTTCTTATTTTCATATATATATATATATATATATATATATATATATATATATATATATATATATATATATATATATATATATATATATATATATATATATATACATACGTGTGTGTGTGTGTAGGACAAATACAACAGGCTATCAATGTCTACAGGTAAATATCTCAACAATGATAAATTCCCACTTAGTTTGAATGCAAATTTGGTTCCATTTTACCTTAAACCTCATTGTATTTCAAACTTTTAAATATAATTTTATATAATTTCATTAGCAAATAAGAACTTATTGCGATAGTAGACCCTACACCTATATCCTACAGTTCTGGGGACCACAAGTGTAAAGTGGGATTTTTGGGTGGGAAAGAAACAAACTAAGTAAAATGCAAGGATCGATTTAACCTAAAAAGGCCTAGGGGGCTGCATCCTGAAGATGTCAATTTTACCAATAGTTCTGACTCAGATTAAGGTATGTTTCTGTGCTAGGGTCAAGACCTGGTGCCCAAGGTTAGGTGTACTGATTAGATATCAATCCTATTAATAGTCACTTACACCGCCCTTGGTTAGGTTAGGTAGTGGTCTATGGGTAAGTCAGGACCTGGAGTCCTAGGCTACGTAGTTTAGGTTGGGAGGTGCAGGGGACAACGCCCCCCAGGCTAGGTAAAAACGTCACCCCCAGGCTAGGTAAGAACGTGGCCCCTAGGTTAGGTTAGGAAGGGGGTCTATGTATAGGTAAGGACCTGGCATGCTAGATTGTGTTGGGGGCCAAGGGCCCCCCACCCCCCACCGGCTATGTAAGGTTTGGTTTGGTAGGGGGACTATATATAGGTATGGACCAGGCATCCTAGGCTAGGTGAGGTGGGGGTTCCAGGGGAGCAAAGCACCCCTGGCCTGGTAAAGATGCAGCCTTAGGTTAATTTAGGTTAAGTCAATCCCTGTATTTTACTTGTTTCGTGTTTTTCCCCGCTTAAAAACCCTGCCTTCCCACTGTGGTCCTCCGAATTGTAGACTCTCAGCATGGGGCCCACTATTTCTATAACTATTTATTTGCTAGTGTACCAAATGTCAGAAACGTTCTAAGCACGCATTAAAACACTTCAAAATTATATTTTCAAGTCCACAATGCAATAATGATTTAATAAAAAATGTTACCCATAAACTTACCTTAATCAGACTTAGAACTGTCTGTCGGTATGACGGTCTCAGACTGGTCAGGATATTCCTTAAATGCTGAAGGGCTCTAGGTATCAGACTGCGGAGGATTAAAATGTGGTTCACGAACAAAATTAACTTCCATGGAGGAAGGTGAGAATTTCCAAGAAAGTACATCTGAAATAACTAACAGAGCAGTTACATCACCGTCTTTTCTTCGTCTTCATAGTTTCACTTTACCACTGCAGTACCGTAAGTGTCGTTCTTCACTATCATTCAAGAAAGATTTGCCCTTAGGACACTGCAAAGACTTGGGTAAAACAAGTTCTCGAAGAAAAACAAGAGCGTCGGTGTGAGGAGGACGAAACTGGGTAAGGAATTCAGTAATGCAGCCAAAACAATCAAAGGGGCAGGAAGATCACAGCTGAAAGCTAAACCAGGATTTTTCAAGGAACTCCTGATTTCCAAATCCTATGCATTTTCTTAAATCTATACCAACACAACCGATCACGTTTCTGCATTTTATCAAAGACTACCCTCAGTTACAGGAGAAGACGCTCCCGGTACGGAAAAACAAATTCTGATCGGGAGCTCAACTCCCGTAACAGCCGTACCATAAGCAGGGAACTTAGACTAAAATCTAAGTAGGCAACAACATTTGTCGGACCAAAGATCGGTAGCAGTAAATTCAAGGAAGATATGAGCCTGAGTCAGTGATAGCTGCGGTAAGGAAAATTAAGTTCACAACATAAACAAGTAAAAAATGGGCCGAAGTATATTCAGCACAGTCGAGTTTTCTGTATAAGGTACAATGCTGTATGCGCCGTGGCTCATGAACTTTTCACCAACAGCCCGGTGGTGACCTGTCCCATAGCGTTGCCAGACGCACAATCATGGATAACTTAACCTCAAATATAATAAAAACTACTGAGGCTAGAGGGCTGCAATTTGGTATGTTTGATGATTGGAGGGTGGATGATCAACATACCAACGTGCGGATGGACAGACAAATATCTATCTCAGTAGATTAATTTTACAGAAAACTAAAATTCTAACCTCAAACAACAGCTTAAAGTATATTAGTACAGCAATTCTTGTGTTAAGAATATGAAAAAAAAGTCTCAGTGTCAAAGAATAAATCATTTATCCAGGCATGGACGTGTCTGGAATAATACCAGAACATTAATGATATAAAGAGAATTTTGACTATTCATTAGCAAATTAGAGTAGGAATAACTAGACTGTAAAAAGAAAACGTAAAAGTTTAGAATATAATGCACATAATGTAAACAAATTTAGTGGCGGAATATTACAACTTTGAACTCATGATTTCTACTTCACTTCTTGTCGTCTGTACTACTGTTCTGAATAAATCAATATAAGGTAACAAATAATCGACAGCTTTACACAGACACGTAGTGATAAATAAACATCAAATCTTGCTAGAAGATGAGAAATTCCATGAAACCAACAAGGCTTATATTTTAACTTGGAAACGGCTCGTTTGATCTTTTAGGGAAACCAAGTCACAATTACGATCTTTGTGGAAACAATAAAACACACACACATTATTTATATATATATATATATATATATATATATATATATATATATATATATATATATATATATATATATATATATATATATATATATATATATATATATATATATAAATTACATATTTGTGAGTGTGTGAGGTAGCCTATTCAGTTTCCGTAAAGATCTTATTTGTGATTTTTCATGTTAAAATATAGTCTTGTTGTCTTTATGAGATTCCCTGTTTGTTCGTTTGCTCGTCTGTGTATGGCTGGTTATTAACAGTCAATTTATTTGAACTTTTGAAGGACATTGAAAGAATTAAACGACAAGTTCAAATTACAATATTTCACCACTGAATTTCATATACATTTTCTGTATGTCGTCGAAACCTGTACGTTTTCTATTCAATATATAGCCATAACTACTCCATAACTACTCTTGTTTTGCTGAGGAGTCGTACTTATTCCCTATAATACTAATAATCCTTTAAAATTTTAGACACAAGCATGTCTGGATATATGATTCTTTGTCGGTAAAATTTTAATCAACACCATTACCATTAACGTATGCTGTAATTAAAATTATAATTTTCCTATGGTCTAATTGTTACGTATGTAAGAAAGATGCGTATGTAAGAAAGATGTCTTATGTAATGTCGTCCGTAGACGAGTCCAGTTCAGAGCTATTGCCCCAACATTGCATAATGTTTAAATGTATAAGTATAATGAATTATTATTGTTTTAGTATTGAATCCGACACACAGGCTTCGATCCTGTAAATTCTATCTCTTATAGAATATAATTCCTTATCATGTACTGAGCTCCAATGCTTATATGTTTGTTATGATTCCATTATATACGTTTTTTGTATGTTGTATACACTCTTATTGCCTTCTTCTTAAATGTAGTAGGTCAAATAAACACTAGCTAGAAGATATCTCTTTGTTATCGACCTTCATCCTCGGACGTCTGCAGCTAGTATGGGATTCCACCTCAAATACTAAATACCATCATATTTACCTTGCGGGTAAACAACAACAATTCAAGTTATGGCCTTAAACTCAAAATAGAGATGCCATAACACTAATGTGTGTTTTGAAAGCTTCTGACGTTCCTTACGTTCGCAAATGACCTAACCAACCTAACCTAAGATACGGTAACATGCCCTTAACCTTACCCTAGTGCATGGTGATAGTTTGAAAATAATAATAATAATAATAATAATAATAATAATAATAATAATAATAATAATAATAATAATACTAATAATAATAATAATAATAATATCATCATCATCATCTTTATTTTCAGCACGAGGCCATATGCATGGAATATACAAAGTATAGGGATTAAAAGAGATACCCACAAACTAGGTACACGAGTTAAAGTGATAAAAATGATAATTGGCAATACCCGCACAGTTGCTTAGGTAGTAGTAGTAAAAAAAAAAAAAAATAGTAACATCCCATAAACTTACCTTATTCTGAATAAGAACTATCATTGGTATTAAGGTCCTTGTACGTCACTAGTTTTGAGATTTTCCCCAACCAAAAAACCTGCTTTTCCAATTTCGTCCTCTAGGTTGTAGGATATAATCATGAGGTCCACTTTCTCTAAAAATACTCATTTGCTAACGAAATGAATGTCAAAAACATCCAGAGGACACACGAAAACATGGGAGGATTTGAATTTGAGGTCCAAATTACAATGATGGCTCAAAGTAAAATGTCCTTTTTCACGCACTTGATACAGCATATATATATATATATATATATATATATATATATATATATATATATATATATATATATATATATATATATATATATATATATGTATGTGTGTGTGTGTGTGTGTAATCTGTAGATCCTTCTGAACTACCATTGTAAATGGATACTATTTTCGGCTAGAGTGAAAAAAAGAACAAGGTGCCAGCAACTTACCCCTTTATTAATTTACTGAGCATGCAGAAGCCTGAAATCTTCTGGCGTCACTTCTCCCAAGGGAAAATGGCATATGATGCCATATATATATATATATATATATATATATATATATATATATATATATATATAAATATATATATAAATAATATAAACTTATCACTTACACTTCTGTGCATTAACACAATTACTAACAGGACCTCACTAAAACTGGATGGTATCTAGCAGAGATATTATTTATTCAAGAAAGGTTACAAACTTTCTAGAACAGCCCTCACTGTCATGTATTCGTAGAATGGCGCCAGGCACATAGTCCAGCTGTATTTATATATGTGGGGGAACAGATTAAAGCCTTTGTCCAATTCTGTATGCTGGCTTCTTTAATCTTTTGATTACCCCTCCTTCTCCTGTGTGGCCCCGCACTCGTGACCTTGGCCTTTCTCTGCTTTCAGCTTCCTCCAGGTGTGTTCATTTTCCATGTGGTCTCTTGTGTTTTTGCATTTCTTTTCTATTATAGATTGTACGATTTTTCTTGATAGGCTGTCTTCAAATCTGTTTCCAGTATTGCCTGCCATTACATTGTTTGCGCATGTTATGAAGCATTCTCTACAATCAGTCTGGCCATTTAGTTAGTGTTCCTGTACAAAAAAATTCATATGCTCCCAGTCTATTTCGTGGTCTTTTGCCAAGCACTGTTGGGAAAATAAAGGTCGAATACTTTTGGTTACTGTCCCTGAAGTTGTCGGTTCACATCCTTGGGCATTTGAATCTCCTAGGCGTTGAATTATCTATTAATTATAACTCTCCCTGGTGATATTCCTTGAGGTAGAGCGAACTGGATATTAAATAGCATTGGTAACTTAATGTTTGAGAATATAAAAAAAATTCATGGTGAGTGTGATGAAAATTCATAACTATCCACGTGTTTCAAAAGTACCAATTGGCTTTCATGGTGGAGGTGGGTTGGTATAAATTCCAAATACAAGTAAAAAATGTGCTGAAGTTTCTTTGGCGTAATCAAGTTTTCTGTACATCTTATAATGCTGTATAAAGCTATCAGCGTTGACCTTGAAGCACGCAATTACTACCCAGATGCGGTGGAGTGAGGGTGCATTGCACGCCTCCGGAAAGTACTGCCAGACATACGAAACATGGCTAACTTTAACCTTAAATAAAATAAAAACTACTAATAGTAGAGGGCTGGAATTTGGTATGTTTGATAATTGGGGGGTGGGTACTCAACATACCAATTTGCAGCCCTCTAGCTTCAGTAGTTTTTAAGATCTGATGGTGGACAGAAAAAAGTGAGGACGGACAAAGCCGTCGCAATAGTTTTCTTTTACAGAAAAATAAAAAAAAAAACATGCATTTACGCGGTGTACGTGTGGCAGAGTCGTTATCAACTTACACCTCTCTTGGCAACCGAATGGTTACCTTCCATGAAGTTGATAGTTCACCATGTCCAACAGTTGCATCATCTATACTATGTGTTGTTCATGCTATGTGTTAAAAATTTTTGCGGTGTTTTGCAGTATCAGCACAAGAACAGTGTGAGCTCAGTGCCAATTGCTGATTTTTATGTTATCATTGTAAATTACTATGTTCTCATACGATCTAATAATGCATCAGCGTCCTGAATAGCTCTGGCCTAGTTAGGGTGAGGAAAAACAACCACTTGTAAATTGTGCTATGCTGCATTGTCAAGTAAACCCAAAACCTTAAATGATCGTTTTTTTTTTTTTTTTTTTTTTTTTTTTTTAATGGGGAACTCTGTAAACTCCAAGCTTTGCTACTGAATAGAGGTTTAGCCACTCGGTTCAGCAGCCAATCACAGAGCAACCTTAAAATCACGTGCGTCAACTGATGCTAGGTTTTGGTTGCAACATTACCGCCTGCATGATGTAAGAAATACAGATCAGATTACAGGAACAAATCAGGTGACTCAAAGATTTCTCTGCATATTTTTACCTTACAAGAGTTCCTTCATCATTGTGCATGCTATTAAGACCTGAGAGCCTCTACGGCACAATCGCTTAGTAAGATTTTCTTACTCTTACAGCTTGTTGGTGGCTATCAGGCCTTCATGCAACCCACTGTCTGAAAATTTTTCAAAGGCAAATTCGACGAACGCGGAATTTTTGAGTTTGTAACACTTGACCGTAAATTCGTTTTTATTCTTGTTGGTTTAACTTTCATTATTTTCTATTTGTTGATTTTGCATGCTATTTACAACGGAATACAACAGTGACACTCATGAAAATCCTGGCCGAGAAGCATCTCCAATATAATTATTATTATTATTATTATTATTATTATTATTATTATTATTATTATTATTATTATTATTATTCAGAAAATGAACCCTATTCATATGGAAAAAGTTCTCAGAGGCTATTGACTAGAAATTTAAACTTCCAAAGAATTTGTTGTTCATTGGAAAGAAGTAACAGAAGGTAATAGGAATTACAGAAAGATCACTTATTGAAAATACACAATAAATTTACAAGTTAATAAATAAATAGATAAAAATGTAAGTAATAAAAATGCAAGGAGGATTGTTTTATGTTAGTAATGCATTGCATCTTCGCTTGAACCTTCAAGGTTCCAGTTGCACAACATCCTCAGGGAGACTGTTCCACAGTCCAATTGTGTGAGGAATAAAAGACCTCTGGAACTGAGACGTCCGACAGCAAGGCACATTTACTGCACACTGGTGCTGCTGTTCAGGAAACCTGGTCGATCTCAGCATGAAAAGAGGATCAGGGATCAATTGTAAATATGAAAGATCTCTGTTAAAAGGCAACTTATGAAAAACTGACAAACAAGAGACCATCTGTCGATGGTCCAAGTCATAACTGCTAATGTCAGGAAACAGAAACCTACCACCATGAACAACTCTATCTAAAAGAGATAAATCTCTGGCAGAAGCAGACATGCACACCGGAAAACAGAATTCTTGTAAAGGAAGCACAAATGACCCAAAACAAGTTGCACTGATTTTTTCACTGTTATTAATACATGAGGATTTCCGTGTGGCATTTGCTGACACTTTCATTAGATGTTTCTCAAAAGTAAGGTGTGACTCAAAAGTATAGTTAAAGTTTCAGTCATTAAGCACAGTCCCATCAATTTGAATGGGAGGATGGGGTGGATATACAAGATCTACTAATCAGTAGTGGAGTTCAGCCTCATAACCCACCAAATACACCATTCACTAATCTGCTCAGTGCCATGATTGAGACTGACGGCAGCTTCATTTCTTATAAGAGGAGATTTTGCTACATCCACAGGTGTTGCATCATCAGCATACTGAACAATCTTGTTTTCCAGGCCAACAACCATTTCACCTGTATGCACTAAAAATAACCAAGAACACTACACTGTGGAACTCCATACACAGTAAGTCTTAGTTCGCTAAAGATCTCATAAACAGCAACCCGCTGTTGTCGATCTGTAAGGAAATCTTGAAGCAATACTAAAGCATATCCACACACTACAAGATTCCGAAGTTCATAAATAGGTGCTTGTGATTTACTAAATCGAAAACAGCACTAAAATCTATTTGAATTACTCGGCACTCAAAACCCTTTTCAAGGTTCTTTTGCAAATGGTATGTCAAATCTAAAAGAGCAGTACCTGTTTTCTGTAGGCATATTGACTATCAGCTAACCATTCTTTAGATTCCACATACTTGTATAGTGGCTTAAAAATAAGTTTTTCTGCAAATTTGGAGAACACAGGAAGAACAGAAACTGGCCTGTAGTTACTCCAGTCTGCAGATATGCCACTCTTTGGAACAAGCACTGTATTACTAAGCTTTTGCTCATCTACAATACATTGACATAAAAATCTACAGAATCTTTTAATCTTGGGAGACAACACACTAGAAAACTTTTTTTAAAATAATGGGAAGAAACCATCAGGATATTCTCTAACCCCAGTTATCAAGATTATTAAGAACTTTCTTATCATCCCTGGAGCGAAATGTAAACTTATAAGAACTGGTTCAGGATGACAAATAACAGGGAGAGGAACATTGTCAGCTGACTGCGTAACTTCAAAAGCTTGATGAAGCAGTTCAGCCTTTTCCTTAGCACTAGTAACCAATCTATCATCATCTATAAGTCGTGGCAAGATGGAAGAAGAACCTAACCCAAAGATAGATGATGCCAATTTTGTCCACCACAGATGAGGCTAAGTAATTCCTGCAAGTGTCTTCTTCAAGGACATATTGTAATTTCTTTCAGCTATATATGTAGTAAATTCTATTCAAAGCACGGTGAGAGTCAACAAAAATGGTAAAATTTTCAAGTGAACAACTTCGTCTCCGTGTGTTGAATTTGATCTGTTTGTCATGGTAAGCTTGTCTACATGTATCAGCAAACCTTGGCTGGTCATTTGTCCTAATCTTGATGACTTTTTTACGGACAAAATCAGAGGCTACACAAAACTCAAGCAAGGGGACTTAAACCCAAGACCATGGAAGGCCATGGTATAATAGGTAACACACTCTAAGGCTGGAGAACAAGGTTTGTATTCAGAGTAACCTCCTTGAAGGGTTGCCTACAATGGCTAAATGGTCCCTTCCTCCTTCTGGTTTGATTCCGGGGTATCCTTCTCCTAGAAGAGTTGCATGCCAAGGCTGAAGAGTCTCTTCTATCCTAACTCCTGCAGGCAAGAACGTCACACCCTGAAGTGAATGTCTCTGAGGAAAAGTCACATTAGCCCACTACCTTAAATAATTTTTCCACTTTCATATACCTCTTTTCCACCTCTCATTACCATTAACCTCAATAACGTCAGTTTCATCATTAATATCAATATCAAACAACTTCCAGTTCTTAATAATGATGTGACAAGTGTTCTAACATCTCAAAGTACCATCTATATTTAGATTTTTGAGCTGCGTCTATCTCCAAGCGAAAACAACATAGATACAGCCAAAGCAAGCTTTTACCAGAACCACAGGATCCCACTTTTCTTTATTTCGTTTTTTTCTTCTCACTCACATTTGAGCGTATCCTAGCAATCCGGTCGACGCAATCATAGGAAGGAAACACCGAGACACAGGAGGGAATGATTCCACCTCAGCTTCAATGGCTGACTTTACTTTGGGTGAGTAGAAAATTCTTTTTCCTCTTCCTCTTCTTCGCATTTTAGAGACAGTGTACTCTTTTGCTCTTAGGTAAAGCAAATCTTCATTTCCATTTTCCCTTTTTCCTTCTTCGGTTTTTAGTTTCGGTTTTTGAATGCTTAATTATAAAAAAAAAAAAACCGTAGCGACGAAAACACTTACGTAGAACAATATAACACCTCGTCCAGGATACTTTGCATTGTTCCTTGGTGTTTTTGCTAGTCTGGAGTAATGCTAAACCATCTTTTCCTAGTATAACCAGCTGGTCCACTGGTATAGTTGTTAGTGTCGTGGCATGCCACTCAGATGTCGTGGGGTCGCGTCTCCCCTAGGGCGATGAAAAATCACTGCCTCTGCATCATGATCAGTTACTGCTGCAGTGTTGGGTCTGCAGTGGGAGGATGGAACCAACATTCTTTGGAAGCTTGAATTTCAAGTCAATGGCCCCTATGTACTTGTTCCATGTGAATAGGTTTCATCTACTGAAATAATAATAATAATAATAATAATAATAATAATAATAATAATAATAATAATAATAATAATAATAATAATAATAATAATAATAATAATAATAATAACCAGAAAACACAATCTGGACCTCATAAAAAAATGGTTCTTTCGCAATCCGTTCCACTTTCTTGATTTTTGTTAAGGTACGTGTCAGGAACGAAGTTTCAGTATCATTATTAAGTACATGAAGCTTGCACAGCAGTGAATGTGCATTTATACATACAGAGAGA
>JANJGK010000031.1:6553890-6556390 GCA_039081455.1 Macrobrachium rosenbergii | reverse complement strand
ACTCAACAGCCTGGATTCACCATGAATCTGTACTTTATGTAGTTTGTTTATCAAGTCAACATTACTCCTTATATTAGCATCAGAGATGGTACCAACCAGTGGGTTAAATATGCATGTATACATACATATATGCATGTATACATACATACATACATACATACATACATACATACATACATACATACATACATACATACATACATACATACATACATACATACATACATACATTGTGAATCCAGGCTGGTGAGTTTTGCCGGGACTTGATTATTTACAAAATTACCTGTTACCGACTTGTTGGAGTTTCCAGCGGATACATCGGAGAACAGGCAGCTAGCTGGTTTTACCATTTTCCAAGAGCACTCAGATAGAACTAATGAAAATGTGTAAAAGAATGTAAACTGGAATTCAACAGAAAATTTTATTCTTAAAATGTTGGTATGACAATGGGTAGCCCGGGATATCCAGTGTTAAGCAATTTATATATGGAATTTTGCAAACGCAAAATGTTTAACAAAATCATTCTACACAACGTAAAATGGTTCAGGAATGTTGACGAGATATGTGTTTAATCAGGGAAAGAAAACAAATAAATTTGCTGTTGAATTAAATGAATTACTACCATCAATAAAATTCATTTTAGCAGTGGACAAGATGGTAGCTTACCCTCTTTGAAGTGTCTAATACGTGGCATCAGTAATGGTTTGAACTACGGTGTACATAGAAAAGCCACAAATAGTTCGGCCTATCGTCATTTTTATTCCGGTCACAGCAATCATGTACAAAAAAATTTTACATCCTTGTTTTTAAGAACTTTATGTATACGAACCCATAAGTAAATTAATGATTACAGAGATATGGTTAGAAATTTAGACAAGAAATCGAAATATCTTATGTACTGGCAATGCATTACAAGCAGTAAAAAGGACTTTTTATGGCACGAAAATGTAACTTTTGACACAAAAGCCTGGTTGTACTACCATATAATAATAATTTCAAAGACATTCTCCTTTTCCTCGAGAATTTTGGAGTTAAATGTAGCCTTTAAGAACAATAAAACAATGAAACGTACTTGTAAAGAATTCTCCCGACAATAAGGGTGTATGCAAAATTCCATGCAAGTCTTGTGATATTAAAAAAAAAAACTGGAAAAGAGAACAGCATAAAAAATGTGTATGGTATGCTTAGGGGAACAGTGGAATTTGTAGATGTTAGTGAAAACAACCATACAATCAACTGGGGAGGAGTAAAAGAGTAGTTCATGCACCGGAAACAGACAGTTCATGCACTGGAAAGAGATAATTTATGCACTGGAAAGAGATAATTTATGCACTGGAAAGAGATAGTTTATGCACTGGAAAGAGATAGTTCATGCACTGGAAAGAGACAGTTCATGCACTGGAAAGAGATAGTTTATGCCCTGGAAAGAGATAGTTCATGCACTGGAAAGAGATAATTTATGCACTGGAAAGAGATAATTTATGCACTGGAAAGAGATAGTTTATGCACTGGAAAGAGATAGTTCATGCACTGGAAAGAGACAGTTCATGCACTGGAAAGAGATAGTTTATGCACTGGAAAGAGAGTTCATGCACCGGAAAGAGTAGTTCATGCACTGGAAAGAGATAATTTATGCACCGGAAAGAGATAGTTTATGCACTGAAAAGAGATAGTTTATGCACTGGAAAGAGATAGTTCATGCACTGGAAAGAGATAATTTATGCACTGGAAAGAGATAGTTCATGCACTGGAAAGAAAAATCATAGAGTTTGGTCTTATAAAAGGAAGTTTTGAAATAATGTGAATATGAGTCATGTCATGTATAAACTTGATTCATTAACTTCAAAAGAAATATGTAAAATACATACACACAGTGAACCACTCAAATTTATTACTAAATTATATTTTTGAGATAAAAAAAACTCGAGCATAATATTTCCTACAAATAAATCCAAAATTACTTATCAGTCTTATTTAACATACAACTAATGGCAGATTTCTTCTGAATATTCATAACTTTTCGAGAACATGATTTTACTGATAAATTTGTTCACAGTATTTTTAATTTCATCCCTAACATTTCTTATCAACTTCATTTTCCATTCTATAATGTGGTCAACATTTACATTAAATCTACAAGGAATGGTACTTATATATTCATTATTTCTATTCCTTATATTAGTAATAACTACATTTTTATTCAATGTAGGTAAAGGTCTAAATTTACAGCTTAGTTCAAAAATACTTATACGCTTAACATCATTGGAACATCATGTCTGTTTGTTATTACAAGTTCAGGAAAATCATCTTTAAATTTACTCTCTGCATATGAGCAAGCTTATACCTACATCTCTAATATTCAAGTTCTCAGCAGTCTGCGTGTACCTAAATACAATTTTACCCAATGTTTGGGAGTATCTGACTGTAATTTTGGAATATGCGTTATTAAAGGGAAAATCGACATTGATTCTTGCCTACTCGTATAAATTAATTTAGGGAT
>JANJGK010000031.1:6548292-6553790 GCA_039081455.1 Macrobrachium rosenbergii | reverse complement strand
TCCAAAACAACGCCTTGTTCTCTACCAGCATAAAAGTAAGCTACCTTTCCAAAATGACGCCTTGTCTCTACCAGCATAAAAGTGAGCTACCCTTCCAAAACAACCCTTGTCTCTACCAGCATACAAGTAAGCTACCTTTCCAAAATGACGCCTTGTCTCTACCAGCATAAAAATAAGCTACCTTTCCAAAATGACGCCTTGTCTCTACCAGCATAAAAGTAAGCTACCCTTCCAAAACAACCCTTGTCTCTACCAGCATAAAAGTAAGCTACCTTTCCAAAATGACGCCTTGTCTCTACCAGCATACAAGTAAGCTACCTTTCCAAAATGACGCCTTGTCTCTACCAGCATAAAAGTAAGCTACCTTTCCAAAACGACGCATTTTCTCTACCAGCATAAAAGTAAGCTACCTTTCCAAAACAGTGCCTTGTCTCTACCAGCATAAAAGTAAGCTACCTTTCCAAAACGACGCCTTATCTCTACCATCATAAAAATAAGCTGCCTCGTCCAAAACAACGCCTTGTCTCTACCAGCATAGAAATAAGCTACCTTTCCAAAACAATTCCTTGTCTCTACCAGCATAAGAGTAAGCTACCATTCCAAAACAATTCCTTGTCTCTACCAGCATAAAAATAAGCTACCATTCCAAAACAACGCCTTGTCTCTACCAGCATAAAAGTAAGCTACCTTTCCAAAACGACGCCTTGTCTCTACCATCATAAAAATAAGCTGCCTCGTCCAAAACAACGCCCTTGTCTCTACCAGCATAGAAATAAGCTACCTTTCCAAAACAATTCCTTGTCTCTACCAGCATAAAAGTAAGCTACCATTCCAAAACAACGCCTTGTCTCTACCTGAATAAAAGTAAGCTATCTTTCCAAAACAACGCCTTTTCTCTACCAGCATAAAAGTAAGCTACCTTTCCAAAACAACGCCTTTTCTCTACCAGCATGAAATTTTGTAAGCTACCTTTCCAAAACAACAACCACAGCCGCAGCAGGAAAAACTAATGGTCAACACTAAAAGTCACGAGGGAACAGCCGACGCAAAAGTTTTCGCATTAGCCTTCGAACTCTTTACACAACAGGGCAGTTTAACTCGACTCTAACAGCCAATTAGAGCTGCTCTTGACTACAGCTGTTCATTCCGGGTGATGAGGATTGAAGGAATTCCCAAGGGCGCAATCCGGAAGGTTCCAAGCGAGCAACGGTCAAGAGAAATGGCCTTATAATGATCAATAGGTTGGCTATTTGCAATAGTGGGAAGGGTTGATTTCATTACACTTAATCAAAAGAAAGAAAATGAGATATGTTAACATGATAAGGATTAAACATGATAATTAGCGAACAATGACGCTTGCTTTGTAATAGAATCATCATTCTCATCATTGTTATCGTTATTTTCATGCATGAGCGAGCTTAACTTTCAAGTTCACGTGCTGCTGGAGTACCTGAAACCTAGCGAAACCCCAAGTCATTATCATTATTATTATTATTATTATTATTATTATTATTATTATTATTATTATTATTATTATTATTATTATTATTATGCATCCTCAGCATTCTTTGATACGCGCACAGTTCTCTTTTCATCTCTTTTTAATCAAATAGGTCAAATATCCCAATATTTCCTAAGTTATTCTTCATTCTAACACATTGAGCAAGCCCAGCCACTTCATAACAGCAACAGTTCAGCTTCTCATTTACTTTGTATTGTTCTTACATAACTTTCGATGGAATCTCTGACCCGATTCTCAATTTCTGCTTCTATTCCTTTTATTTTCTTTAATGGGATTAATTTTATAATGAATGATTTTTAAAAATATTAAACTTCAAAAAGATCCACCCATCTGCAGAACCTAGCCACGAGCGTGTATGCCCTCATATAGGCCAAGGGTGGGATAAAAGAGAAGGGACCTGAAGGTGAGGTTAACGCCGCTGCTTTGCTGTATAAAGTGAAGGATGACTCATCCATGTAGGTAGTGCCGTCAGTGCACGTCATGTGGTGCTATGTAGGCATTACTTAAGGTTCTTTACAGCGTGCCTTCGGCCAATAGCTGGAAGCCCTTTTGTCCCTTTTACTATACTTCCTTTCATATTCTCTTTCTTCCATCTTACTTTCCACCCTCTCCTAACAATTGATCCATAGCGCAGCTGCGAGGTTTTCCTCCTGTTACACCTTTGAAAGCTTTTACTGTCAATTTCCATTTCAGCCTCTGAACGACCTCATAGGTCCCAGTGCTTGGCCTTTGGCCTAAATTCTATATTCAATTCAATTCAATTTAATTCATTATGACTCATTACCAATCAAACTGGAATACTAAGACAAGTTGGAAACTTCTCAGAATTGTATTTTCATCACCCGTCTAATGACTAATCAGACCCAGTGCGGTTTATTTTTCACTATCGGAAGGTTGGGGGTCTAGGCCTGGTGCTAATATATTATTAGCATCCCCCGTAGGAAGTAGAGCCGTCAGTGCACCTCACGAGGTGCACTGCAGGTATTACTGAGGGTTCTTTGTAGCATCTTTTCGGGCCGTAAATGCAACCTCTTTCATTCCTTTTACTGTACCTCTGTTCATATTCTCTTTCTTCCATTTTACTTTCTACTCTCTCCTAAAAACTGTTTAATTTTTCAACTGCGAGGTTTTCCTCCTGCTTCACCTTTAAAACTTTTTTACTCTCAATTTCCATGTTATTGCTGGATGCCCATCGGGTCTATCCCAATCGGATTTACCCAGTCTTACAGGTAAGCACACTTTAATGGCAAAATAGAAAAAGGCGAGATTAAATACTGGCACACTGACTGTAACGGGAGAAACTGCAAAGCCTCTAAATATAGGTCTCTTTCACCTTCAAACGCGGGTCATGTGAATGGCAAAAATTGTCTAACTTGTCTAATAATAATAATAATAATAATAATAATAATAATAATAATAATAATAATAATAATAATCAGACTTCCACTTGCCTTTCATTGTTTCCCTCATCATAACTCTCACGTCATTCCTTTACCATCCACTTCCTTCAGTCTTTCATTCTAATCACTGAAGTCACACAAACACCATTATTCCTAAGAAAAAAATTATACATATTTCGTTACTCCTTTCAGTCTTCCATTTCGATCGGTGAAGTCACACAAACATCTGAGTCCTAGGAAAAACAAATCAAGATATATTTCCATATCTAGGCTCTTTTAAAATATTGAACATTGCCTTTCACAAAGAAAAACACCCTTTTCACGGACCTGTAAAGAAGGCCGAACTAATCTCGGTGATAGCAAGTTCATCCGAGCAACAGTGACAAACTAAACCTCGAAGTTATGTGGAGCCTGACGCTCCAGAATCAACTTCCTTCGAAACTCTTGTAAGGAGAGGAAGAAGTTTACGCGGAAAAGGATTCCAGAACTGATTAGTCCTTACCCTGCAGAGCCCAAATGAGCTGAGGTTTCAATTAGGGGTCGACTTGGATATTTATGCAAATTAGACCTTACAGATGCGTTGCAGGATATCATGATAATCAGTTTGTTCGGTTGGTTTTCCATATTTTGGATTTTGTTTTTTGTCCGCAATCGTATTTCTTCTATATTTAGGATTTTACTTTTTTCCGGTCCAAACTACATACTGCCATATATATATGTATATATATGTATATATATATATATATATATATATATATATATATATATATATATATATATATATATATATATATATATATATATATATATATATATATATATATATATATATATATATATATATATATATAAGCAGGTGTATGCTGGATTGATTGATTGTCTAATTAATAGTTTTATAATATATATATATATATATATATATATATATATATATATATATATATATATATATAATGTATACATAAGTGAATACCACGGGAAGATGACAAGCCTGTCATTTTCCCGTGGTATTCGCTTATATACTGAAGTCACGTGCATCTGCTGCGATTTTTTCAGCATCTCTATACATAAATAAGCAGACGTATGATTGACTGATTGTCCGATTAATAGTTATAATATATATATATATATATATATATATATATATATATATATATATATATATATATATATATATATATATATATATATATACACACATATATATTATACTACACACACACACACACACACACATATATATATATATATATATATATATATATATATATATATATATATATATATATATATATATATATATATATATATATATATATATATATATATATATATATATATATATATATGTATACATGTGTGTGTGTGAAAAGAGAAGGCAAGCGAATCAACCAAAGTGATAAAATACACAGGGAGCAGGAGTAGGAACTATCAAGGTGAAGTATTACAATTTATTCCGACGCGTTTCACATTCAGCTGAATGAAGCCTCAGGGTTCTGTACAATAAATAATGACCAATATAACTATATGAATTTGCAAGTTCTCTAAAAAAATTTATAAACTAATTAAAATGAAAAACAAAACTTCACACACACATAAAAGTACACTAACGACTGACAAAATTACATACGAAGTTAAAAGCACAAATGTTGATTAAAAGTTCAGATAAAATTACACAAAAAACTTCAAAGTTAAGAAATATTTGAGGAGCACTGGTGGTCGACCTACCATGGCAAGAAATAAACAAAAACTAAAAGAATGTACACAAAAACAACAGGTTAAGAAAGGTACAAGGGCGAGGAGGTGGATTGGGTGTTCAACTGCGGAAGAAGTTTTTGATGAAGAGACTCTCGAGGATCAATAATGCATTTGGGCTGGAGTTTTGACCCATAATAATGAAATCGTCATATTTAATGGGAGCTTTAAATTTTGTGTTATGTTCACGTATACTGGACTGTTCAGGATTTGATAGTGAACATCCAGTGCGGAAACTAACTCCCTGGTGACAGTTTATGCGAACCCTCATCATCCTCTGAGACGAACCTACGTAAGTTCCCAGACTACATCTGGGACGAGAATATTTGTACACTACACCAGAGAACATGAGGGGGCATAAACGATCTTTAAATTGAAACAAGGAGCCAATTGTGAGTGGATTAATAGGGATAAATTTAACATTCAATGCACCAAAGTATTTTTGTACAATGATAGTAAATTCGGTCCTAAAATAACCATCGTGCAAATATGGGAATCGGGCACAAAAATGAAACGTAGGAACATTTATTTTATTAGCGCTGGTGCAAAGCTCTTTATTAAGAACCCTGTAAATAATCCTGCTGACGAGCTTGGTAGGAAAGCAGTTATCGGTAAAATATGTTAAAAGACAAGTAATTTCCTTATGAATCTCGTCCGAATAAATTATAATACTTCGCCATGCTTGTTCCTGCTCTTGCTCCTGCTCCCTGTGTGTGTGTGTGTGTGTGTGTGTGTGTGTATATGTATATATATATATATATATATATATATATATACATATATATATATATATATATATATATATATATATATATATATAT
>JANJGK010000031.1:6520792-6543292 GCA_039081455.1 Macrobrachium rosenbergii | reverse complement strand
GATGGTTTCTAAATCACCAAGAAGTACCCTGAGCAGCTGTGCTTTCTAGTTGGAGCTGTGGTGTGGTGTCTGTTTCATCCCAGTAATTTGGCTAGGGTGGTCCATTTCTTGCAGGTGACAGTTGGCCCTTATTCGGAGGTGGAATCGTCAGGTATGCTGAAATAGCTGACTTAGCTGTTGTGAAATCTGCACAGGTGGTCGCTATCGTTTCTATAGCCTGGATTGACTTCGGCCACTGTGTGGTTCTTGCTGTTGCTGTGAAGACATACCTAAACCCAGTGGAAGGGGGTTGAGGTCCCACTAGGTCTACTCGGAGATGATTGGATTCTGGGTGATGTGCCACTTTCTTGTTTGGCATTTTATGCATTGTTTAGCCGACTTTTTAATGTCTTTTTCATCCATGCCACAAGAATTTTTCTTTTACCAACTGTGTTGCTCTGCTAAATGGATGAGTGAGTCAGTGGATAGATTAGGACACTTTCTTTTGTAGAGCTCTTGTCACTTGTGGAAGTGCTGGTGCTGCAGAGGACTGTTCTCCCTGTGACACTGAATAGGATATCTTTCCACTTCAAGTTTGTTATGGAAATGCAATAACCATGTATTCTGAGATCTTAGCAAGTTCTTTGGATTTCTATTCTAAGTAGAACCCTGCTAATTTCTATCCTTGATAATAAGTCTTGTAAAAGTTTTTAAAGCAGAAACATGTTCTACCATGCACCATAATTTGGTGATTGAAGACAACTGTGTTGCAGATGGGTAGTCAGTGTTCTATTTTTAGTCAGGGCATGTGCAAGATTTTGATGGTCTGTCATGAAGGTGAAAGGCATACTCTTGAGTAGGTGCTGGAAGTGACTTGCTTCTATGTGCATGACAAGAAGTTTTCTATTGACTGCACTGTATTTTTTTCCTCTTGCCACCATTTATTTCTGTCTGAAGAAACTGAGAAGTTTGGTGACACAATCGATGATTTTTCCCGATGATAGTGCATGTTGCTATGTTGCTTATATTAAAGGTAAGTGTGAGGTAAGCTTGGCAGTCAGGAAATGCCAGTGTCGCGGTGTTTGCAAGTGCTTTCTTTAATGGCATTTGCTGGGAAAAGCCCCACTTGAGTACCTTGGCTTTCCTGGTAAAAGCATTAGAGAATGGGGTCTAGATTTTAGCAACACTAGGAAGGAGTCTGCGGTAGTAATTTACTAGTTCTATGAATTCTTGGAGTTCTTTTATGATTTTTGAATAGTACATTTTCTGGTGGCAGACACCTTGAAGGGTGTTTTTTGAAATGTGATGGCCCAAGAACTTGATGGGAAAGAGGAAGGGCGGGTTGCAGAGAGGGCACCAATGACTCATTTGTTGAGACAAATGATTATTCTACTATCCTACAGAAGGGATAGCATGGTCATGATGTGTTGCTAATGCTTTTCTCATCTTCTGGAGAATGTAAGTACGTCACTGATGTACCAGATGCTGAAGGGAGGTTCCATAGGATGTTATCCATCAGCCTTTGGAATGTAGCACCTGAATTCCAGAGGCTGAAGAAGTTCTGGCTAGAATGGGGAAACCCTGATGAAGGTGGTGTAAGTTGGTGGTCCCTGCTGATAAGAATGGTGGCCTTTTGGGCAGAGTGGAGAGCTGTGCTGTTTGGAAAGTAGATATGTATGTAAGACAATGGTGGGTATTGTCCTTGAGCAGCCTGTAGCACCTAAGGAAGTTGGTGTTGAGTAGGGGTGCAGGGATGACAGCAATAATAAATTCCCAAATGTAATTTCTTTGCATTAGGGAGAGGATGAGATTTCAGTGGCAATATGATGCTATATGGCTATCGTTAGAAGCAACAAGTCGCAACTTAATGATGGGTGACTGATTTTTGGCACTGTATTATTGACCTGAAGGTTCCCATGCCCACCATGAACTTCTTGCGAGAGGTGTTGTTGGTGATGTAAAATTTGGTTAAGCAGGCATTCAGCAATGTTTTTTTTTTCTTCAGCTGCAGCTGGAGGCACATCTCCTGGCAGCTTTTCCGGATTCATGTGATAAATGCACAGTATGGGTGGTTGAGGGTGCCATTTTATACTGACATTTGTGTATGGTATTTGCTCATTCTTCATTGTCACTTTCGTGGGGGTCATCTTTTGTCTCACTAATGACGTTGACCATGTATGATAAGCCTTGGGAAGCCTTCTTCAAGAGGTTCACCATGAGCATAGCCTTGGCGTTGTACAGGTGGCAGCGGTGCTGGTTGGCAGACAGCCATTTGCATTGATTTCTGGCAAGGTAGGAGGGGATTTAGCTCATCTCAGGATGCCCTCCCTGATGTGTCTCCCAATGGCTTGTTGAGGAGACAGAGGGCTTGATTGTTCTTTGTAGGTGATCATTTCCCCCATGTGTCTAGTTAGTGAGTGATGTGGGGGAGAGTATCAAGGAACCCCTTGAAGACATAGTCTACCTTTTTCATTAAGTCTGAGGCATTTTGGAGGGAACACCTGTATCTCTGCTCTCCAGAACCAGACAGATGTCCCAGTTATGAAGAAAGGGAGCAGACATAGGGTAACTGCGGTCATGTTTACATTTTTGTCTAATTAGAGCTTGTGTATGCTGCAATCTTTATGTTATCATCTCTAAATAGGAGATTAAGGCATATTTATTCTGTTAGTCAGTGAGATTTGGTGCAAAAAAAGAGTTTATTTCTACTTTACTGTAGCTTTTTAGAGAGCTAGCCAGAGCTAAAATGTTGTTTTTAGACTGTCAGTGGCTTTGCTTTAGTGATATGGCCATTTAATTTGCCTACCAAGATGAAGATAACAAAGTTTTTGAGATAAAATGAGCTAGAGCTAACTGCTTCGTTCATCTGTTAGTGGCTGGTAATTGCTGTTAGGAAGGGCACGGTGAGAACCATGTTGCCTACCAGGTTGCTTCAAGGGGTCACCAGTGTAAAGCTCAACGCAGACTATGTGGTTCAGGTGATGTCAGTGACTCACGACAACATGGTAGTGAGGATGCTCCATGATGGCTGTTAACATTGACAGCTAAACGGAAGTACAACAGTGGAGCATGGGCCATTCAAGCTCCCATTGCTTACGAGAATGTCAACAAGGGTTATCTTGTGAAGATTACTATAATCAATCTCTTTGGTGTTAAGCAGGTTTATTAAATGCAGGTATCTTGTGGCACCTATTAGGTATTTTTGTGGTTTTGAATGTAGATACATTACACGCATACACGCACGCACACACACACACACACACACACACACACACACACACACACACACACACACACACACACACACACATATATATATATATATATATATATATATATATATATATATATATATATATATACACACACACACACACACACACACACACACACACACACACACACATATATATATATATATATATATATATATATATATATATATATATATATATATATATATATATACATATATATATATATACATATATATATATATATATATATATTATATATATATATATATATATATATATATATATATATATATATATATATATATTATATATAATGTGTGTTTGTATTGACGATGTATCGCTAAAACCTGCGATATTTCTAGTAATCATGGACCTCTCGGAAGGAATAAACGAGAATTTGACCAGGCGTTTTACATGTTCTCACGCATCCTCGGGGTCAAATGAAGGAAGGAATCTTACACATAAGTTTGCATCTATTAAATACCTGATCGTCTAAAAATTATATTTGCAAGCAGTTATTTCCCATTTGTACATCCCTGGGTTACTGATGATCAAATCGACAATATTTTTCTTTATACACGATTCAACAACGTTCAGACAAGTACAGTTCTTCACAGTACATGATCTATGCATTTTTCCAGTCAACATCGTCGTAACATGCATCATTCATTCATGTGCTTAAATAAACTACAGGCTGTATTCCCTGTTCTCATGTTGTTTTTCGTATTCAGAGATCCTTGTAACTTGGTTCCACATATTTTCCATTACACTGACTGCAAGGGGTTTCATATATACAAGTTTTTTTTTTTTTTTTTTTTGGTAGAGGGGGAATTACTGATTAGTAGTTTCTCAGTGCACACGTCTTAACACTGACATTAACTGGTTTCAGCAAAAAAAGACATGGACAGGAATTGCTTATAAAATGGTAAAGGTTATCGATATTAAAATCTTTTTTTGGGTAGTTGCAGGAATGGCAGAGATTTCAAATCTGAGTACACAAAGTCTACGAACGTATGTTCCTATATCCATATTTTTTCGAACCATCTTCCAAGAACTAAGGTGATGGTATTTTCACCTGTATTTCTAAGGGCGCTGCAGGTCAACTGCACTGACTTTTTTCAAAGGTAGGGTTGCGAGGGATCGGGATGTTGCAAAAACGTCATAATACCCATGTGGTTTTATAAACAGGTCTTCGTGAAACAAAATCTTTTATAAAGTTGTTCCTGAAATTAACTGGAAAATGACGGTGAAACAAGAAAACAATTATAGACATTCGTAATCATCAATCGCAGTCAGTAAAGGAAAGAGAATGTGCATTTCTCTCCACTGCTGCTCATCAGCCTAACATCCCAAAACATTACTACGCTATCCGAGACTTTTATTAGATTTTTTTTTTTTTTTTTTGTCAGAGGACTACGGGACAGACTACTAAAATCCCTTGCCTTCCTCTGGGCCTTCGGACCTATAAAGAAAGTCTAGTCTGAAAATTTGAAGTTTGCTTCCTATGCAAGTTTCAGCATAGTGAATGCTAAGAATGAAATGAGATGTGTCCACTTTTTTTTTTTTTAGGGGGGGGGGGGCGGTTGGGTGGGTAATACACTAGACGATTAAACTTGCCGTATTATCTCAGCCTGGAACCAGTCTCGCTTACCACCCGACCTTACATAAGAACACAGAACGAGGTACCTTGATCCTAAGCTTCGCGACGGTAAGTAGGGTCCCTAGAGTCATGCATGTCGTGTAAACCATTCGAAATTTTACCGTCAATTTCAAAGGTATGAGTGAAACGACAGCTACAAATGCAACAGCAATGCTATATTCTTTCTAATCCGATACATTTAGCTGGAAATCCTGAAATATCATAACGTGAAGGGTGTGAATCCAATCAAATAACCTTGCATGTCACGCTACCCTACGACACCCAGCTGCACTGCTGCTGTCTTCCTTAAAATCTTTTATGTGTCACACAAGGTGTGAAGCGGATGGCGCCTCATATATTATATTGTATGTATGTATGTATGTATGTGTACATACATACATACACACACGCACACACACATATATATATATAATATATATATAAATATATATATATATATATATATATATATATATATATATATATATATATATATATATATATATATATATATATATATATATATATATATATATATATATATATATATATATATATATATATATATATATATATATATATATATATATATATATATATATATATATATATATATATATATCTCAGCTTTCTTTGATTCTGGAATATACCTTGAATTGCCCGTAACAAGTGTTACGTAATCCTGGGTAACTCGAGCAGCCTGGAAATATCTTGAATAAACAGAACACGTTACACTTCTAATTAAATTCTAATTAACACGCTTTTATTAACAAATAAAACCCACATTGCACTAATATCTTAAAAGATAAATATTTCTTCGTCCTAAACTCTCGTAGCTTTTGCAATTAACGTTTACCATTTCAAGGTTCTCGAACACCACAGATGGTTAAAGATTTCATCTGTTCTCGAAACTACAACAGCGGACTGAGGGTGTTAAGGGCCGGAAAAAAAAGTTAATGAATTATACTTAACAATCTGTTACACTTAGTCTTTTCCTTTCCAACAGTCCAACCTGCTTGACTTAGGATGAGCTTGATGGTAGTCTAAAAATGGTTCTTGGCAGTTTCATAATAATAATAATAATAATAATAATAATAATAATAATAATAATAATAATAATAATAATAATAAGAAATTTCGTTAAAAACTTTTTTATAATAAGAATCCACAAAATAACGGTTGTAAAAAACTCTTCTATATTTTCTGTTTTTTTTTTTTAGAAAAGCTGCCAACAAAGAAAATTATATTAATTATTTTTCCCATCGCTCACAACGAGTTAAAAGTAATGTTTTCATTAATTTTGCTTTGAGGGCATTTCGTATAATTATGTGACTCCGCCTTCCTAAACGAAGAAATTTTCCATATTCTAGACACCTTTAGGTCTTTAAAGTACACTGAGCATTTTGTTACAGACGCCATCAGTCGCGCTAGAGGGAAATTTTATACTGGTCGTGCTAACAATGAAATTACTCATCACAAGAAATACATATCATTGCCTTTATTGAGGAAGTTTCGAAAATTGGTTAATATATAAACAGGCAGCAAAAAGATATATGAATTGCCTAAAACTATAATAACAAGTTTGCCATAGCCCTTACCAAGAATAATAACGACAGGAGAAACAACGGTGTATACAAAGTTCCCCGCTGTGATTGCAATGGTGGGTACCACAATGAAAGTGGTAAGGGATTGGATGTAAGATTAAAGGAACATACATGGGCCTATGATTTCCATGCGCAGGGCAGCTCTTTGGCGGCCTTCAGTTTTAATTTATATTATACAATTACCTGGGATGGTACAAGAGCTATTTTTAAAAGTGACAATTCTCACGTGAGAAGATTGGTCGAAGGTGCTGCCATAAACTTTGGAAAGTCTTTCGAGGATAATAAAACCTTTACAAATGCAGACCCTTTTATTAACTGGCATATAGCTAAACGCTGCATTAAACATTTTGTTTTTAAAGCTGGCGTTGATCGAGTGGACCCTGATGCTCTGCTCCCTCTTCCCTTCTTTCTCCGGAGAGCCCATGTCCCTGTGGATGTCATGGCGCCTATGAAGCACAGGCAGTTGCAGCATCCAGGTCAGAAGATCGAAGAGGTTGACGCAACTGCTGACTGCCCAACCCCTTTTCAAAACTCTTCTTGGGAAAACTGCCCTCTGGCTTTTCTTATGTATGTAAACACTGAGGAAGAACACCGCTCAGGTGTTTGAAAGTCTGTTTTTATCTTTTATAATTAATACAATTATATAATTATGGATTTTAATTATGCCATAATAATATCATGGGCCATATTCACGTACATGATTCCTTTAAAAAATGAATAGACTGAATAATTATGACTGCTTACTAAAACAGAAACAAACAGACGAAATGGTCCAATACCAAAATTTGGAGAATTCTCCTTTGACCTACGACCTACCTTGGTTGAAATTTTCATGAAGATTCCTGAAGAAATGTTGGGGGCATTTTTCTTTTTTTTACAGAAAAACGTTTGCCATATTAATATAATGTCTGGAAATAGATCTTGTCATGAATATGGACTTTTTCCTTATAAAAAATCAATGATAGTGGAGCTTTCTAATGAGGTCCATACAACCTTCTTATTCTATTGCTGAAGAGTCTGTTGGTTCGCGCGCGCGCGCTGGAACCCGTTGCTGTCCCCCGTATCCTCCCGATCCTGAACCCACCCGGGCCGGACAAACATGTTTGCAGGAGGAGTGTGGATGCCTCCCGCTCCCCTACCTAACCCGCCCCCACCCGGGGCGGACAAACTAGTCTGTACGGTGTGGGTGGCTGTGTCATGTCTCCCTTGTTGTTACCTGGGGGAGGACAAACAAGATCAGATCCACTCGGATTTTATTATTGTAGATAGATAGACTGGGAACACGCAGCACTGCAGCTCATGATGCGTGTGTAACTTTTACGTTTGTCACGCTTCTCCTGCTTCTCCCCCGGTCGTCACAAACCCCGTTTATAAGGGGATTTCTTTCTAATAATTTGTTTTCTGTTGAACATAAATAAAAGCATCTCATTACTGATAGACACGCATGCCTATATCGTGAGCGAAAACAACTCCCTTGCTGAGGAAGCGACAGAGATCAAGTCAAGAACAATTCCCAGTAAATAAGAAGAAACAAACCGGGATTAGAGCATAAACAATAGACTCTTCGACTCGGCAGAGGAGGACGACCTCCTCGCAATTCAGTTGACACAAAGCACTTCTCTTCTTCCTTCCAGCCGTAAATTCCGACCCATTTTCTGGGCGACTCGAAAAGCACTTTATGGTGAAGTTAATGGACTGGAATAATAGTTCTAACTACTTCTTCTCCTTCTTCTTTATCTTCGTCTTCTTCTTCTTCTTCTTCCTCTTCTTCTTCTTTTGCTCTATCAATTGCTGGAAGAAATTAGGGCAGTCGCAGATTAATTACAAGTGGGCAGGATGGTAGAATTTCTGAAGTAGAAAATTCGATAGCAATCATCGGATCTTTTTTTACTTTATGGTGGATTCTGAAGGTGAATGATGTACGCTTACGCTACACACACACACACACACACACACACACACACACACATAAACGTGTGTGAAGAGGGCAAGATAATGGTTGCTTTTTTTTTTTTTTTTTAGGTCGGGGCGATGAAACAAAAGTAGCAAAACAGAATAAGAATTTATGCACTAATAAAATCTCAAGTCAAACAGCAAACTTCGTTAATCCACAGTCGTCGCCACACCCGACGTTCTATTGAATATGTGGTTACCTGGACTACCTTTACAATGGTAGTTGCGAAGACCATGGACTGAAATAATAAAGTACAGGGGAAGGTATGAAAACTCTGAACGTTGGAATGTAATGGGAACAGGAAACCTTTGAACTTGTGGAATCTTAATCGGTGGCAACTTAGGCCATTACCTGTTGCTGAATTCGAACTGTTCATTGTAGAACTATTTGGTGTCCATATTTACAAGATTAGTTCCTAATTAGTTGAGTTATAACTTAGTAAAATATAATCTAAATTGGGCTTGTCCGAATTAAGGCCAAACCCCTAAACTGATTGGTCATTAGAATCTACTGGTCACTTTTTGCTACATAATGTATATAATTAAATTTATCACAATGCCCGTTTAACTTCTAAATTTCTTCGCACTCTGGAGACGCTTGTCACTAAAAAGCCTAGATCTAAATGAAGAGTCAAATGAAGAAATTCCGACTCCTAGGCAAAATTCGACCGCGCATTCCGAATATCAGAACGAGCTAACACTATCTACCTGACCATGAAGAAACGTAAAGTATAAGTCTATTCCAACCCTTACGTACAAATATCCGTCAAATTCAGGACACATTTATCAGAGATGGAACGGACCCTGAAGAAAGGTAAAGTATAAGTCTGTTCCAACCCTTACGTACATACGAGTATATCCGTCAAATTCAGGACACATTTATCAGAGATGGAAGAGACCCACCATCATAGCCAAGTGTGCAAGTGTCCATTGAGATTTTTAGGTTGAAATATACAGTATATAATTAGCATCTAATGGTCACGTTTTACCAGATTAGTATGTTATTGTTATAGCACCATTCTCTCTGAACTTCTAGAGTTCTTCACACTGGACACGCTTGCTACTACAAAACCCAGATCCAAATGAAGAACCAAAGGAAGAATTTCTGACGCCCAGGCGAGATTTGAACCTACTTCAGCAATACCAGAGCGAGGTAACGTTATCCACCTGCCCACAAAGAATGGTATAAGTCAATTCCCACTCTCATGTAATTATATTTGTGAAATCCAGATACATTTACTAGACCTGGAATAGACCCACAATTGCTTTTGCTTAGACGTTTTGTGTTCCTTGATACCCGTAGGCTACTAGATATCTTCCTTACTTTCCTTCGCTCCACTAAACTTATCCCATGACTTTCCAAGTACTGCTTTTTAGTTTTCTGTAAAAGAAAACTACTGAGGTAGCTTTTTGTCTGTTCGTCCGCCCTCAGATCTTAAAAACTACTGAGGCTAGAGGCTGCAAATTGGTATGATGAGCATCCACCCCCAATCATCAAACACCAAATTCCAGCCCTCTAGCCTCAGTAGTTTTTTTATATTTTATTTAAGGTTAAAGTTAGCCATGAACGTTTGTCTGCTACCGCTATAAGTGCCAACAATATAGGCCACCACCGGGCCGTGGCTGAGAGTTTCATACAGCATTATACGCTGTACAGAAAACTCGATTAGGCCGAAGAAACTTCTGCACATTTTTTACATGCTGTCATTGCAACCGGTAGTATATGAAAGTAACTCAGAAACGTAATCTGAAATTATAATAAAAAGATACAACAATCTTTCCACCGAAAATGGACTGTCGTCTACAACGGACACAGTTCGTAAAAAGGTAATCTAGCCAGTGATGTCCCAGTGTTCTGGCTTTATACATCTCAACTTCCTGGGAAGTATAATTTCAAACTATCAACACAGGTGTAAGAATAACACTCAGGAATGCGAAAATGAAAAGTAACATTACGGCAATCTGATCATTCGCTACAATATAATATTTATTTCGTCCAAATATATTCGAACACTAACGCTGGCAAACTGGGCAATGCTGAACAGAATATACTACAACAGCATATAGAATTTAGGCCAAAAGCCAAGCGCTGGAACCTATGATGTCATTCAGCACTGAAACGGAAACTGGCAGTAAAAAGTTTTGAAAAGTGTAACAGGAGGAAAACCTCGCAGTTGCACTATGAATCAATTGTTAGGAGGGGGTGGAAAGTATGATGCAAGAAAGAGAATACGAATGGAGGTACAGTAAAAGGAAAGAAAGGTGTGGCAGCTAGGGACCGAAGAGACTCTGCAAAGAACCATAAGTATTGCCTACAGTGCACCGCGTGAGATGCACTGACGGCACTAACCCCCTACGGAAGTGGGGAATGCTGAGACCCATGGCCTCTTGTATGCTTTCGGGCAAATGATACGTTGAAAAATAATGGATAATTTGTCAGCCACTTTCAGAGACACTTCATGGCTCAAGCAATCTATGTAAGAACTTAGTTTCCACCTGCTTAGTCCACGGACAGACAGCAAGAAGCTTTAGCAATTTAACACGTACAGTAGGCTTGACTTATGCCTGGCAAATCTGCCTCAACTTTCTCTTTCTCCGAAACTCTTAGTGTCTCCATATTTCATACACTTCTTGAAAGGGCTTCACCCACTGAAGTATCTTATCAGAAAACTTAGAGTTTTCCAAAATTCTAACATGTCAACTAGCTTATTCCATCAGTCAAGGAAAAGTGAAATTCCCGCGTCCCCCGCCCCTCGCCTCGTGAGCATTGCAGAATATCTGACATGAGAGTCTTCGACAATTTAATTATTTTTTCATTAATATATTCATACTTAAAATTCCCACTAGACACTTTAAGAAATACTTTTATTTCAAGTCAAGTGTTATCAAGAGTACTTTAATTTTGATTAAATTTTCTCTGCTCTAATTACTTAAGGGTTGAAGTCTGATGCTAAAGGATTCGACGACTTATCACATGGATAACGAAAACTATTCCACGATCAATTTCAGCCAATGAAAACCTTCCTTCTGCTTTAAAGCCTATAGCCATAAGAACTGGTCCGAGGACTTTTAAACTGCCTACTTTATTCCAAAGCCTTGGTTTTGGAAGCGCTACAACCCTTTTGAAATTTCTTGAAGAGCATATTGGACAGTCCTTTGGTTCACACTACTAAGAGATACAGAGCCTTTGTCCCGGTGTTTTTCCGGAATAACTTTTTTTCTATGCATTTGACAAAGATATTACTTAGCCATAGTATACTTTACATCCCTACCTAATTTTCGGCAACATTCTTTATTACTTATATTAGAAAAAAAGTATATTCATAAGAGTAAAATAAAGCAGCCGAAGCCAGTGACGGAACACTAATGAATGGGTTCAAAGTTATATGTGACGTAAACATATGACGTCCCGACTCCTCCCACAAGGTGATGACGACAAACAGCTGTCTCTGAAATTCTGAATGAATATTCGTACCTTGTCAAGGCTTCAAGAGTGGCGGCTATGATAAGTCATTGTCTTCGTGGTTGCAGGACAGCTTTTGTGATTCGACTTGCACATTTTTTTAGAAGTGAGGAGGCCCGTGGCAAACCCTACGTAAGCTTGAACAGGTAAATGAATAATAGGGCCTGTTTTGGATAAGGGGTACACCCGGACATCCAAGGCTACCAAGTTTTCGTCATTTTTTTACTTCCATAAGGTGCAGAAAGATAATTATATATGCTCTATAAAGCGATGGTTGTTGATTTCTTAGTAAAACATAACTTGCGGAACATTAAAACTTGCTTTGCCCCCCCCCCCAAAATAAAAAGTCATGGGGGCAATTCTAAGCTGGCTGTCCACGGTGAGCTAGCCTATGGCAATTGACGTTTTGGGGGTAATTCTAAGCTGGCTGTCCACGGTGAGCTAGCCTATGGCAATTGACGTTTTGGGGGTAATTCTAAGCTGGCTGTCCGCGGTGAGCTAGCCTATGGCAATTGACGTTTTGGGGTAATTCTAAGCTGGCTGTCCGCGGTGAGCTAGCCTATAGCAATTGACGTTCTGGGGGTAATTCTAAGCTGGCTGTCCGTGGTGAGCTAGCCTATGGCAATTGACGTTTTGGGGGTAATTCTAAGCTGGCTGTCCGCGGTGAGCTAGCCTATGGCAATTGACGTTTTGGGGGTAATTCTAAGCTGGCTGTCCGCGGTGAGCTAGCCTATGGCAATTGACGTTTTGCCATGTTATTTTACCTGCTGAACAAGGAATTTAAAATAATATTTTGTCGGTTGGCTGTAACTAAAATGTAACTGACCCTTGAAAACTGCACGTCTGTACCAGTGGGTCGCACACAGCTCAAGGTTAAATTACAGTTTAGCAGCAGCCGACCGGCAAAATATTACCTTAAACTCTTGTAAAGCAAGTAAAATGACATAGAAAAACATCAATTGCCATAGTCTAGCTCCACTGCATAGTATTCGAAGCTTTCGTAAACGGGAAACAAAACATTACCATTTCCGCTTTCAACTTGGGTAGCCTCTATAGGTCGCCATAGCAGAACGGCGCTGCACGCCTCATCTGCGTTTTTAAAGATTACTGCAAGCTCGCATGTTCTGGCAAGAGGTAATTACTTTAAATTCTTGTTCAGCAAGTAAAATAATATAGGAAAACGTCAGTTGCCAGTCTCTCGCAGTTCTCGCTAAGTGCAGAAAACCGGCAACCTGCTGATTGGTGAACCAAAAGCTAGCGCATGCGTGTTAAGGCTTAGAATCAGTAGTACTAGTAATGAATGAAAAGTGCCTTTGGAATGGCTCCCACTATCCATTTATTCTCCTTTCTTTTTACGCTTGTTTTTCGTGTTCCAAATGACATATATAACAGGAAATGCAACAATAAGATACCGAAACCTTTTCCCAAGTTATTTACCCCACCAAAAAACCCAAATTCCCAACGGGTCTCCCTTACTGTTAGCTATTCTCGAAAGGGTTTTACCACACCAAGCGACAACATGATACTTTAAATTCTTGTTCAGCAGGTAAAGTTCTGTAGAAAAACGTCAACTGCCATAGCCTAGCTCACTGCGGACAGCCGGCTTAGATCTACCGTCATGGTTTATAATGCATCACGGAATGACGTTAATAGGTCCCAGTGCTTGGGCTTAGCCCGAAACGCCATAATCCACCCATTGATTATAATGTCAAGTTTCCTCATATGTAATTAAGTTAAATAAAGGATCCATGTAAGGGCATGTCATGTCATATGATCGCTCCTGTCTCTTAGTGAGAGAGTACAACAATGGCTGAATTGTAACATTATTATGAAAGCTGTTTTCATATTCCACAGAATATTACCGGCATGGTAGTTCGATTGTTGGTAGGCTTTTAAATGCCAAGTACAAGCATACTCGGTCCTTCAATTTGCTCACTTGAATGATTCTCAATTGAAAGTGATGAATTGGCAGATCATCCAATTACGACCTACAATAAGCAACTGTTTGTCTCTAAGATTAGACGAAGTCATTCTGGACTCATAAAACCTGGTAATAATAAGCGAATGAAAATATTAACAGTAATTAGCTGCTCGTACATTATGCAACAAAAGTCAAGCGACCATTTATTTTCCCCTTTTTCGGACACCAAGAGTACAATAAAGTGAATCCACGCAATTGCAAACCCTTTTCTTCAAGGTTTCTAGCACCCGACCTCATGGCATAAATCCTATATACTACTACTACTAACACTACTGCAAAGTGTAAACAAGGAGTACTGGTTGTATTTCATTGTTGCCAGAGGTTGAGACTTTTTCACGAATAGCCAATTATCTATCGAGAAGGAGGCAAGTTAATGACGCCATAAGTTACGTCATTATATCTTGAAAAGACATCCCCCTGAGTTTGCTGGCGATGTCTACAAGAAGTCGGTGTTACTCTTATAATTACCAGAATCATGCAACTTTCGTAATACAGAATACAGTAAAAAATTAGGCAGGAATGTAAGATACCCTGTGACAAAGTGTCATCTTTGTCAGGTACGTTGATAAAATTTTATTCCGGAAAAACACCGGGACACCGGCTGTGAATCTCACAGTAGGCTTCTTAATCCAATCCATACCTTTCCATCTTATAGTTAGGGCCCGTTTTGCCATAATGTTAGCTTAACCTGAAACCATCGCTACCAATATATAACTTTTTTGACATTGTAATGATAAGCTTCTTTATTTCTGTTTGGTTTTCATGTTTATATTTTTATAAATTCTTCTCTTATAGCAGAATTATTCAGGTTTCCAGTTAATTGGTCTCTTTAAATATCGTAGTTTACCTTTATTATCACGTGGGAATAGCCAATTACCCATATTTTAATTTTTCATTTTTAATTATTCATCTAGCGTCTCTTTTTATGGTTAAATCTGTTATATTTACCAAAGTATATAGAGACAGAAATGTCAGCTTAGAAACAACTGGGACAATCCTGGCCAGTTAATACCATAAAAATGAAGCATAAAATGAAACTCATTTATTCCCGGATTTTCCTCACCTCATTCAAAAGCTACTGCAGAGCTGAAAACACTGAAAATTTCGAAAGCAATATTCTGTTTACATAATTAGAGCCTCGATGGCCAAGTCGGTTAGAGCAGCAGCTTCTGACTTCATAGAGATCTGTGGCGCGGGTTCAAATCCGCGGCCGACCGGTCAGAGAGGCGGACACTTTGCTATCCGTGTAGACACCCCGGGATTATCTATGTAATCAATGGATAGGTTTGCTTAAAAGCAAATGGGTGTTACAGACTAATACACACACAAACAAAGCCACTCCAACATCTAAAAACATAACAGACACCTCACACGTCTCGAACTGTCGACCTAACCGCGCAACAACTTCTCGCTGCTGGGAGAAAGGGCGCTGGTGACTGGTATAATACATGTACATACGCTACCGGGGTCTAAGCGATGACAGGCAGGGCAGCCGATCGAGACTACGGTCTACAACAAAGCCAAATCAAAGTACTTCAAAAGAAGGCATCGTGTTTACCTCATACAAATGGGAAAAAAGCACGTTAAAAGTAAAAAAAAAAATCTGTTTACATAATTCTGAATACCTTGTTTCCAATAAAACCAGCCTGCAATGAAGATGGAAAGGTGTACTGTCGTTTACACACAGAATCTCTAAATAAATTACTATGCAAAAGATAAAAATAAAAGCTGCGTATTTTTTGCTGGACAGCGTTTCAAAATAAGGGATAAAATTGGACCCTAACAGACAAATTCTTGTATAGAGCATTTGATCATGAGTCCCTTACAAAGCGCAGAGTGTAAAGTGACAGGAGTGCAAAGCAAATAAGCAGGAGAAGTCGCCAAGGGCCAGAGTTTGATATAGGACAAGTGGACAAAGCGACAGGGGCCAGCTGACAAGGGCTGCTAAGCCAAGGAAAGGCAGAATCTGGCGGTAAGCGTAAGATATCGCTAGCATAAAAAAAAAAAAACTTTGCTGGCATATAAAACAGAGCAAATTGCTATAAATGTAGATTCGTGTTATATAATAGCACAACAGCCAAACATAACGTTGGTGTTTGTATCTGCGGTGCAGCTAAACAAAGGTTTGTTTGTTGTATTGATACATTGCTGTATAGACACACATCTCACATGAACTATTATATAAATTAAGACAAATGTTACGTTATACTAATATATATCTTAAATTTAGGTTATGAAGTTACTGGACATACACAGCTTAGTTAATTTTCTTAAAACCATACTTTAAGAACATTAATTTCTAGAAATAAGTAATATAATAAGTTTTCAAATATCCTTATCATCAAACGCCTGAAGCACTGGAAATCGAACGTCCTTTTAAAATGAAAAGATGGGAAATCTTCAACTACGGGCTAACTTTGGACCCCAATCGCTAATTTTAACTTTGAACCAAATAAACGTTTATACAACACACAACAACAACACTTAAGCAAATTTTACAAGTTTTCGTTAATAGTTCTGGAAAAAATTTTCAGTAATACTTTATGCAACACTATAACTTGCTTCAAAAAGTTAAAAACTCGGTTAGCAAATCGAATGGAAAAGAAAAATGTTAGAAGTCAAAATTTCTTGTTGGTCAAGCTCTCACCAGTAATTGTCCTTGAAGCCTTTTTCAAACCGGTTTGAGAAATATTTACTAAAGTATGCTAAAAACAAATGTAACATCTTACTGCGCATGTTTCTCTCTCTACCTAACACGCGCAGACTCTCTCTCTCTCTCTCTCTCTCTCTCTCTCTCTCTCTCTCTCTCTCTGCACACACACCACACACGCACACACACATTTGTTTTTGCAGTAATGTCAATCACAAGCATGTGTACGCTACTACACAGGGCCTTGCTCTTTACAAACAACTGCATACGACATACAGGTCCTTCCATGTACTGCGCATACATACCTCTAGAGATTCAGAGAAGCTGTTATTCTATAACCTATACACAGCGCTGTATGTATTGCCATATGGGTTCTTGTTTGCACGAGGTGTAGTGAACCTCCACGAAGAAAAAAAAAAAAATTGAGCTAAAATTCAGTTTAATCATCATTTTATTTTCATTTGACGTCCAAAAACAATCTCTCATCTCTGCCATTCTTAATGAAGTTGTTGTTTGGGGCTTAGAGAGAGAGAGAGAGAGAGAGAGAGAGAGAGAGAGGTGGGGAATTTTAGCACTGAGGTTTCACCTAGTGTTGCTTGTGTGTGTGTGTGCGCGCGCGCACGCGGAGAGTAAATATTATTTGTATATCATTTTCTAGATTTTTATTGCATTGTTGAAAATTATAAGCATATCTCTCTCTCTCTCTCTTTCTCTCTCTCTCTCTCTCTCTCTCTCTCTCTCTCTCTCTCTCTCTCTAAGGCACATGACTTTTTTTACATATTTTGCAACCTCCTATCTCTCTCTCTCTCTCTCTCTCTCTCTCTCTCTCAAACCTACCCCGTGTGAGCCATTCCTGTTTTGTTGTCACTCTCGCTCTGTTTGTTTCCTGTCAGGAAATTTGTGAGCATGAATGACCTGGACGTTGGTTGCCTGTCCTACCCGATGTTCGGTGTCTGTCATTAGTAAAAGAAAGTGCTTTTATATACATCTTTCTGCCTCTTTTAACTTAACCCTCATTTTCTCATTCTGCCAGGCTGTGGAATATTTATGAGTTTTTTTATAACTGTTTTTGTGGTATTAGGTATATGTTAGAATCTATTCTAATTTCTTTTTCTTCATTTTTGTTCTCTTACTTCACACACGTGGATTCTTAATTACCAGGAATATGACCTTGTTTTGCCTCGTTCCAAAGGAATGTGTAAATAACAATAATAATAATAAAATGCTATATATATATATATACATATATATATATATATATATATATATATATATATATATATATATATATGTATGTATGTATATATATATATATATATATATATATATATATATATATATATATATATATATATATATATATATATATATATATATGTATGTATGTATGTATGTATATATATATATATATATATATATATATATATATATATATATATATATATATATATATATATATATATATATATATATATATATATATATATATATATGTATACATATATATATATATATATATATATATATATATATATATATATATATATATATATATATATATATATATATATACATACATATATATATACATATATATATATATATATATATATATATATATATATATATATATATATATATATATATATATATATATATATATATATATATATATATATATATATATATATATATATATATATAAATGCTCCTGTGCAACCAAGTAAGTATAAGGATAAAAACACATTTAAAATGAGGGTATCTTCGTCCCGGCTTCGGAACGATAGGTGACGTTCCTAAAATTGGGACTGTATTACCATTTTTTGAGATAGAATAATAATAATAATAATAATAATAATAATAATAATAATAATAATAATAATAATAATAATAATAGTAGTAGTAGTAGTAGTAGTAGCAGTAGTAGCAGCACGAGTCTTGAAAAGGAGAAACAAATCCACAGTCTTGTATGGGTATATACATATATATTTAAAAATAAATCTCTACAGAGAGCTTTCAGGAATCTGTTCGAGTCCCCTTTTCAATCTGAGATTGAAAAGGGGAATCGAACAGATTCCTTTTTAACTATTTGTACACATGCATAACTGTGGATTTGTTTCTCCAATAATAACAATTATAATATCTCTGGAAACGTCGCGATTTTAAAAACTATCTGGTACAAAACCGCTCTTCTTATATAACCGTTCGATCCATAAAACCGTTCCCAAAACAAGAGCAAAAATTTTTAAAATGTTCCACCCTCCTTCGCTAAAAAAAAAAAAAAACTGCTCTACTTTTAAAGCGTTTCCAGAAAAGTTCCACTTGCTAAAACGTTCCCATTCCCTTTACAAACAACGAAAAAACTTTCCGTCAATTGAAAGCGTTCTTTTAAAACAATAGACATTCTCTATAAAAGGTTCACTTAATCAAAACATCCAGGGAAAATTTCTCTTACAAAAATTTATAAATGTAAAAACGTTGCTTGAATAAAAAAAATCCAGTTAAACGTTTCCTATATGAAATATTTCAGGTATACGTTTTCCTTAAGTTTTCAATCCAAGCTGGGTTATATCTATAAAAACGTTGCTTTAATAAAAATAAATATCCGGTTAAATGTTCCCTATGTGAAATATTCCAAAGTTATAATTTCCCCTAAAAGCGTTTTTACTAGAAACTAGCTGGGTTATATCTATAAAACCGTTTACAAAATATTCCAAGTATAAGATCCCCCTGAAAACGTTTGCACTAAAAGCTAGCTGGGTTATATCTATAAAAACGTTGCATTAATAAAATGAAATCCAATCAAATATACTTATTACGAAATATTCCGGGTGTATGTTGCCTTTAAAAACGTAGCCTCCATACAAACGTTTCCACAAGAAGCTGCGCCTTAATAATAACGCCCCAGCTACAAGTTTCCTTGACAAAACGCTGCAGCAAGGATTCCTCTGACACACGAGCAGCTCCAGAAAACACTGTCGTCGAGAGTTGTTCTAACTGCTCGTTACAACGAGCTACAAAACATCAGTGTATGGCAGTTGGCAAAGTAATGTTAGAAGTTAACACGTAGTCTCTCCCTTGAAGCTGTAACATAAAGGGTTATTTTTTTTTCTTTGCGGGATAATATCTAGAGAGGGGAAAAGCAGAGTTTGAAATGCGTATCGTGATGGAATAACTGAAGTTGGAACAAAAACAAGTAAAAAATGCGCTGAACTTTCTTCGGCGCAATCGAGTTTTCTGTACAGCGTAGAATGGTGTATGGCCCGCGGCCCATGAAACTTTCGGCCACGGCCCGGTGGTGGCATGTTCTATAGCGTTGCCAAACGTACGATCTTGACTAAATTTAATCTTACTAAAAATAAAAACTACCAAGGCTAGAAGGCTGCAATTTGGTATGTTTTATGATTGGAGGGTGGATTATCAACACACCAATTTGCAGCCCTCTAACCTCAGCAGTTTGTAAGATCTGAGGGCGGACAGAAAAAGTGTAGACGGACAGACAAAGCCGGCACAATAGTTTTCTTTTACAGAAAACTAAAACCAAAATCTGGATATTTTAAATTGCGATACAGAATCATTAGGAAGGATATTGTTGAGAGATTAATTCTTAAATCCTATGTGCTTCCTCCTTCGAAGGGGTAGCTATAAAGTTTTTACCTTCCCGTTTCACAGCTGAGATTTTTGGATGAGGATGCTAGACTCACTCCCTTACTATCCTTGGGTTCGAATAACTGCAGCTGACAAATTCCAAGTAACAACCTCACTGCCTCTGTTGGGAACACGAAGGATATCTTAATTGAGCGCCAATTTGTCGCTTCATCTTCGCGAGAACTCTTGCCTGTGAAGCGAGCCCAGAATTACACATACATATCGTACATACATGCATATATATATATATATATATATATATATATATATATATATATATATATATATATATATATATATATATATATATATATATATATGTGTGTGTGTGTGTGTACTAAAAGGGCCTCATTCAATGAGGTCCTTTTAGTAATTCTACTAATGCACAGAACAATTGTGCAATTGATAAAGTTAATATATATGTATGTATGTATATATGTGTGTGTGTGTAAACACATATAATACATACATATATATACTTATATGTGTGTGTGTGTTTGTGTTTATGTGCAAGTGTGTGTTCATTCTCCTTGTGCAAACGAGTCTAGGATTGATGCATCACTTTGAGATGGAAAGAGACCAAAAGTAGTTTTGTTTTAAACGTCAGTTTCCTAGCCGCTGAACTGAAAGTGCGTTTAAGAGTGTGAAAATGAATGCTTGTTATAGAATTCTGACATTTGCAGTTCTTGCCTACAAAGTATAGCTTCTTTTGCTTAATATCATAACTGTTAAGCCCAAATATCGCTTAATATGCGGTTCACTATGCTTCGGGAATAACTTACACCCACGGGGAATTACAAATGATTAATGCTGCTTCGCCGCTGGTGAAGAAGCGCTGATCAATTGCAATTTTCATTGGGTGTAAGGCATTTCCGAGGCATAGTGAATTAGATACTGAACGATAGGTGGGACTGAATTTTTGTGATATATATATATATATATATATATATATATATATATATATATATATATATATATATATATATATATATATATATATATATATATATATATACATTATATATATATATATATATATAATTTTTTTTTTTTTTCTCAAGAACCCCTTAAAAATTAGAAGTCTTTTTAAGTTCAAGGACACCACACTCGAATTGAAGCGATCTTCAACAGTATATTTATCTACGTGTCCCAAAATGTGAATTGGGAACCTATGATACTAATTTCAGTCAGCTGTTGAATGTTCGCATCGATTGTCATCGGGGTGTCAGTCACGGGGCAGGATCTGTTTTATCCAGGAAGGAATTCTCTGCAATACGCAACCATGCAGCAAAATGTAAACGCTATATTCTGTACAGCCATTTCAAAATCCTACCTCCAGCAATAGATAACCAGTCGTTACCCATTTTCGAATCCCTGTTCATTAAACAGTTATTATTAACCCTCAACAGCCATTGAACTGCAATGCCATTAAACACTGCATAATTTGGCCATTCGCTAATTCTAAACTTCTCGCCTCTCTGAATTTGCTTTCTCTAGTATCAAAAACTAATTCATTGCTTTTCAGCCGGTGAGTTCTCGTCTCGATATTTTCGCATGTAACCTTTTTTTAAATGTGTAGAGAAATTTTGGGCATGTTAGGAGTAATATCAAATACTTTTTTCTTTTGCCTTGGTGAATAGTGTAATTTTCTCAGAAGTCCACTAGTTTCTTTCTTGTCGCTATTCAGTTTTGTTCCTAAAAGTTTGTCTCAATATCCTTGACAGTTTTGTTCTTTAATGTTAATTTCGTGTTTCATCACATACCATTATGCTTTCATGTCGAATTTTAAGCTCTTTGATGCACTTATTACCTTTAAAAGAATGTTTTACTCCTGCGCTCCATTTGAGTCTTGTTCTTGATGTAAGGATTTTCACTTTCTTTGCTTTTACCACTGCTGATGGGATTTGTATTCCCAAAATGTTGGTAATGGAAATAAAATTTTACTACAAACCCTGAAGTTTCTTCAGGCCATACTGTTCTCGCGTATATATTAATATATATATATATATATATATATATATATATATATATATATATATATATATATATGTATATATATATATATATATATATATATATATATATATATATATATATATATATATATATATATATATATATATATGTATATATATATATATATATATATATATATATATATATATATATATATATATATATATATATATATATATATATATATATATATATATATATACATATATATATATATATATATATATATATATTTATATTATATATATATATATATATATATATATATATATATATATATATATTATATATATATATATTATATTATATA
>JANJGK010000031.1:6494855-6517355 GCA_039081455.1 Macrobrachium rosenbergii | reverse complement strand
CAATCATTCACTCGACTCATTATTAGCGATTAATGACCTACTGTTAATGATCACTTCAAAGGTCACCCAGACTTCCCAGTCACAGTACCGGCTAGAGACAAAATTCGGGACTCTGGACAGGAAAAACTTAAAAATTCACGCGACTCATTATTAGTGATTAATGACCTACTGTTAATGATCACTTCAAAGGTCACCCAGACTTCCGAGTCACAGTACCGACTAGAGACAAAATTCGGGACTCCGGACAGGAAAAACTTAAAAATTCACGCGACTCATTATTAGTGATTAATGACCTACTGTTAATGATCACTTCAAAGGTCACCCAGACTTCCGAGTCACAGTACCGGCTCGAGACAAAATTCGGGACACTGGACAGGTTTCAGTGAAAACAAACTAAAGGAAATGACTGGAAATGAGAAGGCAGAGAATTGCACAGCCTCTGGTTTGGGGACCATGGGACGACCGGATGAGTCTCCGTTACTGTCTACAACACTGAGTGCAAAGTTTTCTGTTCGAGGTCAACTTTGTAAGGAAACTGCTTGAAACCTCAAGCATTTTTAAGTCTTGATAAAAGCTGTAATTATATAGTTACTGTTACAATTATAGTTATAATTATACTTTCAATTATAGATACGGGGTATATAGATCCTACCTAATAATTAGAAGTTTCATGGTTGTACAGTTCATTAAAAATATTTTTTTTTGTAACTTATGAAATTTAATTTTATTTATCTTCATAAAATTAAAAAGTACGATACAAGGTCATATGTTTTTCAGAATTTTGAAAAAAAGCTAAAAATAAAATACAAGGTCATGATTTTTATCAGAATTTCGAAAAAGCGATTCTGATCTAAACTTAAATGTAACAGAACATTTAGATGAAATTTTTGCATTTATTTTTATATCAAATACGAAAGGTTTCACGCTAATTATGCAATGAAAACAAAAACTCCCACATTTAGATAAGGAAGTAAAAATACAATGTGATTAAAATTTTAAATAAAAGAAACTATGTCAAAAAGTAATATGAAAGACGAATAACAGCTGAGTAAAATACAAACGATTTAAGATTGGTATTACTATCAAACAAAGATTTCTATAGAAAGACAAAGGCAGTCCGAAATAATAATAATAATAATAATAATAATAATAATAATAATAATAATAATAATAATAATAATAATAATAATAATAGCAACAACAACAACAAAATAATAATAATAATAATAATAATAATAATAATAATATTAATAATAATAATAATAATAATAATAATAATAATAATAACAGCAGGACTTACATCAAGAACTCGAGGTCTTCCTAAAGTGAAGAAGTTACACAGTCCAAATCCAGGGGATTCCTCAAGTATTTCTTTCAGGTCTAGAAGCTGTCAAGAATGAAAATTAGTATACATTATACTCAAAGGGTCGTGCAGTTCATTATTATTATTATTATTATTATTATTATTATTATTATTATTATTATTATTATTATTATTATTATTATTATTATTATTATTATTATTATTATCTAACGAAATAATACAAATGATTATAAAGTCAACAAGGAAATGAGAACAATTATCATTTTACACAGAGTTAAGAACAGGATATCAGAACTGTCATTATCACTATTTTCATTATTATTTATATTTCAATTTGCTGAAGGTACTTTCCTCTGGAATAACCGTGGGGGCCAAGAACTTCCACAGCAAGGTCTTATCCAACAGACTTCCCACACGATAAAAAAGGAGTGAGGACTAAAGAAGAAAAAGTACTAGAGCCTGCCATATGTAGTGAACAACACAATAAACAGACAATGAAGGGCATAATTCAATAGATGAAAGCTACAAGAGCATAGAGAAGTATTTTTTCTCCATCCCCAGACAATGAAACTATGACAAAGACTAGTTCACAACCCTAGGCTGAGAGGCATGAGTTAAATGGTTACCACTCCGTGCAAAGCTACTAAATGTGGTCTGGAAGATAATCAAGGGAGGCCCAGTCTAAAGGAAGGGATGTCTAGAGCTCCCGAACTGGTTGGTATCATTACTTTATTCAGTCCATTTTCTGTGGTGACAAGACTATGACGGGCAGGATGACATCATGCCCGTTACAAAGTCAAGTGATTCAGAAAACACAAGGGTTCGTGACATTCGCGCTGTATATCAGTAATGGTTAAGTACGCAATGGTGTGCGTCACTAGGTCAAGAGAGGCTAAAGGAGTAATGTCCAATGAAATATCTGTAAAAGAGCTGAGGTACGCAACCTTGCACCTACTGTAAATGCCGCCTTAGTGAAAATAGGGAAAGGGTACATTACGAACAGTTTGAACCAAGATATCTTGGTGTCTATAAAAAAAGAGCCTTCGGTGATTAAACAATGCGATTGTCATCAATAGGAGATAGACTGAATTTGTCAACATATTAGGTTTGCCTATCAACAATATAAGGAAAGGATTAGCATAGTTACTCAAATACGCTGTATTATGAATTTTTTCTTCACGAGTATAAAGATGGGATTAACATAGTTACTTAAATATTCTCTTAATTAGCGTTTTCTTGCATGAATAGAAAAAAGGCGTTATTATAGTTAATCAAATACTCTGCCACCTATGTTTTAATTTACTTATTTAAGGCTGGAATTAGCATTAAAATCCAAACACTACGAATCATTAAAGAAATAAGCATAGTAAAATATATAATTAGCAAAGTTAGTCACGGAACAGGCATGGTGTCTTCAATGTTTTCTTCCACAAATGTAAGGACGTGATTAGCATATTAAGAGTCGAATACTTTGTCATTTACTATTCTTTCATGAATAAATGGACAGGATTAACTAAATACTACATACAGGTATGTATGTCAGGCCGAGATTAGCAGAAGTACCCAAGTACTCAGTGTAAACTACGTTTTCTTCCTTAAACATAAGGAAGTTACTTCTTTGCAGTACTTCCACATGAATCCAATGCAATTGAAAATAATGAAAATACCCAGGTTAGTAATAGGAAAATCCAAATAAAATTACTTGTGAGTAACTTAAGTATTTTAGTCAAGTTCCATGTGACAAACAATAATGATGAGTTCTCTTGTAGAAAAAAAAAAACAATTAGGCAGTTACAGATGACTAAAGCGGAATGCTCCCAAGTGATTTATATGGATGCATCTATGTTCCTATGTAAATGCTATGATACAACTAGGTATGTGTAATAGAACGTGTACTCACATCCTCTTTAATTGGTTGAAACCGTTCACTTCGTTTCAGGCGGTTCACCAGCAGTTTTAGCTCTTCCACCTACAATGATTAAAGTGAAATAGTAATAATTAGAATTCAAGTCTTTTTTTGTGGTAAGAGCCACGGTGTCACCATGTTATTTGCTACTTATACCCGTGGGGACGAGGATATAATTGTTCATGTGATAGTCTTATTTCTAACTAATTTCTAATGTAGATAAAAATATCAAAATATTTTTAGAGAAAAACGAGCACAGAGGCCTCACACACCAAATTACATACTTATGCATATTTGAGAACATTCTGTAGCGCTGACTTACCTGTCTCACTACCATCACAGGCAAATTCGGGAAGACCAGAAGGGGAACCACGGCAGAGACGAGAAACCCGGAATGCCAAATGAACGAAACTATGTTGTCGTGATGAGGGGAGATGAGAAGGAACGTGTTCATGATGCAACCTGGAATGGCCATGGAAAGAATCAGGGTAATTGGAAACTCCATGTACTTGTTGACCTCCCTCTGGAAGTCTTGTACGCGTAACGTCAGAGCCTTGAGTTCAACGAGAGGATTCCTTGTACCTGATCGGTTCACCTTTGCTTCCCCCACCAAGATGGCGGTGCTTCCAACATTGTGTGTGTCTGTGTCGTCCCATGTTTGTATGCTTACTTCTCTACGGATCGCGTCGTAGCAGGAGGAGATGAGGAACATCGAAGAACAATAGAAGGACATTGTAAAGCAGGTCGTGAGAATGTTAAATAAGAGCTCTGGCAGTTCGTGAAGTGACTCGAGAAGCAGCATGGAGTACATAATATTCACCAGAGAAATGGCTGCAGCGATGATGTAAGATGCAACAGGAGCGACGAACCAAAGCCTGACGTGGGTGCCACTAACAGGGGACGAGCGTGTTTGGGACAGAAGGTGAAACTCCTCCACTATCTTTAGGGTCGTTTCCTTCCTTCTTGCGAAGTAAGCTGTGATAAGCAGAGAGGTCATCAGGTTAACGACGTCTTCGATGGAAATCACGGTGATCAACGTCCGGCTATCCATTTGCCGATGGTAAGTAGCCAAAGACCACATTGTCAGAGCGATGTAAACACCAAAGGTCAAAATCACGACTGCTTGCATGACAGTCCAGCGATAGCACTTCTTGTAAAATGCGCCGTGACTCGATGACGCAGTCGAGCGCAAACACTTCTCGTAAGTGTGGTCCCAACTTACGAACGCAACAGACCGTCGCTCTGCTAATCCCTCCGGTCCTACGACTGGGCGTCTTCGTGTATAAGGAAACGCCCCGAGAAACTTTAAGAACAAGAGAGAGAAATCTAGTTGTTTTACCATCGGGAGCACCGTGGGACGCATGGGGAATCTATGTGTCACTTGATAAAGTTAAAAAATTGGGATTTTGTAAGAAATAGATTGGTTTTGTGGTTACAAAGGGTCGTGGGATTTTCCTATTAATTAACGATGATAAAGGCGTGTGGTGGATAAGGGCAAAAGAATCTCTGATTACCCAGTGAATGTCATTACGAATAGAAGTTTGCAAGAACAAAGTTTTCTCGTCAGTGGCTGCAGATAACAAAAAATACGTTGGGAAAGACAATGGACGACTTTGAAAGGACAAATGTGACCTTATCAGATGAGGTGCCCGGGTAGACTGAACACAGTACGAATCAATGAAACTCCTGTTAATGGGTCCATTATTAATGAATGTTGACACGAACAACATTACCTTGGACAAATTTTGTTTCGAGGAAACGGAGTTGTGTAAAGAATTTAGCATTTGCCGATGCAAAATGATCTAGAGCATTCATTATGACAAATATGTACACTCGTCTATTCACTGAAGGGCTGATCATTAAATGGAATAATAAACAGGAGCACATGGAAGTGTTTCGTGGTTTTGTTTATTTTCTCCTATACAAGAAAGCTTCTGCCATTACTGCAATTGCTTAGCAGTAAGTAGCTTTTGCTCAGGCAATTAAAAAAAACGCTTTCTTGTTTTCACAGAAGTATTCTTGAAACAGGATGATCAGTTGCAAGGTTACCGATACTGTTTTGAAAGAGCGAGAAGGAGACTGGAAGGCTTTTTATATGTTGGGAGGAATACAGAGGATGATAGAGAACTCCATATCATGGAGAGACTGGATGGTGTGTGTGTGTGTGTGTGTGTGTATATATATATATATATATATATATATATATATATATATATATATATATATATATATATATATATATATATATGATTATTATCACTTTTGTACGTGATTCATTTATCACACATTACCACAGGTGAAGAATAAGAAAAGGGGTGTAGGTCCTGACCGGTTTCGACTTTATTTCCAAGCCATTGACGAAGGACTGATACAGAGTATGGGAAGTCACAAATATATATACTACAAGAACAGTCTCTAACGGTTGTGTATGTTCGTCAGTACTGTTCTTGTAGTATATATATTTGTGACTTCTCATACTCTGTATCAGTCCTTCGTCAATGGCTTGGAAATAAAGTCGAAACCGTTCAGGACCTACACCCCATTTCTTATTTTTCACCTGTGGTAATGTGTGATACACACACACATATATATATATACATATATATATATATATATATATATATATATATATATATATATATATATATATATATATATATATATATATATATATATATATATATATTATAATTAGCAAGAACTCGCTAGCAAATTGCTTCCTCCTTTTTTTGTTTTCATTTACGTCAGAATACAAGGGATTAAAACCGATTGTAGGCCACTCCCTTTAAGTAGGTAATCCCTTTTCGAGGCAAAAGTGAATCTGTCTGGCTGCTTCTTTTCAGACCAACTGAACATGACTCAACTCCTTATGTGCTGGATGTACCCCCTGCCCCATAGGAGGAAATAAAAGCGACAAACAGACCAAGGCTCGCTCTCAGACGCGCACTGGACAAGATGATATGAAGAAGACCCCAAACCACTGCCATGGCCCTGGCCCAACGATGACCTTAACTCCTAACCACGTGGCCTTTCAAAGTATACTTTTCCTCCGTGCACTCCACATGTTCCCTTCGATGCTGGCCTGACCGATGACCCACTCCATTTGCCGGGCGTTTCGTGAAGTTCTCACGCCTTGCCCTTTAAGCTGAAGCCCCTGCATCCTACCACGTGGAAGATCGCACTCGCACTCGGAAATCGCAAGTCATCCACGGACCTCCTTCTGCGCTGGAACCAAATCTGCCTTATGGTAAAGTGCTCTGGAAAGACATCCATTCAGTCACGCTTTTCCTCGTAACATTTACTTAACTTGAGTGCCAGTAATCACCGAATCTCTTGTCAAATGTCCGTGCTCCTCAACTGTCGGCAGTGCTAAGCCATTATTAATTCATCGAAGCCCCTTGGCACCCTCAGTGTAGCTTCGAATTCATTATTCTTTTGTCTGTTTTCATTACTGGCGTATAATGTGCATATCTCTCATTTCAGAGGGACCCTAAATCGTGGAATCTTTTTGGACTGTGTCTGGAATCCCCCCAGTGTCACTCATTCCGTAGGAATCCCCTTCAGGATCAATAATCTACTTGCATTTCTCTTTCACGGACTAATGTTATTTATGTAAATACACTCCTGTAAGTTTGCCCACGTGTTTACGTAATATTTTACTTCAGTAGTTAGAGCCTTACTCTCATATAAAATCCCCCCTTTTTCCTCTTGTTTTATGTTTCCCTGAACCCACGAAGTCGGAATCACAAGGCTAAATTATCTGCAATTGTTGCTACCTGTCTCACAGAGAATATTTCAAACTAGATTGCCAGGAAAAACATAAAAATGGCAACCTGGCCATAGATCTCGTTTTGCAGTTGCAGTCCCCTCTAGTGTTGCTTTATTGCATTTGCAACTTGCCAGATCAGCTATTAGCAAAGCTAAGCTGGGTGCGGGACAAATTCCGAGCCTGTTATCCAGCACACAGATCCGGAAATTCCACGTAAGTAATTTGTTTATCTTAGCAAAACCTTTTTACAATCGTGACTGTTCCTAGGAAATAACTAGTGCTAACCATTCTTTGCTTCGAGGAATAGTGCAAAATTCCTCTGTGTTAAAATCCTTGCCATATTCTTTGCTTCGAGGAATAGTGAGAAAGAAATTCCTCTGTGATAAATTTTACTTCGCATTTTGGGTTAGCAAATTATTATTTAGGTGCGAATAAATTCCCACGTGGGACAAGACGAAGTCAGCTTGCATTGCTGAAAATACTTCTCTCAGTGTAGTTAAAAATCGAGTTGGTGTTAGGAACGCAAATTTTAAACTCCGCTTATAGGGGAAATTACTAGGTCATTTTTATTATTATCCTCTCAGACAACCGGGAAATTCCCCGGAGTCCCAGACGGTCTATAAATAGACGGGTTCATACACACAGAGTCTAAAAATAACTCCGGATTGTCAGACGACCTTTATCCCCCGCCCATGCCCGCGTGTGTGTCCTTTTTTTTTCATTCATTTCTCAGCAAACATTTCTCTTTGGGTGTTTCCCATTAGTAATGTCTAAGTCCTAAGGGACGAATCATATTTCCAAGTTCTATGGGCGAACCAAATAAAATTCTACGTCGCACGTGGCGAGAATTCCTCTACCAAATTCCAAGTCCTCAGAGACTCCTACTGAAACTCTACGTCGCACGTGGCGAGAATTCCTCAACCAAATTCAAAGTCCTCAGAGACCCCCAAAAAATTCTGCGTCGTGAGAAGCGAGAATTTCTAATTCCTGCGGGAAACCCAAAATCAAGTCCTTTTGAGACATTATATTAGTGTATTTCACACACCTCTAAGCCCTTATGGGACTGATCATTCTGGTCCGTTAGAACAACTCCTTAATTTCACGCTACAGCCAGCCAAGTCCGAGCTTGACATAAAATCCTGTTACGTCTTCCGAGACATATTAAATTTTAACAAAGTCTCCTCAGACTTATTGATCAACTGTCATATTCAGACAGATCCATTCTCCTGCAGTCTCAACAATTGAGTGTTTCAGATTCCTGCAATTGAGTCTTTTCAGACGTATTTGATTCATTAGAAAGTCCAGTCCATATAATCATTATTTCAAGATGGCTAATACCAGAGCCCAACAAAACGAGGACTTCAAATTCTACATGTCTGCTGGAAAGGACATGGACTATCGGGGCAAGATCTGAGAGAATGGGTTCAAGAGCGAGTGGACGATGCCAAGGCGGAGAGAGAGAGAGAACGGCAGGAGAGAGAGAGAGAAAGAATTGCCCAAGAGAGACGAGAAGACTTAGAACGTCAAGAACGGGAGAAAGAACGAATCGCCCAAGAATAACGGGAGGAGAGAGAATGGGAAGAACGAGAGCGACAGCGCGCCCAAGAGCTCCAGATGTTAGAACGACAGAACGCCACCCCACCTCCTGCGGCGGGAATGAGTGCCCTCAGCCAAGCTCACTCGTTCATGCCAAATGGACAGAGTCCGAACCCGAAGTATGGCTTGAAAGGGCCGAACGAGTCCTGGAGTGCTGCGACCTCTCCCCCGCGGAACTCTCCCTTGTTCTCACTAAATTCCTGGGTGGAAAAGCCCTCGTTGCCTACCATGCCCTTTCAGCAGTAGATAGGGGAAACTGGGAAGCCGTATGCCAAGCAGTTACGAAGGCGTATGAGATTACCCCCGAGCGGTGGAGGAGACGTTGGAGAGAGCAGCCAAGAGAAGCACGCCAGACTTGGTCAGATTGGGCGTACCATTCGGAGCGGGCATTAACAAAATGGCTCGATTCCTAAGGAGCCACGCGCGCCGCCGAGGTACTTGAAAAATTCAAGTTTGAGAATTTCCCGCGCTACGCCCCTTCTGCCCTCGCCACTCATGTAGTGGAAAAAGACCCAGCAACCCTCACCGAGTGTTGCCGGATAGCAGACATGTGGGAAACTCACCACCCTCAAGAAGGATCCATGGGGCGGAAGATAAATTCCCCGTCCCTCCTCGGAGGATCAAATTCCCACAAGAATGGGAACTCGGGCAAGCCCCTAACTTGCCATTATTGCAAGAAGACGGGGCATTTCTCCGAACAGTGCCGGAGCAAGAAACCAGCACTTCTCTCTCTCGGAAAACCGCCCAATAACTCGCCTGTGCCCTCCACAGGGGCAGCGCGGAAAGACTTCAGCCAGACCTTTTGCACGGCGTGCAAGGTTTATGGCCATTCTCCTGCATGGGCGAAATGCCCGAACAATAATAAATCAAACACTCCCACCGTCGCCTTGGCCGTCACAAATCCCAAGTCATTAGGCCCTCCCGCCGAAGGGCCCGTATATGTGGCCCCTCCATGAAGCAGCCACCCCGTGCGCCGAGTCACGGCATTCGAGGACTCGGGCGCGCAAATCTCCCTCACATGAAGGGACAGAGTTCCCTATGGAGCTATCGTAAATAGATGAAACCTCGTCACGATCGAGGGAGTAAATCAGTTTAAAATGATACTCCCTACGGTCCAATTGAGAGTCACAAGACCTCACCAATCCAAAATTTGCAATCTTGCAGTAGCAAGCCATCTCCCCGGAGGCTATGACGTCATCCTGGGACAGGACGTTCAGTCCCCACAGAATTCATGATACTCCAGGGGTCCACATTCCCTGAATCATTCCTCGGGCGCGAGTAATCCTCCCCCGCTTCTCCCTCAGTCAAGACTGGTGCCCTCTGGGTACCAGGAGGACGTGCAGTCCCTACCAGTGCCACCTGAGTACGATGTACAGTGGCCCCCTCGATCGTTTCCTGATCCAATTCCAGTGCCCAGCCCTGCCTCAGTGCCAGTGCCAGGGCCCCAATCAGATCTCCCTCCCAGAGATGCCAAATTCCTGCCGGTGCCACTTGCATGCACCGAGCAGTGCCAAGCTTCGTCCGTCCTGACCGACGAGCACAAGAAACCTCTGATAGTGCCTGGCTCTGGCCTAGTGCCAGCGCCAGAGCACTACCCCGATCTCCATTCAAGGGATCCAACTCAGGACCCCCTCTCTTCCCCCGGCCTGGCACCGCTACCAGCGTCGGTAAAAGAGACGGTTCCTCTTGACCACAGTGGAAGCTCACCTGCAGGTGCGGCCTCGCAACCTGTGCCTGAGCTGGTCATTGATACCTGCGAGCCACTCACGCCGCCCCCGATCGCCTCCTCTCTGCCTCAGCCCGTCGCCGACGTAATTGCAAGTCAGGATTCTGCCATATCTCACTTGGCCGATGAACTGCAAGAGATGCAACTGATCATGGTAGAACAAGCACGGAAAACTCCTGCGTCAGCTGTCGTAGCAGCAGGCCCAGGTGGCACTTCGTGCCGCCCTCCAGTCTCGGGCCCTCCGCTTCCCTGGCCGAGGACGACTGTCCCATTAAGAAAGGTTCGAGGCGAAATTACCACAGGCGTGAGAATTTCCAGATAGTTTACAAAGAGCTCTAGAGCTCCCCTGGCACCTGTGCCACCATTTCATTTTTCGAAGATCTTGGTACCTCTAATCCAGAAGGGGATGTCAGGCCCTCCAGTATCTTCTTCCGTTCCTCACGAACCTCTATCCCATATCATTTCTTATTTAATCCTTTTCTTAAAATTATACCCACAAGAAGCAATTAAGAATGGGATACCATTCCCCGCAAATGTATAAATCATTAAGAATAACAAAGTGGGAAGTGGCATGCCCTTGCGCCCTACCTTGGCACCGGGCGTGTGTGTCAGTTCTTCCTGAAGGAGTCGTGCCCTTTGGGTGCACTTTACTCGCCATGGGGCTGAAGTGATAGTCCGGGCCGTAATTTATAGACGAGGGACGATAAATTCCCGCATAACACAATAAAACCCTCACTCTTTTTTCCTTAGCTCTTTTGCCAATATCATTTACTCTCTTTTAGTTATTTATTTATCTTTCCTTTTAATGAATCGCGAATCATAGACTCTTGCCCTTGTGATTTTAAATGCCCCTTTCGTAAGCTCCAAGAGACGTGTTCCGCCTTTCATATGAGGTCATGTTTTCATTCGTAACAACCAGATAATTTTTCCTTTTGATATTATTATTATTATTATTATTATTATTATTATTATTATTATTATTATTATTGTTTTTTTTCTTTTTCCCCTTCCTTCCTTCTAAGAACTCTGTTTTGTCCTAGACCCCACGTCTTTTGTCTGCTCACCCCGTCATAACATTGAGTGTCTATTTGTAGCTCGTACCCGAGTTTGGGCAGTGGACTCATTAAATTAGCGTAGTTTAAGGTTAGCGAATTAAAACTCGCGAATACTCTCGCTCACCTACAAATGTCAAAACATCCCAGAGTAAGGGTCGGGTTGGCGAATGAGGTATAGTCCTTACGATATCATGTAAAGGGGATGCCCTTTACAAAAATAAACGCTGTTTTATCATTTATACAGCCTCTTCAAGGCAGACTGTGCCAACCACATGCATTTAGGGGATATCTAAAATTAAGTAACCATGTATTTTAATTCTTGAACAATAACCTTTCTTTTCATTTGTTTACCATACTTGGTCTTATAATCCTAATTAATTAACATTCTTCGAGTCACTTTATAAAGTTATCAATGTGTAACCAAATCCAAAGTAATTACTCTTTTGTAAGTGTTGAAATTACCTTGTGTCCTGTTAAAAAAAATTTGTTCCAGCATGTTATTAAAAGTAATGTCGCAGTTTCATAAATCCTTAGGAGTAAAGTTCATTGCAAGGCAGAATGTAGAATAACCTAAAGCATTTGCCGCTTATTCTTGTATATCGATGTTCACACCCAAATGAGGGTGTGTACATCATCTTGTGTGGGGAGCTATTATAATTAGCAAGAATTCGCTAGCAAATTTCTTCCTCCTTTTTTTGTTTTCATTTACTGTCTGCTGATCGATATTTCGCACGGTCAGAATACAAGGGATTAAAACTAATTGTAGGCCACTCCCTTTAAGTAGGTAATCCCTTTTCGAGGCAAAAGTGAATCTGTCTGGCTGCTTCTTTTCAGACCAACTGAACATGACTCAACTCCCTATGAGCTGGACGTACCCCCTGCCCCATAGGAGGAGATAAAAGCAACAAACAGACCAAAGCTCGCTCTCAGACGCGCACTGGACGAGATGGTGTGAAGACGACCCCAAACCACCGCCATGGCCCTGGCCCAACGATTTCCTTAACTCCTAACAAGGTGGCCTTTCAAAGTATACTTTTCCTCCGTGCACTCCACATGTTCCCTTCGATGCTGGCCTGACCAATGACCCACTCCATTTGCCGGGCGTTTCGTGAAGTTCCCACGCGTTGCCCTTTAAGCTGAATCCCCTGCATCCTACCACGTGCACATGGAAGATCGCACTCGCACTTGGAAATCGCAAGTCATCCACGGACCTTCCTCTGCGCTGGAACCAAATCTGCCTTACAGTAAAGTGCTCTGGAAAGACATCCATTCAGTCACGCTTTTCCTCGTAACATTTACTTAACTTGAGTGCCAGTAATCACCGAATCTCTTGTCAAATGTCCGTGCTCCTAGAGTGTCGGCAGTGCTAAGCCATTATTAATTCATCGAAGCCCCTTGGCACCCTCAGTGCAGCTTTGAATTCATTATTCTTTTGTCTGTTTTCATTACTGGCGTATAATGTGCATATCTCTCATTTCAGGGGGACCCTATATCGTGGAATCTTCTTGGACTGTGTCTGGAATCCCCCCAGTTTCATTCATCCCACAGGAATCCCCTTCAGGATCAATAATCTACTTGCATTCCTCTTTCCCGTACTAATGTTATTTATGTAAATACACTCCTGCAAGTTTGCCCACGTGTTTACGTAATATTCTCCTTCAGTCGTAAGAGCCTTACGCTCATAAGAAATCCCCCCTTTTTCCTCTTGTTTTATGTTTCCCTGAACCCACGAAGTCGGAATCACAAGGCTAAATTATCTGCAATTGTTGCTACCTGTCTCACAGAGAATATTTCAAACTAGATTGCCAGGAAAAACATATATATATATATATATATATATATATATAATGTATATATATGACTTTTTTTATCACATCACCGTGATTCATATTCAATCAGTAACTACAAACGTCCTTTAATATCCAATTCGCTCTACCTCGGAAATAATATATTTTCATATATGTTACCGAGTTCTTGTCTTCGATGGTTCGAGCCCACGAGACGACGAACTTATTATCAACTAAAAATTCCCCTTCGGTAACATATATGAAAATATATTATTTCTGAGGTACAGCGAATTGGATATTAAAGGACGTTTGTAGCTTACTGATTATATATATATAAATAACCATTTCCGCTGACAGTCACAGAAACTGAGGTGACATCTCATTTTACCTCAATATGCTCTCCTTCGCTTTATTCTTCTTTTGTTCCACCTTCTCTCCTCTATTTTTTTTTATATTTTCGTTTCATTTTCATCATTCTGCCCTTATTCCACTGCCGTTTTATTCTTTTTCCCTTTCATTCCATTCTCTTTCGCTCAAGACTGCCTTCATTGCACATCGATTTCCAATACTCTCGCCTTTACGTCAAATCCCATGAATAGTTCAATGGCGTTAACTTTTCCCAATATTTTCTGATAAGCAACAAATGTAACGGTGATTGTGCATTTGTGTGTGTGTGTGTGTGTGTGTGTGCTTTGAGAGAGAGAGAGAGAGAGAGAGAGAGAGAGAGAGAGAGAGAGAGGAAGGGGGGGGGGGGGGGGGGACGGTGTTATTACTACGGCTACCACTCCCACTGCTATCACCACTACCTTGTTGGCTAATGCTTTATGGTTCTCAAAGCATCAACAGCGACAATAACAACAGCATTGAAAAGCATATTATCAATGACAGCAGTACAGTAATGCTAGCAGTAACTGCAGTAGATACAACAGCAATTGCCGTATTAAGCGGTGTTAACTGTAATGAAGTCCAAACAGCAAAGTACTTCATAATATTAATGTACAACGAGGTAATATAGTATCCTTGAAATATTTTATCAACTAGAAGTTTTCTGTTGTATTCAAAGAAATATACGATGGAAACTTCTCAACAATAAAGAAAGGCATTTTAAAAATGGGTAATAATAATAATAATAATAATAATAATAATAATAATAATAATAATAATAATAATAATAATAATAATAATAAAAGACATGAAAATAGAAATAAGAAGGATATGGGATATGCCAACGGAAATTGTACCCATAATCATAGGAACACTAGGCACGATCCCAAGATCCCTGAAAGGAACCTGGAAAAACTAGATGCCAAAATAGCTAGAAACAGCGCACATAGTGAGAAAACTGATGGACTCCTAAGGAGGCAGGATCAACCCGGAACCCCACACTATAAATACCACCCAGTCGAAAAGGATGACTGACATAGAAAAAAAAATAATACAAGGTATTTAATGTGTCTGACAATAAGCAGCGCAAAGAGAAACTTAAAATGCCTATATATCGATTTTCCTTAAAGTAAACGACAAGGTTACGCTTGTGATCCCGTAAAATTAGAAATCTTTCATTAAACCTTCATGGTTATGGAAGTGTAGACTAAAATGGCATTTTCGTTTTTTGGTGAAATCTCCTAGGTAATAAGCTCCATAGGTGTTATTTTTCCTAAGTCACCCCAAAAGATTTCTTTTTTGCACTTCGATAATTTGTCATGTTACCCCATAAGTGAAGATGGTGAATGACTAACAGTGGTGGAGGGGATAAAATACATGGAAATTGGTGGAAGGGGTAAAAAACCACAGGTGAAAGTGAAGGAGGGCAAAATTTCATAGATGGTTGTGGATGGAATAAAACACCGTGTACGGCTGTGGAAGTCAGAATACTAAGAATGGGTGAAGGGGAATAGAATACATGCATAGTGGTGAAAGAAATTACAACGTCGTAAAGGGGTACAATATACAACAGACAGTGCTGGAGGGGAATTACAATTCACTGATGGTGATGAAATGGGATATACTACCACTTACGGCAGTGGAAGGCAAAGAATTATATGGCTGGTGGTGGTAGTATGTGATTAGATAACCACAGTTGGTTTTGTAGGGGATAGGTCACTGAAGATGTTTGTAGAAATAGTATGTCAAGGTCGGTGGTGGAGAGTTATCAAAACAATGGTGAAGATGGATAGAATACAAAAGACGGTGCAGTAGGTAGATTAAAACCCAATGGAGAGTGGTGGAGAGGGATAGAATACCATTAATAAAGGCAGAGGATAATTAGATTACCATACATGATAGTACTTGGGGACTGAATATCAATTAACTTTGTGGACGAAATAGAAAGCCACTGCCAAGGGTGAAGATAAATTAAATATCTCAGATAGTGGTGGATGAGGTAAGAATGCCAGACTGTGATGGAAGGAAAAGAATACATCTGACAGTGGTGGAGTGAATTAGAAAATCACAGAATAGGGGAGGGGTATGGAATATCAAGGATGATGGTGCTAGGATCAGATAGAATACGTCAGATGCATGATGGTGATAGGCGATAGAATGACACAGGTAGTGATGGAGAGTGATTAGATTTCCAGGAACAGCGGTAGAAGGGAATGAGATACCAAGGATGAAGGTGGAGGTGTGCCTGCTATTGCTTGGTAGATATATCTACCATCTAATTGGCACAACTCTCTGTGGGACCCAATCAGCCACCATCTCATCAGTATACACCATCACCCTACACCACTTCCTACAGGAGTTCCCCATGTCTTTTGGCTAGGCCTTCATCAGACTCCTAGAGTACCCAGCAAACAACTTCCTCCAACGCTTCAGCAGGTTCCCTAGTTCACTCCAAGCTGTGCTGCTTGCCACTCAAAAAACTGCTCACCACTTAAAAGGCCTTCAGAGAGATAGAAGGAATGAACCTTTGATTGAAGGCATCCAGCCACTGGGCTTCACCTCTCCACATGGTCAAGAAACCTGATAGATCATTAAGCTCCTCCTAAGACTACAAGTGACTAAGACCTCAAACAGAACATGACCAATATCCGCTTCTCTACATGAAGATCACATCCACCTTCCATGAGGTAAGAATCTTCCCTGAGGTTGACCTAATAAAGGGGTGCTTCAAGTTCCAGTGTACCCAAAAGATATACTAAAAACAGCAATCATCACTATATTTGGATTGTACACTTCAATTAGTCAACATTGTTCTCCCAAAATCAGGGGCTACATTCCAAAGGCTGATGGATAACATCCTGGGCAACCTCCCCTCCTGAATATGTTAAGTTAGTAATATACTCATTTTTTTAAAAAAGCAAAAAGAATGCCAACACATTAGGGCTGTACTATTCCTCCTACGGGACAACGGCCTAAGGGCGTTATGCATCTTCAGTGTCCCCTCTGTAGAGTTCTTGGGAAATCACGTTTCTAAGAACAGTGTATGTCCACTGCCCTCCAAAGTGTCAGTTGTCAGGAATTATCCAACCATGAATACCATCAAGGAACTCGGAGAATTCATGAGAATGGTAAGTCACTACAATTGATTCCTCGCCAGCATCACCAAAATCACAGCTCCACTCTGCAGCACCATCAGCTTCAATGCCAAAACACTCACATGTGGCTCTAGTGAGCAAGACTCTTTCAAAGAAAAGACGGAGCCCTTGCCCACTCCAAGACACTGGTATTTCCTAACCCCAGGCCACATTCACACTTACTATCGATGCAAGCAACAGCACTACAGGTGCTGTCATAAAGCAAGAGACCAATGATACCAATAAACTCTGTGGTCTCTTCATTCCTAAATTAACAGCATTAGGAAAAAATACTGTACATTTCATGAATAACTCCTCGCCATGCACATAGCAACCAGATACTTCCGAAACCAACTCAAGGGTACACCTATCACCATACTGACAGATCAGCAACCTCTTCCTCATGCCCTAATGCAGCATATAACCTGGTTGTCAATGACTTGGCTACAAATACCCACAATCTCTTAAAGCAGCGCTCATCAACAGGTGCAGTGGCCCTGACTGGAAAGCGCAACTACTCTGAGTACTTCTTGGTCTACGTACAATCCCAAAATAAGAAGTGAACGCATCACCCACTGAAATGGTGTTTAGGGGCCCCATCAGAGTGCCAGTTGAATTCTCCTCCTGGTGATGCTGATCACCCACACAAAGAACTGGAAAGACTACGAGAAGTTATCATTAGTTATTGGTAGATTCTGATTATAAATCCAGACATACAAAGACTAGAAAAAAAAAAAAAAAACATTCATTCTGAATCAACTGAGTACATGCCGTTTTCATATTCATTAGAAATGAATACCACAATTTTTCCCTAACCCCACTAAACACTGGTCCATACTCTTTCACCAAGAGGAAAAAACAAAAGTTTATAAATTACTCAATATGGCAAGTATCAGTGGACAGACTAAAACCGTCTTTCCGGGGGGATGAGGACAAGCCCCTATCGGCTTATCCAGGATCGGGCAGCGAATGTAACTCTCTATTACAACAGTGTGATTAATTAACAATGAAACAGTGAAAAAACACGTACATTTCTAATTAATTCGTTCAAGGGTAAGCATGTACGGTTTCAGTGAAGCCATTCAATGAAAAACTGTGCATTCATATTTATTTCAATGGTATTTTAATAAACACATAACATTTAGTGATTAGTGTGGGCCAGTAATGAACTGTAAAAATATACGTATTGAGCAATGCAAGTGATAAACGCAATCAATTTTGATAAGACATTAGATGAAAATGACTTATGTTATTATATTTCTGAACGACTACACTGAAGTTTATGTTAATTTTCATAAATTTATTTCTGTTCGCTCCATGCTTAGCGGGTGTTCACACCAGTGTTTATTTGCACACTATTTTTCAGTTTGAATCACCACGTATCTGTCGTTATCTACTCCTTGCTATGGTAATTTGTGCAATACCTGCTTACAGATTCTTGGCTTCGAACTCTTTTACAGGGTTTTCACATGTTGCCTACCAATGTTTACCCAAATACCACTACATCTAAGATAAGTATATATGTCTCTATGTTCCTTATCATTTTGTGCACCAATAATTATGCGTGTATTATATTTCACTGTGTATCCAATCTTGTTGGATGACGTTCCTGTATTATACAGTAAGGTATACCCATGATTATTTGTATATAAATTTTTTGTATACTTTTTTATGGTATAAACACATCCTTTGCTTTTGCCACTACCTCTCGTGACTAAGTATCAAATCGGCTGTGAGAGCATTTAGCTTAAAAGTGGTGGGGAATGGTTGCACAAGTCGCTGTTTAAAGAACTATGATTTCGCTTTTGTTTAATTTCAAGACTATTGCTATCTCCGTGAATTAACGTCATATCTATTTACACTGAAAGTGAAACATTCATGTATTTTTAATATCACTATTATTATTTCCTGTAAGTGTACATCAGAAATCCTAACATGTAACTGTGCCATTCTTCACAGATATTCCATTTTCTTTTTTTAAGGAGAGGGGTAGGGGCCACGTATTGACCACACGCCACTGCAGAACCAGATTTAGCTGGTAAGATCGGCAGGTAGTCAGGAGCCTCCTCTTGGTGCTAGTACATCACAGGCATCACCTGAACTACGCCGTCTGTGAAACCACATTTCCGTCCACAGACAATCAATAGCGGATCAAATCGCCACAATAAATTGTTATGGGCTGAGCAAGAGCCCGTGCTGGCATAATCATGAACGTTCACAAGACAACCTCCTGAACTGTCTGTTTATACTGGATATTCAAGACATATGCGACCAGACTGAGACTAAGTTAAGAAGCAGGGACACCGAGGGTATACTACTAGAACCAGTGGGTCATAGTGAGGCTTGAAAGCCAAAGGAGTGAATAAGAGACTGAGCTTAGTTTGGGAGGTCTTAGTAATTATACACCCTATCATTTTAGCCTTACATGTTTTGCTCATTGTTAAAAAAAAACTCCCAAAATCTTTCTTTAACGACGGAGCTCATGAGACTAGAATATGAAAATTATTCTCTTCAACTGCAAATACTTAAAGCATCTGTCTTTTTTAGTTTTCTGTAGAAAAAAACTATTGAGATGGCTATTTGTCTGTTCGTCTGCACTTTTTCTGTCCGCCCTCAGATCTTAAAAACTACTGAGGCTAGAGAGCTGCAAATTGTTATGTTGATCATCCACCCTCCAATCATCAAATATACCAAACTGCAGCCCTCTAGCCTCAGCAGTTTTTTTTTTCTTTTATTTTATATTAGGTTAAAGTTAGCCATGATCGTGCATCTGGCACCACTATATGTGCCAACAACACAGACCACCACCGGGCCGTGGCTGAAATGTTCATGGGCAACGGCTAAAGGTTTCATGGGCCATGGCTGAGAGTTTCATGGAGCATTGTACACTGTACAGAAAATTCGATTGCGCCGAAGAAACTTCGGCGCATTATTTTCTTGTTATTTTTGAGACAAATTTCTGGAACACAATATTAGACCTGACAATTCTCCAGCTTAATCATTAAAATGCCAAAGTTTAACACTGATTAACAACAAAACATCAGAATTATTTAAAATAATACATAGTCGACCTGTTAACATGACTAAAACTTTATGAAGGTTATCATATTAATAACAATCGTAATATAAAAAAGTCCTAATACTAAAATGAACATCCGTATTATGCCTCTCCATTTCATAGAATAACTTAATCCTGGTGCGATGAAGTACATTCTCAGCCTCATTTTACTGAAAATAATGAATAATCCCTGCGAAGCAAAGATATTGCCATTAATATCACAAACTTCCCCATCTGAAAAGAAAAAATGCTGTCTTTTGATAAAGATTAACGAATAGGTCCTCATTATACAAGGACGCTGCAAAATTATCTAAAACTGCCATTTGACGAGAGGAACACGTGCATAATCCGGAGGAATATCTATGCGGGTAATTTGATCATCTAAACCATTTGTCATTTTATCACCGTCGTTAAGATTTCTTATTCGCCTTCTTCTTCGGGAGGGACACAAAGAATCTAATGTTTCTCTTAAACAGTTTTACTGCCAAGGGAGAGAAAACCCGAGGTCGTTCCTTCAAAGATTTCCACATGTAAAACCAGACCCAGGGTAACCTTGGAGTCATAAAATTCCGAATGGCTCGCCTCGCTGCAGTCATTGGGATCTGACATCCCTTAATTTTCCACGGATTTCTTTCAGTTTCTCCTCTTACTGTTTAGCGAAATCTTCCTGATATTCCTCAAGTTCGTTAACTTTTCGGCTGTTTCCAGACTTAGACTTCTGTCTTCTTTTTATTGTTTTATATATCTCTGATTTTCATAGACTTGAAAATCTGCTTTCCGTTTCTTTTTTTGGTTTTTGTATGTAACATGAAATCGTTGATAATTATTCTGTCATTTTCCTTCTAATTATTTTGTTTCCCGGTTATCATTGAAAAATTCTTCATTTCCCTTAAATATCGTTTGTACGTTTGTATTATTAATTATTTGATGACATTTTGAACTACATTGTGTTGATAAATACAGGAATCAATATATGGTTTGTAATTCTCAGATTTTTTCTTCTTCTTTCAACTGAAGTTATTTAACAAGAAATTTCATAATATATTCTGAATCCTTCTCACTCCACCGGACCGCTTCTGTGTAATTATATATATATATATATATATATGTGTGTGTGTGTGTGTGTGTGTGTCTGTGTGTATATATATATATATATATATATATATTTTTTTTTTTATTTTTTTTTTTTTTTTTAACTTCTCCGTTAAATTAAGGAGATATGCGCATCTACTCTGTGGCAGTTAGTAATCTGGGGAGTACAAAGATCAATGACTCATTCTTCCCTTCTACTGGCAAGCTTTCGAATTTTCTCCGTGCTTCTGTTCATCTTGCCGTCCATAACCTTCCTAAAAAAAAAAAAGAGCAATTCAGCGTCTTCCTTCTTGACTGGGCTTTGTACTTTATCTTCTTTTCTTCGATTTGTTCGCCCTGTTTGTTTGGCCTCTGCATGGAAATATAGGAATGTTTGTTGTTCCTCTTTTATTATGTTAATATCATTCCTTTTAATGAGGCCTTCCTCCATTGTCCGTTTCTCACTTGGTCCTCATTAGCATATTAATTGGAACTGTGATATTGAGTTAATTACAAGGGTCCTTTTCATTCGTTGCTTGATCTTGTTAAACTCTCTCTCTCTCTCTCTCTCTCTCTCTCTCGTTCCTCGCTGGGTGAGCGGGTTCCGTTCCCAGCTACCACTCTGTTGGTCGCGAGTTCGAATCTCCGACCGACCAGTGAAGAACAAGAGGAATTTGTTTCTGGTGATTGAAATTCATTTCTCGCTATAATGTGGTTCGGATTCCACAATAAGCTGTAGGTCCCGTTGCTAGGTAACCAACTGGTTCTTGGCCACGTAAAAATAAATCTAATCCTTCGGGCCAGCCCTAGGAGAGCTGTTAATCAGCTCGGTGGTCTGGTTAAACTAAGATATACTTAACTTTCTCTCTCTCTCTCTCTCTCTCTCTCTCTCCCTCTCTTTACAGAGAAATATCGGTCAAATTCAAGTATTCTGACGAGTCCTCCACCTCAGTGTTCCTGTACTAAACGAAAAAAAAATTAAATATTTTGAAAATCCTTGCTTTCTCTCTCTCTCTCTCTCTCTCTCTCTCTCTCTCTTCTCGCTTATATGAATCGATAAAAATCAAGTCTTTTGAGAAAATTCCTCCTTATCTCTCTCCCTCTCTGTGTTATCTCTTGAAAATATCAATTAAAACCTAATATTTTCAGAAATTCTCTCACGCTTTGAGGTAAATATCAATTTTTAGCTTAAAGAGGAGTGTGTTATTCTCCAGGAGGGTATGAATAGTCTCTGTCGCGTCGCTCATTTGATAAGCGGTCTAAAAAAGCTTCGTGTTTTCGTCCACTGGTTTTACCAAGACCTTTCCGTCTTCAGATAGATTTTGACCGAAAATGAGCGTCAGCTGCTTACACATATATTATTTCCTCTGGTAAAGGTGTCACCTCCGCTGTCTCTATAGGAAAAATTCCGAGATCGATCCGAAGGAAACCGGTTTGGGCCCGTTTCCCAAATTTTCAATTGTGCCCATTGGCTACTCACAGTGAATAATATACCTGGAGGTTAGTCGACTGTAGTGGGTTGTAACAAGTGCAGAGAGGGGCATATTATTGCAACCCCATCCCAGAAGATTTGCTCAGAACTGGAAAGTTAAAGCTTTCTGGAGCACTCTCTCATTGGAGAAGAGACGCATAGATGAAAATATACGATTTCTGTTGTATTTTCTCTAATTTATTCCTTTCGCCTTTTTCT
>JANJGK010000031.1:6468898-6494755 GCA_039081455.1 Macrobrachium rosenbergii | reverse complement strand
CGGTGAAACAGTGTAGGTGACTCACTGTTTCGCCGTGTTTAGTACTAGCTCCTGGGGGGATCAAATGTCCCCTAAGTGCATTACGCGTGATGACTGAAATTTCAGTCATTACGCGTAATGACTGATTACGCATGTTGACTGTAAAATATATATATATATATATATATATATATATATATATATATATATATATATATATATATATATATATATACATATATATATATATATATATATATATATATATATATATATATATATATATATATATATATATATATATATATATATATATATATATATATATATATATATATATATATATATATATATCCGCAAATGCTAGAGTAAAGAACATGCTCTAAACACAGTGGACATTCAATTAGGTACAGCCATACAAAGCTAACTGCTTTAGCAACCACAAGCCACCCACAGAGACACAGATATTAAGCACAAAGAAGATGGTTATGAGTGTCTTTTTGTTCCTGAAGCATCGCTACATTGAATACCCAGGTGTCTTCAGACTATATTTCCTCCTTCAGTAAAAGAAAGCTACACTGGAAGCCATTAGGGCTTTCTGAAGAGGCAGGGGACCCATTTTTATCCGATTAAAACTGTAAGATTTTTCCTTTTACTTCCACTTAAAAGATTAATTAAACTTTTCTACAAAAAGAAAATCGTCATGAGATCACTAACTGAACACCGTCTACATTATTGCAAATTATGACTATACCGTATCTACCGATCCTCTTTATTAATTTTAGTTCACCACGCTGAATCTATGATTGTATCTAAGTACGCACAAACATCATATATATGTATATGTAATGTATGTATATATAATGTATGTATATACATAATGTATATATATAATTATTGCAAATTATGATTATACCGCATCTAATGGTCGTCTATCATTATTCATGCTGAATCTATTATTGTATCTAAGTACATTTTAACATATGTATGTATGTGTATATATGCAATATATATATATATATATATATATATATATATATATATATATATATATATATATATATATATATATATATACACATACACACACACACACACATATATATATATATATATATATATATATATATATATATATATATATATATATATATATATATACATATACATATATATATATATATATATATATATATATATATATATATATATATATATATATATATATATATATATATATATATATATATATATATATATATATATATATATATATATATATATATATATATATATATATATATACATATACATATATATATATATATATATATATACATATATATATATATATATATATATATATATATATATATATATATATATATATATATATATATATATATATATATATATATAATCATGAAGCTACAAATGTCGCTTAATATCGAAATTCACGCTACCCCCGGTATATCTCCGTTGGAGAATTGTCGCCGAAGGGGAATTTATATAAGTGATAAATGAATTGGAATCGTGGGGACACGAACCCGCGACGAAAGCCTATTCAGCGACTCCAGTTGACGTAAACCATTGAGCCACCCGCGACGAAAGCCTATTCAGCGACTCCAGTTGACGTAAACCATTGAGCCATCTTGATGGCTCAATGGTTTACGTCAACTGGAGTCGCTGAATAGGCTTTCGTCGCGGGTTCGTGTCCCCACGATTCCAATTCATTTATCACTTATATAAATTCCCCTTCGGCGACAATTCTCCAACGGAGATATACCGAGGTAGCGTGAATTTCGATATTAAGCGACATTTGTAGCTTCATGATTGTATATAAATCACGGTGTGATAAAAATTTCATATATATATATACACATACATACATACATATGTTAATATGTACTTAGATACAATAATAGATTCATTATGAATAATGAAGGACGATCATTAGATGTGGTGTAGTCATAATTTGCAATAATGTAGACAGCGTTCAGATGGTGATCTCATGACGATTTTCTATTTTTAGAAAAGTTCAGTGCTTTTATTAAGTAAAACGAAAAATCATAAAGTTTTAATCGGATAAATGCTAAATAATCTTTCTTTTTGACCTGACAGGAATTATAAAAACGGAGACAATTTCAGATAAAGTTAGCAAAGATTATTATGCAGCGGATGCATATATCGAAAAAAAATAGACTATCCAAAAGAATAGCAAAGTTAAGAAGTAATAAAAAAGTAAAAAAAATGCGCCGAAGTTTCTACGGAGCAATCGAGTTTTCAGCCATGGCCCGGTGGTGGCCTGTCCTATAGCGCTGCCAGACGCACGATCACGGCTAATTTTAACCTTGAAATAAAAACTGCTGAGGCTAGAGGACTGCAATTTGGTATGTTTGATGACTGGAAGGTGGGATAATCAATATACCAATTTGTAGCATTCTAGCCTCAGTAGTTTTAAGATCTGAGGCGGACAGAAAAAGTGCGGACGGACAGAGCAATAGCCATCTCAGTAGTTTTTTTTTTTTTTTTTTTTTTTTTTTTTACAGAAAACTAAAAATGCCTTCGTCTCAGTTCACGTCTTTTTTTGAAGAATATTAGATCGGGGTGAGTGCACATCGCTGTCCCAGTTTTCCCAAAGGAAGTACAGCCACTTATTCAACCTTACTTCTCGAAGAAAAACGTTTTCGAATGTCTGGTAGTTTCTGATTAACTGATGATGCGTCTGGTACATTATTATATTATACTTCTTTTGAGCTTGTAATGCGCACAAATACTCACATATCCACAAGTTTATACCATCAGCTCCATATTGAAACCCTTTGCAATACTGTTAGAAACTTGTGGACGAACTTAGTACTGTGCTATCCGATCTCTTACACCTAATTGTTGAACCTTCCCTTTAGAAACATTCTCTAGCTCGACCTTTCCAAACGACATATGGCGTCTTTAACCTCTATCTGCTTCCCGAGAGTTCTAACTTTTACGATTGCTAAAGACTTCCAAGACTTTACCTACCATCTAATTTATTGGAAACTTTAAATACGCATTCCTTCTTCTGCAATTACCTTTGTAACTTTAGGGACTTCTATCCCATTTCACCCATTTGTCTTAAACTTTCTAAGGATCCTTTGTGGACCCTCTTGAAATTTCTAAGAATAGAATAGAATATAGAATTTAGGCCAAAGGCCAAGCACTGGGGTCTATGAGGTCACTCAGCGCTGAAAGGTAAATTGAGAGTAGAAAGGTGTAAAGGGGGAAACACTCACCGTTGCACTATGAAGCAAGTGTTAGGAGAGGGTGGATAGCAAGATGGAAGAGAATATGAATGGAGGTACAGTAAAAGGAATAAAAGGGGTTGCAGCTACGGGCCGAAGGGAAGCTGCAAAGAACCTTATGTAATCCCTACAGTGCACCGCGTGAGGTGCACTGACGGTACTACTCCCCTACGGAGATGGAAATTTCTGAGGACTCCTTGCTTATGGCTCTAATCATCTTATTGAACTTAAGTCTTGCTTTTTCCAGAACTATTCTATATATGATGTTGACTGAGCTGCTTTCCCGCTATCACCTATTTACATTGAGAGTTCCGCCAAGATTTTATGTTTACAATCGTGTTTAATTAATTCTTTGTTTTCTAAGCTTAGATATACGTTAATAGGAAGGCTGACTCTTAATCTTCCAGTCCCCCCAACCCCGCCCCCCCACCAAAATTTCCAGAAACGATGGCAAATCTTGAAGGAATTTAACGCAGCGTTCTCTGTAATGAGGACATAATTCAAGACCTGTTGTCGTAAATAAAAGATGAAAACAAAGGACTTGCTCGAACTACGGAGCAGTGAATAAAAGGAGAGAAGAAAAGGCATTCAAAGAGAGAGAGAGAGAGAGAGAGAGAGAGAGAGAGAGAGAGAGAGAGAGAGAGAGAGAGAGAGAGAGAGAGAGAGAGGATGATAAAAGCCAGGAGATGGATGCCGAAGGGAAAGTATCTCCTTCCATGTTTATGCCTTTTTAGGAGAAAGGACAATGGAAGGGGTTGAGTGAGCGTCGACGTTCCAATTTTCCCCCCTGGAATTACAGCCACTTATTCGTCCTTTCATCTCGAGAAAAATAAAATTAAATAAAAAATAAAAGTAAGATTTCTCGTAATTTCTGCTTAACAGCTGATGTATCAGATTTTCCAGGTTTACCACTTCCATTGCTTAGTTTATAGGTACGCACTTGTATATATATGATATGCAAATGGAATTTGTATTTGGTTGAATAACGCCTTCTTCAATTCACAGATTTAATTCCGTAAAAAAGAAAGCAATCTTATACTATTTTTATAAGAAAGGCTTATTGGCCATTCTTACGATCCCGGTCAAATAATAATTCAATCCATAAACTTTTAAATCAACTTTTAAAATTTCCCTTTTGCTCCTAATTGCCTCCAGTTTTCAAAGGAGATTCCTTAAGTGAGAAAATGAGCAAAAACGCTTTAAGATTCCTCATATCTGAGGAACCTGAATTTTAGACACACGATCAAAGTTTTATGTGTAATTATCATTCTGCTTTTACGCTGAGTTACGGATAATGATAAATCACATTAAGACGCCGTCATTCTAAAGTAGACTGAAAAAATAAAATTTTCGAGATGTCGTAAGAAAGACAAAATCTAATTAATCTCTCGCATGGAGATAAGAGAGGGAAGGATTTTTCTCCCCTTCTTGAAGCGATTTCATAATCTTTGAAAGACCCTAAAAGAAAAGATTTAATTTTCGCTGACTTCGCTTCTAATTTGCTTCCTTTTCTTCTTCTTCTTCCTCTTCTTCTTCTTCTTGGAAAAAAAAAGGTAATTTATTTCGATGCTGTGATGCCGTGTTTATTCTTCAATACTATTTGTGGTGCTGTCGGTAGCGTAATGGACTCTTAAGCCACAATACGTCAGTTTCAATCTTGTGAGGTTAGTTTCCTTGTGAAGAGGTGGGGGGAGGGGGACGTTTGCCAGATACAATAAAAGGCTGTACACGCCAGCCCAAAGCAAGGAAAGAAGAGAAAATTACGTATTGTTATATCATTTTTTCTTTCTGAAACCTTGATGTTTCTAAGAAAACTAACGCAAGCGACAGTGAGTCAAAATAAAGCATATAGTGACCACAGTTAAGCAATTAGATATTTTGGCAATTTAGTATTCCTAAGAAGCTGCATAAAACCGAGAGAGAGAGAGAGAGAGAGAGAGAGAGAGAGAGAGAGAGAGAGAGAGAGAGAGAGAGAAAATCCCCTTTTTTTCTCTTGGCTAAAAAAAAGAGAAGGAAACTTTCAGTCCATCAGTTTCATTCAGCAATGACTGGCGAAAACGACGTCATCTGTTTCAGAAGTCGACTGGAGAAAGATTCCTCTGGCCATCTCCTGTTGGAGCCTCCTCTGTCCAGTTTTACCCACTTCGACCTAATGCAAGGTCTTCGACTGTTCCCTTTGTTTGTAAGGGACTAACATACAAAATCTCAATGATCTTTGTTTTATACACACACAAATATGTATGTATGTATGTATGTATGTATATATATATATATATATATATATATATATATATATATATATATATATATATATATATATATATATATATATATAAAGTAAATGTTTGTATGTTTGTCCACTATAGAAACCCGAACCACTTGACAGACCCAGACAAAATTTGACATGTGGCCCCTATGTGACCCCAGGAAGGTTATAACTCAGAAAAACCCCTACCCTGTTACAGACATTAAACACAGACAATTTTAATGAAATTTTCGTTTTTACCAATTCCGTCAAGGTTTCTCTCTGGTGCTTTATGGGTTAATGGTCACTTTTCGCCTGAGCGCTCCAAGTTTTCTTCTAGGCGCTGTCAGACGTATGATTAACCTGCAACAATAAACCCCATATAACACCAATTTTTTATCAGAATTTACGTGAATTTTGATCATAATTTATGATAATTATTAATATAATTGTTTATTACCTCCATAAAATCAACATTGAAAACTTATATCGACAAGCACTATAGACCATTCAGACTTTGGCCTACACTTTTCCACAGAAACACCAGGGGAAACTGAACAGAGTTCGTTAACATGCAGAGGAAACCGAAAACAGTCGCAGCTCTCTTTACGGTGTCTAAAATTATCATCGTGATAATGATTTAATATTTATACAGCCAACGGACACTGTATCTTAATACTTATGGATATGCTGAAGCTACTTGTCAAGCTGACAGCCAACCATCTTGGTTTTATGCGATAAAGATTGCAGACCAGTCTTGAAAGCGAGGTGATTATCAGGCAAAGGAACAGTCCCTCGTTATCTGAAGTTGTGCGCATGCCCAAACCGCGCTTCATTATTGTTGTGAAATCATACGGTTAAATTCTGATCTGACTGAAAGGTATAGGTAGAGAGAGAGAGAGAGAGAGAGAGAGAGAGAGAGAGAGAGAGAGAGAGAGAGAGAGAGAGAATGGCAGGGAGGAAGTCTAACTTTAGTGCAGGCTTTCGCTGACGGTGAGGCAGTTCCTGTACGATATTCGCATTTAAATATAACTTGATGCGATCATTGGCGCGGCATTCTCTTGTTCATGGAGGATATATACAATTCGTCAAAGGGTCCCCTATATAGTCTCTACAACGATTCATCTGCTGTTTATTTCCATGAGTGAATTTCTTCACCTATCAACCTTTCGGTATGCGTGAATTTCTGTTCGTTGCGGAAGTCTGTGTGATGCTATCACCTTTTCCCGGAGCAGAGTCTTCTTTAGTTTCATTCAAGACAGAATTATTAATTGCAGGAAAGAAACGTATTTTCAATGGTAGTACACATGCTTTACACGACAAAACAATTCAAAGGAGATGTAGGAAAAATTTTCCCAGTCCTTCAATATGTATGTATATATATATATATATATATATATATATATATATATATATATATATATATATATGTATATATATATTTATATTACTAGCATTGTACTACATCTATCGCATAATACCCAATCCACTATACCTTGGGAATGAACTACACTGCTGGATAATTGACACTGATAAGTGTTTCTGCACCGCCGGCAGAGTTCTTAACTCAACGAGGATTGACGGTCAAGCGGTCAAGTCCCCGACCGTCGTTGGTTCGATTACCCCTGGTGACATCACTTATCACTCATGAATTCCCCTTTGGTGTATGCTATGCTGAGATGGAATAAACTCCATATTTAACGACAATTGTATCTTAATTTTTGTGATTATATATATATATATATATATATATATATATATATATATATATATATATATATATATATATATATATATATATAGTCCATATAAGGATCCTTAGTCCAGTGCAGAACCATGGTTCGGTTCCTGACTGAGGTGATTGCAATCAGGGTGCACAAAGCTATTCAGCTATCACAGGCAATACGAAATAAGTATATATATATATATATATAAATATATATATATATATATATATATATATATATATATATATATATATATATATATATATGTATATATATATATATATATATATATATATATATATATATATATATATATATATATATATGTACATTTATGTGTATATATATATATTTATATATATATATATATATATATATATATATATATATATATATATATATATATATATATATATATATATATATATATATAATATATATATATATATATATATATATATATATATATATATATATATATATATCGAATAGAGTTGAATTTGAAGAGAGAAACAATTCCGAGACAATTTTAGTGACTTCAAAACTAACGGAGACAATAAACATAAAGACGAGAGAGGAAACTAGACACCAATAGAGAAAAGTGGAAGTTGGCGTCTAGTTGAGTTTGGCAGTGAAAGAAAGCCAGTCTTTGGAGACAGTTATGCTCCATAAAGTGTGCTGTTTCTCCTTAGAAAGCACGATCTTTTGGAAGGCGGCCCAAGAGAGTGGCTCTCCCATTTGTCATAGCCACGACTTTTTCTCTATGGCCCGAGGAGGTCTTCGTGCTAAAGAGGCCAAATGGAAAAGATACTTACGTCCATTTCCTTTTTCAAAGGCCATCGCAGAAAGAATAAAATTAAGATGGCCAAGGAAGGGTATCTGACGGTATTTTTTGTATGTGCTACTTTATTTCGGTTATTAATTGATTTCAATTACATGAGTTTTCATAGTGAAATATAATTATATTGTAACAAAAGACGTCTGAAAATAAACCTAAATAATGCCACAGAAATACCAACCGAATACATTGCTACTTGTTTTCTATGTCGAATGATTGAAGAGGAGCTAAACATAGATACAGTCAGAATAAGCATACTGTTAGTTGAAAGACAGAATTTACGGAAAAAAGAAGCTGCAAACGATGAGCATGCAAGCAAAAAAAAGTGTCATCTAAATTTACAAACAAGTAATGTATAAACAGAACTAGCCAACATGGTGCGAAGCGTGCAATAAGAAAAGAAAGTAACTAAAATAATAATCCCAAGATTTTACTTTTTAGTTTTCTGTAAAAGAAAACTATTGTGCCGGCTTGGTCTGTCCTTCAGCACTTCATTCTGTCCGCACTTTTTTCTGTCCGCAATTTTTTTCTGTCCGCACTTTTTCTGTCTGGAATTTTTCTGTCCGCCCTCAGATCTTAAAAACTACTGAGGCTAGAGAGCTGCAAATTGGTATGTTGATCAGCCACCCTCCAATCATCAAAAATACCAAATTGCAGCCCTCTAGCCTTGGTAGTTTTTTTTTTATATTATTTTCTGTTAAATTTAGCCACAATCATGCTTCTGGCAACGATATAGGATAGGCCACCACCGGGCAGTGGTTAAAGTTTCATGGACAGGGGCTCATACAGCATCATACCAAGACCATCGAAAGATAGATCTATTTTCGGTGGCCTTAATTATACGTTGCAACCGCTGCACAGATAAATCGATTGCGCCGAAGAAACTTCAGCGCATTTTTTACTTATGGCTTAACTCGAATATCCTTCGACGTGGCTGTAGATAACATCAACTACGAAGGGAAATGGCCCGGATGTGTTCGAGGAAGTTTCGAAAGATCTGATACTGAACATCTGTTTTACAACACTACAAGAAAATACGGATTGAGAACAGATTCACTGAAAAAAGGAAATATTAGTAGAACGATAAAACCTGAGCTGAAGACCTTGCCTTTCCTGGATGTCTTAGTTAAGCAACAAGAACGTCTGTTTACAACAGCAACTAACGCTGGTCGTTGTTTGAATGCCCGGGGAGAATGCCCAGATGCCTACAAAAAATCTGTAGTCAGTGCTTATGTAAAGAGCACGCACCCACTGCATTTCTTGGAGAGATGTAAACAACGAATTAGACAGAATTCGTCACTTATTGACAAACAGTGAGCACGCGGATTACATCATCAAAACCGCGATTAAAAAGAAAACTGACGAACTCTACCAACCGATGACGACGGCGGCAGAGGAGAACCTGGTTATTTATGATCGCCTGCATTACGGGTCTGAGTATAAAGAGGAATGCCGCACCTAAAATGAATCATTAATAGAGGTCCAACACCCAGGGCCCCTTAGAAGGAATTTAACCTCAGGCTGTTCAATAAACCAAACTTAGTAGCAGCCCTTATAATGGAGAATAGCACACCTCCCGTGGGACATAGAAGGAGAAATGTACGAATGTGGCATATAAATTCATATGCCCAGAGAAGTGTACTTCTCACAGCAATACCCACATCGGACACACTACTACGACCCTTCGGAGGTGAATGTTAGCCCACAGAAACCAAGGGGCCACACCCCAGCATTTTATCGACATGGATAACAGGAAACCATCCCTACAGGAATTGACTGAAGGCGCACTGGACATCCATAAAGTAACTATGGCCGTCTTTTAACAGCGGAATCAGTCAGCATCGCCATTCAAAACCGACTCTAAATATCCAGCAGGAGTCGGATCACATATCCCTTCCAGCAGCAAGAGGAAAGCGCGAGCGAACACAGACCAGACAGCTCGTCCCGAACGCCAGACACATCGCTTCAGTCAAGAAATACAAAACACCCAGGGAAGCACAAGTAACACTTCACATGCGCCTGAGGCCTCGCCCGACGCGAACCACGAACGTCATCTAGTAGCCGACATTTGCAAAATGTTCTTTTGTACAAATAAACACACAATATTTGTATATAAGGTATATACAATCATACCATTTATTATACACTAAATATAACGTTTGTCATACTTTATAACTTTTATGAGCTCTATCACACATGCACTTATAAATTTCATACACAACTATTAGGTAAATTCTAAACATATTGCTTTATAATTAGAATATTCTTTCCACGTATGTAAATTGCACCTGAGGCTTTCGACTCCAAAAGTGGGTCATCCCCTTAACCCTCGGACCAGTCACTGCATAGGTCTATTTTTCCATCCGTATGGAAAGACAAAATTATTGTAAATCGAAACTGTAAGCCAGTAGTGTTTTTAATATATATATATATACATATATATATATATATATATATATATATATATATATATATATATATATATATATATATATATATATATATATATATATATATCACGGAGGAAGTAATAGGGAAAGGCATCCTCATCATCTACAGTTTATTTCCAATGCCGACGTTTCGCGACGAATTCCAAGTCGCATTTTCAATACCAAATTAATGTAATGGCAACAGATCTTTATATAGTAAAAATATTTAAAACAAAACACCTCATTCGGCATTGGAAATAAACTGTAGATGATGAGGATGCCTTTCCCTATTACTTCCTCCGTGATGTATTCTTCAAGCCTTAGCTCCGGTCCTTATGTGTGTTATATATATATATATATATATATATATATATATATATATATATATATATATATATATATATATATATATATATATATATATAGATAGATAGATAGATAGATAGATAGATCCACGTGGTTATTGTAAAGGAGAGCATAAAAGAACTTTGTTGCAAATGACTGAAAAGCGTTTGGCAGTTATTCAAGTAGTGCTTACGATTGCCCTTGACGGGAAGTCGTATAAATGAACCCTAGTGCTCTTGGTCACCTCATAAAAGCCATGTTTGTGTTCTTGGCAAAGCCGAGGCTAGACAGAACGATGAGGGTGCAGGAAAAGACTCAGCATTTTCCGAAAGGAACTCGGGGTGGTTAGCGAATAACGACGGGATGGTGTGAACTGTGTATGGTGAAATGGTGATGGTGAACTATGACGTAACTGTGATCTCATGCAAACCATGACTTGACTATGACCTCGTGCACTCCTGCCCTTTCTCGATGGAATAGTAACCAGCAAGAAGGTGAGTAATTCAGTGGTAGCGCCTGAATAAAAAGGTACTGGAACATATGTGATACAAAGCTCTCAGTATAAAGTGTGTAAGCAAAGACGAGACTTAAGAGACGGCCTAGACGCAGCATAATGAGATTAGGTGCGACTGTAATAAAGAGAAAGTGTATTAAAGTCAAGAAATTAAGCTGAATTCATATTGTGTTTCACCTTTCTTCCATTTTCAGTAAAATAATTGATGGAAAGAACTGACACTTACCTACCTAAGTCCTAAAAGCACACTCAACCGTAAGTCTATAGATCTGAACTAGAGTTAATAAAGAACCGACCAAGAACATGCGACGTTAGAAAACTCTGTACGTTCTACTACAGGGATTTAAACTGGTGGCATCCTACTGAGATATTAAAACTGTACCACCACCGGTGACCGGGTGACTTCATGGAGAACACTTTGATTGAAAGAAGAGACAGGTATATTGCCGAAAAGTGATTTCACTGATGGAATTTTGAACACCGTCAACGAAGTAGGAACAAATCGTAATGCCGTCCTCTACACCATATCAGAAGTAATTATATACACATTTAAAGACCAAACTCGTGAAATATCATTGCACACTAGAGAGAGAGAGAGAGAGAGAGAGAGAGAGAGAGAGAGAGAGAGAGAGAGAGAGAGAGAGCGAGGAATCGTGCTGCCTTAATAAGTAAATTAGCGTAAAGAAGACTCAGCAGTGGAACAGAGGATATATGTAAAGAAAAAATACGTAACGACGAAAAGAAACAGAAGAAAAAAGGAGGACATCAAAATGAGAGCGCAGACGCACCGAACTAGCGGCTTGCTCCGGCTGCAAATTCCTGAGATGTGTGCTAGTATTGCACCAGCCCCGGTTTTTGTGCCATGCCCCTAGGTTAGGTTAGGTGAGATTTGGTTACATACCTCTACCGCACGAAATTTGGGTGTGGGAATCATAATGAGGTTGTTTTTAAGAAAATTCTATGGTTAGTTTTTAAGATATGGCGTCCCGCTTTTTTCAGGGAAAAGTCCCGGTACTCAGTTACATCTCGGGCAAAATGCCCCGGCTCAAAGGAACTATAAACAAGTGGAGAAAAACAAGGATCAGAGAGAAAATGAAATCGTGAGACAAAAATTAATAACGCACACACGATTACATACGGCCTGATATTTCAAATAATTTACATACGTAACAGAATTTAACTAAATCAGATTTAATTTGACATAAAATTTCTGATTTTCTTGATACATTTCCTAACTTCGCTTTTTGCATTAAATACGCATTTTTAAAAACTCTATTAAGCAATATTGATTGATCGGTTATTAATCTATTGCGGCATGAATTATTTCTCTTTCTTAGACATTCATTTTTTAATATTTATGAGTGGACAGACTTTAGTTCTCAAAACTTGCCTACAACTTTTTTTATGTAATGATATTTTTTTTTCTGAAATATCTCCTTAAACGTAATCAAGAAAAAGAAGGTTTATCACAATTCCTAACTATTTCTGAGAATTTATATTATCCCAAGACTAGGTCTTCCAATATTAGATTTCACAGAGTAATTACTAAAAATAGCACACATAAAATAACCGAATCCCACAACACGACAGGCCCCTCGAACAGAGTGATTACACAAAAGGTGACAAAATTTCAACCGAATTTTGGTAAATCTTGCTTAATTTATCACTTAAAAAGGATAATAAATGATTACTTTCTATAGGCTATGTCGCACGGGAAATGAAGCCTTTGACGGATGGGCCTAGCCCCTTTTACAAAAGGCTAATGATAAGAAATTCATTTTGAAATTTGAAAAGGCTATGGGTAGACCAATAGACGTATTTATGTGCCGGTATGTTTACGCTCATTTCTTGTGTTTGTGGGATTCATGTCAACGCTGCTTCCAAGCCACTAGAGAAACACTACAAAAACTTGTCATTTTCTGTAAAGGAATAAAAATTCATAATCCAAAGGAATTTCTGCATTCATACTACGACCGTTGCTGAAAGAATTTTTGTTTTACACTTACATTGTAAAAGTATGACAATTTCAAGGAAAAATACCAAAATTTTGACGTCAGTTCAGTTAGGTTGCAAGTTCCATGTCCTTCTGCACGTGCAGATGACATTGCTATCTTTTACAACAGGGTAGCAAACGTAAGACAAGTGCTGTGCCTTTCAGCCACGGCGCCCACCCACATTGGCTGTTTGCACATCACATAGGCGGACTGTGGAGCTACTTCACACACACACACACACACACACACACACACACACACACACACACACACGCATATATATATATATATATATATATATATATATATATATATATACCTATAGATAGATAGATAGATATCAAAACATCTTGTAACCAAAAGATAAAAAACATCTATAGGGACAGGATTAAAACAGTAGAAAAGTTGTATAAAGTTAGGATCAAATCTAAGTATAATTTTTCATTTCTGACGTTCAAGTGTCGGCGCTCAACTGTTACTGCGCTCTATTGTCGGGGCTAATTTGTCTTGCGCTCAAAAGTCGCTGCACCGTTTCTAGCATCGTAAATTTCACATGAGTTGGTATTAATCTGTCTTCTCTTTGTTTACCAAATAATTTTTGCTCAGTCACCTCTGAATATCTTTCCCATCAGATTTCACAATTTATTTTACTGGCATATGCAAATGTCACTTTCGTATTTGTCCTACCAACAGCTAAAACAATGATACAGAAGATTTGCCTGTGAAGCCTACATATAGATTTAAAACCCCTGCATACAATCATATTAACACATGATTTTATTCTTATATATATTGCATTCATGCTGGTCCGCTGGTATGGTCACTAGTGTCGTGACATGCCGCTCAGATGTCGCGCGTTCGCGGCCCCGCCTCACCCCAACCAGGGCGATGAAAAAATCACTGGCTCTATCATTATCGGTCACTGCTGTAGTGTGGGGTCAGCGGTGGGAGGTGGAAACCAACATTCTTTGGAAGCTTGAATTTCAAGTCAATGGCCCCTGTGTGCTTGATCCATATGAATAGGTTTCATCTACTGAAATACTAATGATAATAACAACAACATACAGTGTGTTTATTTGGGTGGAAATGATTAACGAATGTTTCATGAGAAATACTTCAGTTTGTGCCTAAGAGAATAAAAAAAAATATCTTAATATTTCTAGTTCGGTTCAATCTCTGTCTTTCTACATATACTGTATATCATTGTATCTATGTAACTACTTGTCTCTCGATTTTCAATATGTTTTTATCCGTTTTTATTGCAAAGAAACTGCAATAGATACTCCGTACTTCCATCTCTCATTCCCTCTCTTCATCATTGTCATCTGTTTCTTCTTAACGAGCTATTCCTTTTAATTACAGTCTAAATTGCTCATTAAAATCTCAGCACAACACCCGAAAAAACGCAGATTATCTTAACCTTGTAACTTTCAAGTGAAAGTTTCCTAAGCCTCCTAGCCATTAGAAAGGAAAATAAACTCAATAACCCATTCCCGTTAACAAGGAAAACGGAAGCCATTAATCCGTTGCTCATTAACGAAAGGCAAAAACGAGATTAAATGAGGCATTAGACGGAGGTTAAACTCACATGAATGATAAAGCGAATAGGAAGTCGAGTTTCGTATTTCTTCATGATAAATATATACTTCATTATTTTCTCCTAGTTCCTCTCATTTCAGATTTCGTAGGCGTCTTGATTATATCTTATTAATATTTTGAGAATTATGTATAATTATTTTCAGTAGCAGAGGAACTTAAGAGATGGTACGCGCTAGGTGTCATGATGGAATCAATGCAGAGATGATTTTAGTCGAAAATGAAGTAACACCTCTTCGGCTAACGTCACTATTTTGCAGAATATGGATGGAATGAAGAAATAACGCCTGATGATTGAGAACTGAGAAGGTGAACTAGGTGAATATGCCAACAATAGAAGCATTGAACTTGTTCATCTCCTCAAAAAGCTAGAGTAGGAAATTGATAACATGTTCAGGGGTGACCAAGCAGGTTTCAGAAAAGGTAGGAGACGCACAGCTCAAATATTTGTGTTTAGGCATATTATGAAGCAGTGTATGGAATTTAAAAATCCCATTCCGTTTGCTTTTGTTGGTAATGGGAGGGCGTTGGTAAGTGTATCGTATATCTAGGCAAATGGGATATGAGATAAATCTAAGAAAAACTGACATCACGTAAATCCAGCAGTGGGCAGACTGAATAATATTTGGAAATTATAGTCTGACATTGCATACGAAAGTAAGATTATACACTAGTATGACCAGCATTTCAATACAGCCATGATTCATGGTATGATAATGAGATATCTGAGAGATTCAGTTGAATTGAGAATGAACTTTTAGGAAGAATATTAGGAGTCAGTTGGAAAGACTGAATGCGAAATGTTAGTGATGAAGGGAGATGGCTTAATAGATGCAGCGGACAATATGCCAAAGTCCTTGGTGGCTTCCAGCAACTCATCTGCTTTCTTTATGAGATTAGCCATTGACACAACTTCCTTGTAGGGTATGGTGGCTAGAAGGCAGGAGAGACAAATTTCTTCTTGAGAGGTTGACCATTTTGGGTGTCCCATCCACACTAAGTTCTGGGAACATTGAAGTGGAATCAAGTTTATCCCAAGCTGCCTTAGCTGGCATGTCCCCTAGTGGAGTGTTTAACGAGTCGAGAACATGGGCGAGTGAGGGCAGGAAGAATTTGGTTATCAACAATGAGTGTAGTCCTCATATGACATTCCCTCGCCCAGTGTTGGCCCGATGAGCGATCTGGGGTGAAGGGTGTCTCGGATCAACTTTAGTACGAGTCTTCCTTTGCTGTGAAACTTGTGATGTTGCAGACATAATTGTTCGTTTGCCCTTTGAAACCAGACAGATGGTTCTGTTGTTCAAAATGGAGGATGATGGAGTTTGATGGCACTCATGTTTGGGTCTTCACCTTTGGACATCCTGTGTGTTTTTTCTTACAAAGATGTTGCTCTGATGGTTTGTCTTTATGCCTTTCGGGGACCATACCAAATTTAGAGTGCCATAATTTGTCTATTAATGCCTCCGTTAGCCACTAGTGGCAGAATATGGCTGTATTGGGTTCATCAATCACTTGGGCCCTACACAAAGCCAGAACTTGAAAGATTAACATCTTGAGTCCATTAGTGGCTTTTTGTAGCCATAGACATGGCTGTATTGAACCTGTTAAGCGCTTAGGTTTTATATGAATGCCATGACAGGTCTACCGGGTAGGTAGATAATGACCTTGAGCCATCACAATAGAGCAAAGCTAGTCTGTTATTGTCTTCCTTTTAACCATAGCTCATTAATTGCTTGAGTGAAATCCTTGAAGGTCTACTAGTTACAGTGAGAGGTCACCAGTGTAAAGGGAAGGTACACATAAGAGCTTGGAGCCAGACTGATCTATTCTCAGAAACTGACCTTTTTTGACAGGGCATTGTGGATGGAAATAATAGTGATAGTTAAAACAATGACTACAGGAGGTAGCTGTAAGATTTTCTGCCAAAGCTGGCAGCTGAGACAGAATTTGGCGGAGAATCTTGCCAAGTATTACAACTCCACATCAGTCATTTTGATTTTGGTGATATCTGCCAATTGCCTCTACCAAAAAATAATTAAAATTACAAATTCTGTTGTTTAGAAGCCGAGGAGGGGCATTACTGAGGGATTCAGTGACTCTTAAAGGTGATCTGTACTTATAAGTAAAGTCTCTGTTTCTAATTAACAGGGGCTGTAATTTGAGTGATGAACAGGGTAGATACCAGAAAGCATCAGTGTCACCAGGTTTACTACAGCTTTCGCTTAGTGAAATGCCTTTTGGTTTGCATTGGGTCCATCTTGTAGAAAATATCCTTTGGTCTAATTCCTAAATGCAGATTTGGAAAACACATTAGTGGCATTAAATTTGAAAAATTTATTCTAATCATTCATTGCTTTTCTTCCTCACTTTTTGATAATGAGAAGTTTCACTGCCTTTTCATTTATTTTTTTTTCTTGTCTGCTAGGAGCCATAAAACATCTTAAAGATAGTTGTTAATGATTAATTTACTTTAATGCATTTTATGAGGTACTTTGGATTTTCTTGGGCCTCCTTCCAAGGCAAGCAATCAAAAGGCCGGTAGAGAGACCAGCCGTATCTGTTTCTTTCGATTCCTGGTCAGGCTGTGGGTGTAGAAAGTCTAGCAAAAAGAAATGAAGCTGCCCTTAGTCGCAATCGCCACATGGAATGGATTAGTGAATGGTGTAGTCGGTGGGGTATGAGGCTGAACTTTAGCAAAATTAAAACACTATTGATTAGCAGATCTCGTACAGATTTTCTACCCCATCCCCCGCTTCAGGTGGATGAGACTCTGCTGAATGAGACTGGGGTTTTAACTATTCTTGGTATAACTACTGACTCACATCATAATTCCGAGCAACATGTAATGACAGTGTAAGCAAAGCTCACACGTAAAGCCTTATATATTTATGACAAGTGATAAAATCAATGCAACCTGTTTTAGGTCATCTATCCTTACTTTATCAGAATACTGTTCTCCGGTGTGGATGTCTGTTTGTGCCAGAGATGTATCTCTTTTAGATAAAGTGGTTCGTGGTGGTAGGTTTCTGTTTCCCAATATTTGCAGTTATGACTTGGACTATCGGTGGATGGTCTCTTGTTCATCCATATTTCATAAGTTCTCTTTTAGCAGAGATTTTTCAAATTCACAATTGACCCCTGAGCCTGTTTTCCTGCCAAGAGCAACCACGTTTGCTGAACATCAGTACCAATGTACAGTAAATGTGCCTCGCTGTCGAACTTGTCAGTTCCAAAGGTTCATTGTTCCTCACACCGTTGGAATATAGAACAGTCTCCTTGAGTATGTTGCGTAATTCAAAGGTTCAAGTGGAGATGCAATGCATTACTGCCCTAAGAACATTTTAATAATTTACTTAGTTTTTTTCTATCTATTTATTACTTTATTTCTTTTATAACTGATCTCGTCTTTCTGTATTTCATATTACCTTCAGTTACTTCTTTCAAATGAACACCATATTCTTTGGAAGCTTGAATTTCAAGTCAATAGTACCTGTGGGCTTGTTCATATGGATAGGGTTAATAATAATAATAATAATAATAATAATAATAATAATAATAATAATAATAATAATAATAATAATAATAATAATAATAATAATAATAATAATAATGTTAAATACTAGTTAGCCCTACGTTGATTATTCTTGACCAACTGCCTTGCTGAATAAATACGTAAAATGAGTTCAAAATACCATTGCTTAATGTAAAGACGAGTTCAGGCTTTCATAGTATCCACATCTCTCTCTCTCTCTCTCTCTCTCTCTTGCAATTAATTTTGAACACTGGCATATAGAACTTATCTTTGTAACTCTCCGTGAAGACTTTTTAAAAACTAAATATTTTTTTTACGCCCTAACAGACGTGCAATTTTTGCCACAATTATCGTTACTATTACAGTAGCTGTGCTGTCAAAACTATTGGAAAACTTGAAATTATCCACACAGAAAATATCAGGACAAAATAAAAGATTTTAATCACAAAAACGGGTTAAATAAGCAGGCATTACAAAGGGAACTGCAAGTCAATGATGTAATGAATGAACGACAAGAATTGGGCAATTAACTCAACGTGGAAAGAGCGTTAGAATTCCAAAAACAAGAAAAAAGGAAATAAATGGACAAAAGACTCATTTCAAAGAAAAAGAGAATTACTCAAGAAAACCAGAGATCCCTTTGACAAAAACATTAGCTCACGAGTTCCTTCATCCTTCTCCTCCATCTCGTATGTTCCTCTGCTTAAATTTCTATTCAAGAAGCAGAAATTCTCTTCTCTGAATTGAAAAGAAAAAGTTGGTGTTCCAATTAAGTTCCAAGAACGACACACAAAGTGTCTTTCAACATTTCATAAAGCCCTTTGTTTCAGATAAATTATTCCGGATAATTCGTTCCTTCGCCCTGGTGTTTTGGATAATTATTACTCGGGAGTTGTCAACAGGGAGGGAAACAGTTATTTCATTCAAGCTACGAAAAGCAAGTTTGAGAAGTGGTGTTGGTCTTTTCCTTAGAACGGTTACTCACTTCCAGCCAACAATACAATGATTCCCTTTAAATTCTAACAGGGTATTGTCGTGCTTCAGATGATTAGGGAGTTTCCTTGTGCCTTCTGTCTGTCTGTTCTGTGCTCAGCTGCTTTGTTTTCCTCCTTAGCTATTATATATAAGTTGCCCAAATTCTCGATGATTCTGGTATAAGCGTGTTTTCCCAAGTAGACGTTACGTAATCCTGGGCAACTCGGAGATTCTGGAAATATCTTGAATAAACTAAGAAAAACGTGACAGACGTTCTTTTAAGAATAAATAAGATAAACTATATATAACTGAATGTTTCTTCAAACTTAACTTCTCACGAAATTAACGTATATTAAGCCATCTGTTTTGGAGCATAAGCGAAAATTCAAGGATTTTATCTTTTTTTTTTTGACAGCAACAGGGAACGGTGCTAGGAAAAGTAGAAAATTTACCTCATACATGCTGAGGTAATCTGTGCCAATATTGAACTTCCTTGGAATGTTTTCTACTTGAAACTTGTAGCACAGGAATGCAAAGGTTAACCTCATTATCCTTTGACTTTTAATCTTACATCTTTATGAAACAAGTGGCACTACTTGTTATTCTTGTTTTTCCTACTTGCATAACTAATTGAAAATATGCCAGCTCTGGCAGTGGAAGCCTCCTAGACTTTCATTTGATGTATCAGTCCTCCGATGTAAGCCCTATCGAAGTCTGGTACCTATAGTATCGGTGCATTTCCTATTGTCAGTTTCAGTTCACTTAATACCATTTGTTGCTTCCACTCCACCTTGTTTGGTCATCCCTTCGTAACCAGGCTGGTTAAGGACACCAAGGATTTGTGTGGTGTTTCAAAAACTTTCTGTAGTAGCAGGACAATCCCAGGAATAATCTCACTTGTGTCTTGGCCCTTCGTGGTGCTGCATCCTGGATCTCCATCAGCTTAGCTTCATCCATGGCAATCTTGTTGTGTGGACCTTGTGTCAGAAGAATTCCACTTTACTTTATTTGATGTAACACTTGGATGATCAGACAGTCAGTCCTTCTTCCCTTATTCACTGGCACAGATCTCTTGGTGTCTCGATATATTCTTCCCATGACACTGTGCGAATTTACACATTATTTACAAAATAGTCGTGTTCTTCGCCCTAGCTTGCATCTTCTTCATCACCCTGTTGAAAGTTGCTACTGAGTTCATGAATCCAGACAGCACCCTTTTGAACTGATAACATCCACTTGAGACTGTGAATAATATCTTCTCCCTGGATGCTTATTCCATAGGGCTCAGGCAATATTCAGGAAAAGTTACAAGCTTCCTAGGACCAACAGTCCTCATCGTCTGGTATCCTTAGAATGGCCGGACACGTGGCCCAACTGTATTTATAAGCATATGGGGGAAGGAAGAATTAAACCCCCTTGTTGTTAAAATTTTGTGTGCCGGTTTTCTTCAGTACTTTGATTATCCTCTTTCTCCTGCGTAGCCCCGCCCCCGTGACCTTAGCCTTTCTCTGCCTGCAGCTTCTTAGATGAAAAGCTAGAATACTTGAAGGAGAGCTTTAGGAGATTAGGATACCCTAAGTATTGGTAGGAATGGGCACACACCAAGACAAAAAAAAAAAAAAAAACTATTTGAAAGGGAAGAAAATAATTACAGTCCTGGGCAACAACACTATTACACCCATCAACAGGAAACTAGATCATTTCAAATAGATAGGCAGCTACAAAAGCACGATTAGGAATAAAATAGTTAGAAACAAAAAGTCGGTACAGGGGAAGAGGTAAGAGGGAGGTTATATATGGCAGTGTGTCTAGACTGTGAGGATCGTTACTTTGGTGAAAGCCGCAGATCCTGCAAAGAACGAGGAAAACAACACAAACACAGCATTAGGCACTACAATCAGTCGGTGGTTGACGAACACTGCTTTGAAATATACCACAATAGACTGGGAGAATATGAACTTTCTATACTAGAACACACAAAAAAAACTGACAGACTGATTGTAGAAAATTCCTTTATAACATGTGCAATCAATGTAATGGTAGGAATTACTGGAAGTGGACTTGAGGACAGCCTATCCAGGAAAATCATATAAAAACAATAGAAAAATAAATATTAAAAATAATTTTAAACAAACTTTGAGTAAAATGCACTAAAAAGTAAAAAATAATTTTTCAAGACAACCAAGATTTTCTTACAATTAATCATATGTACAAAAATAGGCGTGGGCGCCAGACATGGAAGGAAATGCTACAAGAAAAGAAATATATATTTTTTTTATTTCTTGTAGCATTTCTCTCCATGTTTGGCGCCCATGCTTTTATTTTTGCAGACATGATTAATTGTAAGAGAATCCCAGTGTTTAGTTTTGACAGAAATTGTAACTGATTTAGGGCTGTAATTATAAAAATTGAATGTGGTATCCTGTGAAGACAAAGAGGGTTTGAAAAATCCGTAGAGTTATTAATTTATTCTACCAGGTCAAAGAAGGTATGAAAAATCCGAAGATTTTCATACAAATAGTGAGATAATAGGAGAGGTCACTGTAGGGCTACTAGAGATCAACGCTGACCTACTGATCATATAAAGCTGTACTGTCACTGATTTCAAGTCAATCGGACAAAATTGAGTCAAGTTTTTATCCAAGCAGACAGACAGATGCAGAAGTCAAGTTAAATAAAAGCATGTAAAAAGGACAATTGCAAGATCTCGAGAGACCACATGAACAACGCACACCTGGAAGAAGCCGCAGGAAGAGAAAGGCTAAGGTCACGAGGGCGGGACTACACAGGAGAAGGAGCATAATTAGAGGACTGAAGAAAGCCAGCACACGAAATTGGAACAAGGGTTTTAATTCCCTCCCCCATACACATGTAAATACAGCTGCACCACGTGTCCGAACATTCTACAGATGCCAGATGATGAGGACCGTTAGTCCTGGAGAGCTTGTAAGTTTCCTGAATAAATATCTCCGCTAGATACCATCCAGTCTAAATGACGCCCTGTTATTAATTGTGTTAATCCTCAGATCAATTGTTTAAGTGACAAAGTTCATATATATATATTATATATATATATATATATATATATATATATATATATATATATATATATATATATATATATATATATATATATATATATATATATATATATATATATATATATATATATATATATATATATATATATATATATATATATATATATATATATATATATATATATATATATATATATATATATATATATATATATATATATATACACACACACACACACACACACACACACACACACACACACACATATATATATATATATATATATATATATATATATATATATATATATATATATATATATATATATATATATATATATATATATATGTTTTACAAATTTTTTAGCGATTTCTGATATTGGAATGTTCTGTGTTTGAAAGTCTGCTACCTGTACGGAAGCTTACGCCACGATGAGAATCGATACGCACCATAGGAGTCTACTGGTGGATCCCCATAGGTCCCTGTTTGACATTCAGGGCAAGTATATTTATAAACAATACCAGATGACATATAAAGTGATAGCCGGTCTTTAGTTTGAAAGAGTGAACCGATGGTGAAAGGGTTCTTAGGAATTAAAGTAACATCAATGGCATAAAAATGATCTTGAATAATTTGAGTGAACTTTTTGTGAAACTTGAGGTCATGAGTAAATGGAAAGCTTGCGTAATACTTCATTTTTTGGACGGTTAAAACTGTTGGTTTTGTATGAAATGTTTGTTGAGTAGTTTATGTAATTTCCTATACACTAGCTTCGCAGGGAAACATTTATTATTAAAAAAGTCAATTAAAAATGAAATTTCTCTATGGAAAAGGCTCCAGTTCGACGTAAGGACGAGTGCTCTGTGGAGAAGGGTAGAAACAGAGTTGGATTTAAAATTATCGAAACAAGAGCTATAAAAGTTGGTACCAAGTCCAGTAAAAGTTTTCTTCCTAAAAACGGTGGTATTAAAACTGTCGTGCTCTCTAAAAACTAGAACGTCCAGGAATGGTAGACGGTCGTTCGCCTCTTTCTCGATAGCAAACTTTATGCTCGAGTGTGTAGTATTAGCATATTCGACGAAGAGGTCAGCTTCGTATTCACTTTTAAAGAGGCCGAACCTATCGTCAACAAACCTGGAATAAAAAAGGGGGTAGAACCTTAATGGGCAATTATCAAGCATGCGCTCCTCAAGGGAGCACATTGAGATATTAGCAAATGTGGGGCAAAGAGGGAACCCATGGCCATGCCCTCTACTTGTTTGAATAATTTACCATTAAAAATAAACGCAGTGTCCAGCACTGCGAGTTCAAGTAAACTTTTAAAATGCGTGCGATTAAAATTATTAAAAGTAGAATCAGGAACAGGAAACAGCTTGTTAAGAATTAATTCAATAGTTTTTCCAACAGGGATATTAGTAAATAATGACTCGACGTCGAGACTGGCCATGAATAAATCAGAATCTTGTCGAAGAATGGTTTCTTTAAATTGTAAGAAGTTATTTAATGAATACTTATTCTTAGTTAGATGTTCAAGCATGGGTACAAGAAATTTGGCTAATTTATAATTTGGTGTTTTAAACGAAGCAATGATAGGTTATAAGGGGAACGTCAGGTTTGTGAATTTTCGGTAGGCCGTAAAGGATACCATAAGAAGAGCCTGTGGAAAAAAGATCTTGGTAAATGGTTTCATTAATGACATTACCCTTATTACAATGTTCTTATCGAGAAGCAGCTTTCTAATTCTTTATTTATAGTTAACAGCAGCCGGGTGATCATGCAGTCCACTCATCTGTCTCAGCACCCCCAAAAAATTTTTCTAGTGGTTCGGGGTCCTGATTCAATTTTCGTGTTAATTTATATTTTACATTATAATTTCTGATTAACATCTCATATAGACCCACTGTGAGTGACACGATAAGATCACGCCCTTTTGGAAATTGTATTGTGTGCTTGATCTTGCGTTGCATACTCTCATTTTTGTCATTACTTTGATAACTTTACATGGAAGAGTTTTCTGGTTATCTAAGTCAGTTCCATAAGCATTCCTTGAATTTACACCTCCAATCATGCATGATTAATTCATGAGATCAAGCCATTCGTTTATCATGGAGATAAACTCCGCAGTAACCTTCCAGCTACTGATTCCTAACAGCCCCCTCTCTCCTAAATATTCAATAGATTTAGCACAGGTATTTGACATCGGGTGCACAGCATATTTTATCCGCTGAAGTTTAGTTCTTTCTACGTTTATATGAATTTCACTAATATTGTGATCTAGACCATATTCTGCGCGAGTCTTACTCAACATTTCCTTTATACAAGAATCCGAAATCAGTGTCCCATCTTCGAAACAGAACCCCTTAGTAATAAAGATGATTTCTTATCAGTTTTATCATATGTAGGGCATCGGCAAATACGAATATTTCCCTATCTTGACTTGGAATTTTCATTGAAACCTGCTTTGATTTCATTGGGTCTATCCCGAAAACCTTCCACAATTTAAGATTGTTCGCCCATAGATCATGAACAATTGCAATTACTGGTAAGCCTTCATTCTCTATTTCCACAATCATTCCTATCACCATCTCATGGACACATGATTTGTCAAAATCATAGAAGATGGGTTGTCTCCCTATACCAGTCAGACCCCTCTGCATGATAACCTAAACTTTTCCATGAGGTTTATTTAATCTATTTGTTCCTTTACCATAATTGCAGTGCTTTGCGATGTTCATTTCATCAAAAGATATTACGGCTAGTCTCCCTTCTACAGTAAAAGTTTCAGCTGTGCTTTTTATTAACGACAAAACTGATGTCTATATACCTGGCTTAAAGGAAAACTTCTAGTCGTCTTTTGCGTGACGCCATGCCCCCTGCCGCTGGCCAGGTAGCCTATGCGTCGTCAGACCTTATATACCTAGACCGTGCCTGTGATCACATCCCGGGCAAGCGTATTTGTATACGACGCTGGACGAAAGCAGAGGACTCTAAACAGAGACCCTATTGTTAAGGGATTTTTCGGGACAATTTTCAGATTCAAGGCAGGAAAACTCTTTTGAATACTGGCTGTGTATTTTCTTCTAAACGTATCATCATGCACGAAAAGGAAACTTTCATACATCTTCAGTTTCGGCATTGTAGATACAGGTTTTGAATGAATCATTTTCTCCATTAGGAATTTCTTTAGGGATGTGAAAAAAAATCGTGATGGGAAAACAGTTATTAATGAAATATTTCATCAAAAAGGATAGTTCGTCGTGGAAGCTCATCCAGTTTGACGAGTGGGTATAAGCCCTAAGGAGGAGGGTTAAAATTAAAGAAAAACGAACTATAAAAATTAATACACAAACCGCAGGTATGTAT
>JANJGK010000031.1:6461398-6463898 GCA_039081455.1 Macrobrachium rosenbergii | reverse complement strand
AAAGTGTACTAGCCTCGACAATGACCGCCATGACAGTTCATTGGTACGTTTGGAACACGCAGCTCTTGTTATGAAATTTTTAATCACACCGTGATTTATATACAATCATGAAGCTACAAATGTCGCTTAATATCGAAATTCACGCTACCTCGGTATATCTCCGTTGGAGAATTGTCGCCGAAGGGGAATTTATATAAGTGATAAATGAATTGGAATCGTGGGGACACGAACCCGCGACGAAAGCCTATTCAGCGACTCCAGTTGACGTAAACCATTGAGCCATCAAGAGAGGTATAAGTCTTTTGCCGAGATGTCGTACTGTTTTTACCCGTCGTGAGCGGGGAAAGTGTACTAGCCTCGACAATGACCCACCTCCGCCATGACAGTTCATTGGTACGTTTGGAACACGCAGCTCTTGTTATGAAATTTTTAATCACACCGTGATTTATATACAATCATGAAGCTACAAATGTCGCTTAATATCGAAATTCACGCTACCTCGGTATATCTCCGTTGGAGAATTGTCGCCGAAGGGGAATTTATATAAGTGATAAATGAATTGGAATCGTGGGGACACGAACCCGCGACGAAAGCCTATTCAGCGACTCCAGTTGACGTAAACCATTGAGCCATCAAGAGAGGTATAAGTCTTTTGCCGAGATGTCGTACTGTTTTTACCCGTCGTGAGCGGGGAAAGTGTACTAGCCTCGACAATGACCCACCTCCGCCATGACAGTTCATTGGTACGTTTGGAACACGCAGCTCTTGTTATGAAATTTTTAATCACACCGTGATTTATATACAATCATGAAGCTACAAATGTCGCTTAATATCGAAATTCACGCTACCTCGGTATATCTCCGTTGGAGAATTGTCGCCGAAGGGGAATTTATATAAGTGATAAATGAATTGGAATCGTGGGGACACGAACCCGCGACGAAAGCCTATTCAGCGACTCCAGTTGACGTAAACCATTGAGCCATCAAGAGAGGTATAAGTCTTTTGCCGAGATGTCGTACTGTTTTTACCCGTCGTGAGCGGGGAAAGTGTACTAGCCTCGACAATGACCCACCTCCGCCATGACAGTTCATTGGTACGTTTGGAACACGCAGCTCTTGTTATGAAATTTTTAATCACACCGTGATTTATATACAATCATGAAGCTACAAATGTCGCTTAATATCGAAATTCACGCTACCTCGGTATATCTCCGTTGGAGAATTGTCGCCGAAGGGGAATTTATATAAGTGATAAATGAATTGGAATCGTGGGGACACGAACCCGCGACGAAAGCCTATTCAGCGACTCCAGTTGACGTAAACCATTGAGCCATCAAGAGAGGTATAAGTCTTTTGCCGAGATGTCGTACTGTTTTTACCCGTCGTGAGCGGGGAAAGTGTACTAGCCTCGACAATGACCCACCTCCGCCATGACAGTTCATTGGTACGTTTGGAACACGCAGCTCTTGTTATGAAATTGTATATAAATCACGGTGTGATTAAAAATTTCATAACAAGAGCTGCGTGTTCCAAACGTACCAATGAACTGTCATGGCGGAGGTGGGTCATTGTCGAGGCTAGTACACTTTCCCCGCTCACGACGGGTAAAAACAGTACGACATCTCGGCAAAAGACTTATACCTCTCTTGATGGCTCAATGGTTTACGTCAACTGGAGTCGCTGAATAGGCTTTCGTCGCGGGTTCGTGTCCCCACGATTCCAATTCATTTATCACTTATATAAATTCCCCTTCGGCGACAATTCTCCAACGGAGATATACCGAGGTAGCGTGAATTTCGATATTAAGCGACATTTGTAGCTTCATGATTGTATATAAATCACGGTGTGATTAAAAATTTCATAACAAGAGCTGCGTGTTCCAAACGTACCAATGAACTGTCATGGCGGAGGTGGGTCATTGTCGAGGCTAGTACACTTTCCCCGCTCACGACGGGTAAAAACAGTACGACATCTCGGCAAAAGACTTATACCTCTCTTGATGGCTCAATGGTTTACGTCAACTGGAGTCGCTGAATAGGCTTTCGTCGCGGGTTCGTGTCCCCACGATTCCAATTCATTTATCACTTATATAAATTCCCCTTCGGCGACAATTCTCCAACGGAGATATACCGAGGTAGCGTGAATTTCGATATTAAGCGACATTTGTAGCTTCATGATTGTATATAAATCACGGTGTGATTAAAAATTTCATAACAAGAGCTGCGTGTTCCAAACGTACCAATGAACTGTCATGGCGGAGGTGGGTCATTGTCGAGGCTAGTACACTTTCCCCGCTCACGACGGGTAAAAACAGTACGACATCTCGGCAAAAGACTTATACCTCTCTTGATGGCTCAATGGTTTACGTCAACTGGAGTCGCTGAATAGGCTTTCGTCGCGGGTTCGTGTCCCCACGATTCCAATTCATTTATCACTTATATAAATTCCCCTTCGGCGACAATTCTCCAACGGAGATATACCGAGGTAGCGTGAATTTCGAT
>JANJGK010000031.1:6433757-6461298 GCA_039081455.1 Macrobrachium rosenbergii | reverse complement strand
TTATGAATTCTTAAGGCTATAAGAGTTTTCAGCCAAGGGGGAAGCATGGGAACTAGATGTTTTGCTACTTTGTAATTAGCGTTATTATAAGACGCTAAGATAGGGCACATAGGGACATTATCTTTGTGGGCCTTTGGTAGGCCGTAGATTGAACCATAGGATGACCCTGAGCTGTATCGGGACTGATAAGTGTTCTCAGTGATAATGCCACCGTCTTTTAGGCTTTTCAGAAATCGATTAATACGGTCTTCTATTTTAAAGAATGTTGAAAATTCACGAGTTCCTAACTTCTGGAACTTAGTATTATCATTTAAAACTGTTGCCACTTTACTAATATAATCATCCTTATTTAGAATAACAACTCCCTTACCCTTATCTGGACGGGTAATAACAATGTCCTTGTTTTTTGCAAGAGATTTGAGAATATTCATATCGTCCTTTTTAAAAAATGGAGCCCAGTACGTACACAATTTAGAATAAGCTTTATGTGCTAGGCCTTGATCGAAAGTTAGGAACATCAAGGTTGAGGTCAAGGGTGATCAATCTAGAAAACAGGAACTCCAGACTGCCAAAGAACTGTACAAATGAGGTTCTGTAACAAGGTAAAGCATAATCCAAACCAAGAGAGAGAGGAGGAATTCATTTCGTTTCGACAGGAAGTAATTGGAAAAATTTAACACTGTTTTATTGCCATGATTAGATTTCGGAACAGAAACACCTATTTTGTGAAGTTTTCTCTCGTGAACCTCTTGGACATGGAAAACAAAGGAATTGATACATTTATTAAACAGATAAGTGAAGATGTAACGGTTAACGTTAGACAGTTTGTTAATAACACTTCGAAAGAGAGTATGATTAGTGATGGACAACTTATGAATAACATTTTGTTTACAAGAAATCTCCATGCTGAGAAGAGTAACAGTGGAATCGGCATAGAACTGGTGTTATACAAGGATATCTTATATAATCTAAATTTAACAAAATTTGGCGTTACTTGGTTTAGGACACAAAATTCCAGGTCACATTCTGCTTTCCGAAGTTTTTTGGTATTGCGTTCCAAGGTTTTGAGTGTTGTCTTGAGTGATGGTTCATTTTGTGAAAGACGTAAGTATGAAAGTTCTGACATCGGCTAAGTTTCAATCGTATAATAAAAAGAAGGACGAACAGAAAACGTAGAGGTGGCATCCTTCAACGAAGTGGAGTCAGGGCGAATGAGAGGAAAATCCCAATGAATATTCAACAGACGGAGGTTTCTCGAAACCCAGCAATGCATTAAAACAAACACAGTTAAAAATATGAGTAAGAACCAACCGTTGAGTAGTGGAAGGACTGTCCAAAAACGTAAACAGTTCGCGAGAGATAAAGAGGTGTGGACGTGGCATGGGTGTTCAGTGAGGGGACCAGGTTTTAGGAAACAATGATTCATTAATTGTTAAAAGTTTATGATTAGAGGCTCTGCCCAAAACCTTAAAGCCTTTGTACTAAATAGAATGTTTGCATTTATCGACATGATCCCTTATGTTGGAAAATTCGGGATTTGAAAGTTTAGTTCCAGTTCTATAGCTGACAGCTCCATGACTGTCGATTCAGACTTTGAGTAACCTAGGCACTGAACAATTGGTCCTTATTCATGTTTTTAACTGTGTTTGTTTTAATGGAACTTATATTGTGTATTTTAATATTTGTCACTTAATTTTTTTGTACTAAAATTAGGTATTATTACTTTATAGCTTGAAAATTATGCCTGTTGGTTGGTTTCGAACGTTGCAACTGAATATCGTAACTATGACTTTCTTGACCTGTTGGTGCACTTCCCCTGCCTTCATTGTATTGCTGGGATTCGAGAAACCTCTTCCTGTTGAATATATATATATATATATATGTATATATATATATGTATTTATATATGTATATATATGTATATGTATATGTATATGTATATGTATATGTATATGTATATGTATATGTATATGTGTGTGTGTGTGTGTGTGTGTGTGTGTGTGTGTGTGTGTGTGTGTAATAAAATTTTCCGCCTTCCTTCGTAAATGGACATTGATTCACCTAACTGTCTTTGTTTCTCACTGAACTCTGAAAGAGCCGCTACCCCAATTTCCTGCATCAATTGATACGGAAGAAGAACTCTTTATCCCAATCCATTAACTTCGCTATAAAGTTCCTTTCGGGTCCCTTCCCATCTTACCCATTCCATTACTCCAATAATGGACCGGAATTTACTGCTGGGCGAAAGAAGAGGATAAGGAGAAGTGTTTTGCGCCAGACAAATTAGGAGGAGGTCGTCCACTTCCAGTGCGAACAGGTTATTGCGTTCACCTTCTTCTTAATTTGTTTACATAAATGGACGGGGGGATGTTCGTGATGAATCAGTCAGAGTATTCGCGTATTTTATTGCTAATAAACATAAAGAAAATGAAATCTGTTTGCCGTTAATTATGTCATCTTCCATTCTTTACAGATGTTGTTTCTGGTACTGTTCCATTAAGACTAAGGAGAGTATCCCAAGTAACACCCGACTGGTATCCTCTTCCTTTTGCTACTAAGTTTTAGAATTCTCTTTGCACTTGGTTTCCCAGATCCGTACACGTTTGTTTTTATTCCGTCTAGAAATAATAAAGACCCAAGTTGGTCAGGGTTATGGATCTCTGCATTGATGTGTTATTGTCATTTGTTTGCGTTATTTTTTGTTATTAAACAGCAGAGATTTGCGTTCGTCTAAGATGAAGGCGAGTCACTTTGTGTCGAATTTTTTTTTTTTTTTTTTTTTTTTTGCTAAAGCGAAATTTTTGTCTTGATTCAACTGCATAAGAAGTCTTCGATTATGCTAGACTTTTATCCGGTTATTACTTTTTCCAATGGTATGTTTGTTTGTACATCTGTTTCGTATGAAGACAATCGTTACGAAGCTTATTTGCTCTAATGTTACTGATTTTTTCCAAATAAAGACTCAGTAACAGTCACGAATCCACAATCTTTAATAGTTTGGTTGTCTGCAGGATTCATGTTTTTTTTTTTTAACTTGCATCTTTAAACTAATATTCCAAATAAAATAACCGTTGACCATATATTTTACTAAGTACCAAGACTACAATGATCAGGACATATAACACTTACATAAGAGGTACAATGCCAACGAAGATGGTGAAGGAGGAAAGAATGACACAAATGTCAACAGAGGAGAATAAAATACAAATGACGGTGGTGTAAGAGGCTAGCAGGATGGTGACGAGGATAGAGTACCACAGATGGAGGCAGGGAAGGACTGAAAAACGCTGACCGAAGTGAATATCATACTATGAACATGTAGTCGAGTGTTAGAATAACAACATTGGTGATAAATAAGAACAGACTACGACATTTGGCAGTGAATGTAGATTAAATAGGCTGTTGGGGTGGAGGCGGCCAAAATAAAAATGAACAGTGTCAGTGGTGGAGGTGGAAAAAATACCACCATTGGTGGCACAGAGGAATTGAATACCAGATGGTGGTGAGGAAGGATAAAATACCACAGAGAGTGTAAAGATGGATAAAATACCACACAGAGTGTAAAGATGGATAAAATACCCCAAACAATATGCAGATGGATAGAATACCACTGATAAGGGTGAAAGTGGATAGACTTCCAGATGCAAGGCATAGGTGGGCAGAAATACCATGGATGTTGGTGAAGGGGGATAGAATATGAAGGCTATTGATGGAGGAGGAGAATACCATGGGCTTGGGTTGAAGAAGTTAGAATTCCATGATTTTGGTAGAAGTAAACAGAATACCATGTATGGTGATGGCTGAGGATATAATACAGATGGTGGTGAAAGTAGACTGAATACCATGGATGGTGTTGATAATGGATAGAATACCACAGTCAGTGGTGGAATATGATAGACTACCATGGTTGGTACTGGATGAAATACGAGTGCAATGGATGATTGTGCAGGTGGGCAGTAGTAGAGGCTGTAGGAATACCAGGGCCAGGGACAGTGGTAGAAAAGTGGAAAATCCGATGGCAGAGGAGACCATGATACCACAGATGGTGGTAAGGAAAACAGAATTTTACAGATGATGGTTGAGGTGGATAGGTTGACACGGATGATGCTGGATGAGGGCAGTACTACCTGGGACTTGAGGTGGATAGAAAAAAATTAAGTATACCTTAGTTTTACCAGACCACTGAGCTGATTAACAGCTCTCCTAGGGCTGGCCCGAAGGATTAGACTTATTTTACGTGGCTAAGAACCAATTGGTTACTTAGCAACGGGACCTACAGCTTATTGTGGAATCCGAACCACATTATAGCGAGAAATGAATTTCTATCACCAGAAATAAATTCCTCTAACTCTTCGTCAGCCGGCCGGAATTGAACTCCGGCCCATCGAGTGACAGTCCGAAGCTCTACCGACTCAGCCAACGAACGGCTTATGAGGCGGATAGAATATCATATAAGACACTTCGGGAGGATGGAATTCCATGAATGTAATGGACAAGGATAGAATACCTCAGACTGTTATAGAATTAGATAGATGCAGTGGAGTGTGGTGGGGGTGAACAAAATACCACAGGTCAGTGGAGGTGTATAGAATAGCAGGACATTTATTGAAGAATATAAAGTACTTCAGATGATTGTTGAGGAATGGAATACCATGAATAGTGATGAAGGTGGATTAAATCTCACAGATGGGGCTGCAGAAGGATAGAAAACACAGGGAATGGTAAAAGAACAATACAATAACACTGTGAGGCTGGAGGAGGAGGGTAATGAAGTGCCTTACACAGTGGTGAAAGATGATGGAATACCACTTACAGTTGTGTAGTTAGAGCACCAAAGACAGTTTTGGGGGAGGTTAAAATATTGCAGATAACAGTGCAGGTAGGGAGAATATTGGAGGAGGATAAGATGCCACAGGAAGTGATGAAGATAAACAAAATACCTAAGATGTTGGTAGGAAATACAATACCAGTGTTAATGGACCACCACACATGGAGGACAGACTGCGATGGAGAATCGTGCAGTCAGAAAACCAGGGATGTTCATGGAAGAGGATAGACTTCTGTGGCACCAGTGATGGAGTATAGAGCACCATTGGTGTCGGTGAAGAATGATGGAATACAATGGATGATGGTGGGAGTGGATATTATATCAGACTCAGACTATAGTGAAGGTGCATGGTATATGATAGACGGTGGTGCATAAGTATAGATTACCAAGGATAGTGATGGAGCTGGGTACACTATCATGGATATTAAGGTTCTTACAATACCATGAATGGTGGTGAAGGTGGATAGAACACCACCGACAATGATGAAAGTGGATCAGATACCATAGATTATGGTAGAGGAATAAAATAATACCACAGATGAATGGTGGAGGTGGACAGAATACCACAGATAGTGGAAAAGTTGATGTGGAGATTGGAAGAACACCACAAGTGGTGACTGAGGAAAGTTAGTACATAGACAGTAGGGGAGGGAGAGATAGGCTGGCATTCGTGGTGGAAGTGGTAAATTAAATGCTCGGTAATGGATATGGATAGAATACTGCTAACTGTGGTGGAGGAGGATAGAATGCTGGAGCATTAGTGGAGGAGAATAGAATTCATGGACATTGCTGAAGGATGGCAGAATACCATGGACTGTGGTGGAGGAAAATAAAATTCCATGAATGGTGATTGAGTACGACGAAGTACCATAGATATTGTATTTGTGGAGGAGGACAGAATACCAGGAAATAGTAAAGAAAGACAGGATACACAAATCCCTGAGAAGGGAGGAAGGATGAGGAAGGATAACCATGGGGTAACCCTCAAGAAGGCAATGATGCAAAGACAGCCTGTAGATAGACAATTTGTACTGGATATCGAAGGCATTCACGACTGGATGCTTAAAAGCTTATGGAATAATTGAGAGGTTGATCTTAGTTTTGACTATTTTTATAATCATACATCATTTTGGTCCAACCCTACAAATTTTGCTTTTTTGCAGACAAACTCCCTGAATCAGTCCTTAAAGATTGAGCTGATAAAATTGTTGAAGAACGGGAGAATTATTCTCTTCATCTCCATACACTTGCAGCAGCTGTCAGTTTTGGCGTGAAATTTGTGAATATTAGAAGAAACAGTTCTCCAAATTTGTCTTGGCGAAGATGCAGATGTTTAACACTCAGATTCGACAGTTTCATCGCCTCCAACGCAGGTTGACGCAAAGAGCTTCTGTTAAATTTAGCCTCTGGTGTCTTTCTTGTGCTTTCTTTCCACAAATTTCTACTCAACTCCAGCTTCCCTTATCATAGTTCTCATTTAAGTAGGTCTGGTTTTCCAATTTTTCTTGTATCCATAAGAGTAGGGGCTGTACGAAGGACATATACAAGTCATACCCATCTCTTTTTCACCATTATCTCATCTCATCTATACACGGAACTTCCTTTCTTTCCCTCATATTATCATTCCTAACTCTATCTTCCAAGCGACTCCTAACATTCTCCTTAGGGCTACATTCTCAAGCGGAAAAAAATCATTTAGACATTTTCATTGTCATATCATGATTCATGTCTTCATAGTATTACAGTTAGTGCTATACTTCCGTATGATTTTGCTTTCGCATGCAGCTTTGGTTTATTTGCTATCGTTTGTTATTTAACCTACCCATTGACTAAGTAGGATTTTTAAAATTGTTCTCTGTTTTCCAAATCAAGAGGACCTGAGCCAGGTATCTGTTACTAAGTATTGGACTGATTAAACGTAATTTATCCTTTCTCCCTCTAATGTTTTCATCCCTTTGTGAATACTCCTTACTCATTCTGGTTTTATTAGATTTATTTTGAGTCCCACCTCTCTGGAGATATGTAGCATTCTGCTAGGTGGTTCTTTTCGTCTGTATCGTTCAAGTATGTCAAGTTTTATTGTTATTCCAATTTAAAATTCCATCTCAGACCACTTTTTATTATGAAATCTATGGTCGGGCCAAATAGCAAAGTTTAAATGACTTTCCCTTGTAACATCCTACTGCTTACAACAAATTCACTGGACAAGATCCGATCAACATCAACGTTTCATCTGCTTCGTTCCTGGGTAATTTCTTTTACCTTTTCATATTTAACGAAAATGCTACAGTGACGAAAGGCTTTCCAAAATAATAGTCTGAGGGCACTGTCAGATGCCAGATATCAGACGTCAAGACGCTTCGAGAAATAGATTTTAACAGATAGAACATTATTCTCAAATTTCTGCATCAAAGATAATATATAAACTCTGTCATGAAACATATTTATACCCTCATAACCCTGAATTTTAGCAACGAAATCGCTTTAAAGCTATGATTTAACGAGAAAGCATCTCCGTTTGATTAATGATAAAGAATAAAGCCCCAATAAACGAAGACTGCAAAAACTTCAAAAAAATCCAGAGGAACGTAATTTCACCATCTTATCCATTTCTCATTTTATCACCGTTGTTGTGATTTCTTATTCTCCTTCTTGGGAGAGAGGCAGTGAATCTAATATTCTCTTAAACATTTTTACTGCTGAGGGAAAGAAAACCCGAGGTCGTCCCTTCAACATTTCCGTATGTAAAAACGGACCCAGGATAACCTTGGAATCATAAAATTCCAAATGGTTCGTCTGGTGGCAGCCATGGGGTTTTGACATCCCTTAATTTTACTTGGAATTCCTTCAGTTTCCTTTTTGATTTATCTATCATTTTATTCAACCTTATGCCGCACTTTAGTTTGGTACTTGATCATTTTCTTTCAATTTCTTTATTTCCAAAATCGTTTTCATCTTTCTCTTGAGAGCATTATATAGCTCATCTTTCTCTACAGGTGGAAGGCTTAACCTCTATCAATCTCTCTTTTCAGCAGGCGCCATTTGCGTGAATCTTCTCTCTCTCTCTCTCTCTCTCTCTCTCTCTCTCTCTCTCTCTCTCTCTCTCTCTAACAAGTAACTCACCACATTCTTTGCCTCTTACATTCACTGTATCCCTATCCGTATCTATTCCTCCCTTTCTACAATTATTACTTTGGTTACTATCTTCTCTCACACGAGAATTGTTTCAGTTCATTTGTCGCTACATTTCAGTTGCTATACTCTCTCTCTCTCTCTCTCTCTCTCTCTCTCTGTAGTTGTTGTTTGTCATCAGTTCTCTCTCTCTGTTACGGGTGCTATTCTGATCATCATTCTTCCCTTCACTTTTTCGTTTTTACATTACAATTTCAGTCACTATTTTCTTTCTGTGACTTCTACAGGCACTATTTTGGCCATTACTCCCTTTCATTTTCTTCTTTTCTATTCGACAGACACTAATATAGTTATAAAATCTTTCTTTATAAAACCAGACTCAGTGATGTTTCTTTCCTGTCATTATTAGAATAAACTTCTTCTTTTTTTTCTTTTTGTCCCTGCCCTGTTGATTGTATGATTGTTTAGGCTAATATGTAATAAGATTCAATTGTTCACCTGTGCATATCGTATACTTTTGTATGCTGTTATATTCTTTATTCTTCCTCCCAGTGTTTTTTTCCAATTTGACCAATATAAAAGTTATCACAAGACTCGCATGGGATTTGATACACACATCCGTTAGTACTAGTGGGAGCGCTTTTTTCAAGTATATATATCAGTCTCTCATTCTTAAATGCTACATTAATTTTTAAATTTCGTTTCTCGTCGTAATGTGGTTCGGATTCCGCAATAAGCTTGTAAGTCCCGTTGCTAGGTAACCATTTGGTCCTTAGCCACGTGAAATGAATCTAATCCTTCGGGTCAGCCCTCGGAGAGCTGTTAATCAGCTCAATGGTCTGGTTAAACTAAGATATAGTTAACTTTAACTTAAGCGGACGGGGACAGATTTGAAATTATTATTATATGGTAGTAGAAGCAGGTTTTTTCTGCTATAAGATTCATATTTGCTTTTACAGCATTACCTATTTCAGCTTCTTTCCTGTATTCTTAATCATATCAATTTCATCATCAGTGTGTTTCGAGCTACACGTACTTATATCTCTTAAAAACCTGGATGTAAACACTGAATTCTTAACTTTATTGAACTGACGAAAATAAAAATTAACATAGGCAGAAATATATTTGGTTTTCTGTAGAACCTTTAGTATTTAAACACGTTACTAGTTCTGTGAATTAGGCAATCCAGAAAGGGTAGGCCACCGTCCTTTTCCATTTCCATTGTGAATTTGAGTGATAGTACTGATTCATTGAACTTGTCAAAGAATTTCTTTACATTTTCGTTCCCTGGCCAAATGCACATTTTGGCACCAACATACCTGAACAATACTTTACTGCGTAGAGTGATTTTCTTTAATATTTTGCTTTCGAAAATTTCCGTGTACAGATTACTGTACTGTACTGGAGACAAAGGGTTACCCATTACCATATCAAATTTTTGAGAAGATTTCCGATTTAATTCAAGTTTATATTCTTTTGTGCATATTGTAATCAATTTTATTAGGGGTGTTCTTTAAAGTAAAGAAAAATAAGTAAACCGGGCTGTCTGTTCTCAAGTTAGGATTCACTGTTAATAAATAAATTATGTATTTTTTTTTATCAAATCAACATTATTTCTTTTATTAACATCAGAGATGGTACCAACCAGCTGATTAAAGATATTCATTAGATACATTTTTAAATTGCACGAGGCGGAACCAACCGAATTAATAATTTTCCAGCGGGAAAATTTATTTTGCAAATTTTTATTGTTTCATACATATACGGGGCGTAACACGAGTTTATGCAAATATTTTTGGAAATGAAAAAAAAAGTAATTTTGAGCAGAAAATGTTCTATAAACATATGCATTTAAAGGCTTCGTTTGTCCGTGAGGGGAAATTTTTAAAATAACCGTTATCATTAGCGATGGTGGTTGGTAGCGGGAGGTCGGAGTAAACTGAGGTGTCGGGGAGTGGGGCAGGGGTGAAGTGAATAAGGCAAGTGGACTGTTATTCTTTTTTCTTGCAAGTAATCTTATATTAACGATTAGTTTACAGTGGTACCATATGGCTTTACGTATCAAGTAAGTAGTGTAAATGTTTATTTGTGATAGTTGAATTCTAGCGCGCTCTGTCTGTCGCCTCGTCACGGAATTCTTGAATCAGGAGTCATGATTAGGCCTACGCCTATGACTGGTGGCTAATGAATACTTCTGATGGAGAGGGAGGGCTTTGTAAAAATGCATTTGAAATATTTGATAGATGTCTAATGAATAGGCCTACCTTTGATGGAGGAGAGATTCATTTAGGCTTACTTTTCTAATTCTTTTTTTTTATCAGTGTCAGATGAACACCACTGATAGGGAAGGAGAGGGATTCAATGATGCATGCATTTTTCTGTTCAAAATCTAAATAATACATTTGGTTTGGGAGGTATTTTATTCACATCGGCCTAATCGCTCCATCCTCCTCCTCTAACCTCTCCCCACACACCTCAGGCTACTCCTATCTCCTGCTACCAAACTCCATTGCATGAAAGCAGCGCTAATGATAACGGGTATTTTCAAGTTCCCCTCACGGACAAACGAAGCTTTTGAATGCATATGTTTATTGAACATTTTCTGCTCAGATTTACTTTTCTTCCATTTCCCAAAATATTTGCATAAACTCTGTTACACCCTGTATGTAGAGATGTAGAGGTTACATAAAACTTTCCTATTAGATCTTCATTTTCTTTTAATAGCTCTTTAACTTTTATGATGAAATTACTGTTATTACTGTGCATATGAATTTTATTTAGTTCTTTATTTGTATGTTCGTCGCTCAAAAGATTATTAATTTTTTCTATATGCTAATTTTTATTTTTTAAATTACCAGCGCACTAGAATTCTCTCTACTTCTCCCGAGGTACCATATCAACCACTTTTCTCCTCTATTTCTCTCGTTTTCTCTTTCTCTCCTGTAGGCATTATATCAGTCACTGCTATCTCTCTCTCTCTCTCTCTCTCTCTCTCTCTCTCTCTCTCTCTCTCTCTCTCTCTCTCTCAAGAAAGTACAGGTACTGTTTTGAACACTGTTCTGCTGAGATTCAAGTCTTAATTCCCTCTCCCCTTCAGTTGCCCTTGTATTTTTCATGAGAGCAATTTTCCTCCATTCAAACACTGGAATTACTCCTGGTTATCCTGACCCCTATAACCTTTTTCCTTCAAAGGGCAATTCAGTGCCTCCCCTCGTGATCTGGATTCAGTATATTTTCGTTTTCTTCTCAGTCTTGTTTTCATTGAGTTTGAGATACGAAAGGGCAATTGTTTGCCTTGCCTGTTGGTCCCTGCTCAGAAAAATAAGCGTCTCCGCTGTTCCTCTTTTTTATGGAGGGATGATTCCTTGTAATGAGACCCTTCCCCACTGTCTGTTTCTCACTCGATACGCATTACCCTATCCGTGGAGACTGTGACATTGAGTTAATTACAAGTCTTTTTTAATCGTCTCTGATCTTGTTAAACTCGAGCAGCTCCTCCTTTTCTCTTTGTTAAACTCGAGCAGCTCCTCCTTTTCTCTGATATCTCACGTAAAAATATCAGTGCAATTAAAGTACTCTTTCTCTCTCTTTCTTTATGGGGTTAATCAGTAATGTTTCAGTTTAAAGTTGAAGTTGTTATTCTGTAGGAGGTTATAAACAGGCTCTGGCGGGTTACTAATTTGATAATCGATTAAAAAATATCGTGTTTTCGCTCGTTAGCTTACAACATTTTTACTAAGCTCTTCACAGGAAATTAGCGTCAGCTGCCTATGAAATCGTACTTATTTCACAAGACCTACCGCTTACCAGCACCGTCTCACCAGCAAAAGTTTCTGTTTTGATCCTGGTAGTCACCCGTTTTTAAAAAGCCCATCGTGCCTCATTTGGCTTTAACAGTGATTTATATCCCTAGTGGCTGGTCCATTTTGTTGGACAGAAATGAATATAGAAAGGTGTGGCGCTCGTAGCCCCATTCCAAAATACTTGCTGAAAACTAGAAGGTTACCATTCTCTGGAGCCACCCTTCAGAGAGGATCTAATGCATTGCGATATGATCTTTATCGTGTGATGTTCTACGTCTGTTCTTTCTTTCAACCCTTTTCTCTTGTTTTTCAAACTTCCATTTGGTTTTTCTCTTGTCAAATGTGGGTATTCTTTTCTGAGGGAGCTTAGCACATTCAAGGCATTCATATAGCTTGCTCGAAGTGGATACTCGTTAACTTTAGCAATCCATCGCGCACACGTATGCAGTGGCTGTTAATTTCCACACCGAGTTGGGATCTGACCTTAGTTTTCTAGTGAAATGAAGGGGCAATCCCAACTTGGCCTTCAACCTTCAAGGTTTTACCCAAGAATCTTTGGTATTGTCCAGATGTTAAGTAAAAATTTATAGTAATGAAATTATTATTATTATTATTATTATTATTATTATTATTATTATTATTATTATTATTATTATTATTATTATTATTATTATTATTAACAATAGCAATAATTAATTTGATCAGGTATGAGCTCAGTAAACAATAATAATGGTTGTCGTCATCATTATTGTGAAATTGAAAATTATGAGATGGGTTATTTTTTTTAATACAGTTCCCCTAGTACCATTTCTTTGTTGAAGTTTCGAGAATAATAAAATCTTCCATATATATACTGTAATGTTCTACAGTAGATCTTTAGTTGTTAATTTCGCAAATACTTTTATTTTTGAGAGTCGCTATTTAGTAAGATGCTGTGAAAATTCCACGATATTATATTCAGTATGTGAAAAAAATGTTAATTATGATTTCCTGGTTTAAAATAATCCGTTTATTCGAGATATCTCCGGTCTTGTCAAGCTGACCACGATTACATGAAGTCTACTTTGTGGGAGTGTGTGTGTGTGCATATTTGTCAGAATTTTCGAGAGCTGGGGGCGCCCTTATACGTAGTAGCCCGTGGTTGGTGTAGCCAGAGAATACAAGACAGAAGCAGACAAGACAGAAGGCAAGGCGAACCTCATGCCCCCCCCCCCCCCCCACCCCTCCCCCGCCCGCCCCAGACAGACCACTTCCACGAGTACGACAGACCAGAAGTTATTGTCGTCTCCGGAGTTACATGTTACCAAAGTGCTGAGAATGAATTATATATTTTTATATGCATTTCATGTTTCAGTCACATCGGGAATGAAGCTATTGGCCACTGTCACTATTGTACTATACAGAACACCATGGTGTGACATAACTGGTGATTGTGACAGGGTGTTTTACTTGGCAGTGTTTTGGTGTTATTTTACTGTGTTAACCTAAAGTTTACTGTTTATTTTTAAGTATACTTCAGCATGGCAGTGACTGAGGTAGTAAAGTTTGTGTAAATGGCTAAGGAAATTGATTTAGGGAGCATGGAATTACAGAATTTTGTGAAGGAACAACAAGATCTAGCCCATGTAGAGTGACAGAAGGAAACAGAAAAAACAAGAACTGAGGCTGAAATGCAGAGGGAAGAGCCTGGAAGACAGAGATCAGAAGCTGAAGGGCAGTGTGAACATGAACTTCAGGTCCTAAGACTTCAGGCAGAAATTGGTTGTGGAATTCCAGGGATTGGTTGTGGAATTTCATGGAGACAGGCAAGCAGAACTTCACCCCTGCAGTTACTAGAAAGTCAAAGTTAAACAAATTCGATGAGATGAGAAGGATGACAACATGGACACACTAATTGAAGGATTTAAGTTTTGATGAGAGCCATGGCTGGCATAAGGATAAGTGGCTATTTGTCTTAGTCTGTTACTAACAGGTAAGGGTCTGCAAAATTTTCTAGTATGCCTGCTGGTGAAGCCTAGAACTATGATAGCCTAAAGAGAGCACATGGGAAGAGATATGAGATGACTGAAGAGGGATTTAGGAAGAAATTCTGTGAGACTAAACCAGAACAAGGCGAGACTTCATATCACACTAGATAGGCAACAGAAATATTTCAACATGTGGACTGAATGGCTGACTGCAGAAAAGTCTGATGATTTTGCAGACTTGCCTATCAAGAAACAGTTTGTCAGCACCTGTTTGACTGAAGTGGCACTATTCCTTGGGAAAGAGTACTAAAGGATATTGGTGATATACTAAAGCTTGCCGAGTGGTACATAGAATAAGCCTGGTGCAATGCCAGAAACCAGTGAAGAAATCTTATGGTACTATCCAGAAACCCAGAAACCCAGGGATTACAAGACTGGTAGGCAGTAGCAAACAGAAAAGAGTGAAGGTTGGTGTTTTATGTGTCACGAGCCAGGGCACCAAGACAAAAAATTGTGTTCTTATTGAAGGTAAAGACCATCTGAAGTTTAAGCAGATAGTTTGCAGTGCTACAGGAGTGGTAGAACCAAGGGAGACCACTATCATGATTTGTGAAGATGCTGACATAGCTCAGATGGAAGTCTGCATCAAGGACGGTAAGCTGAAGCCAGTTACATTGAGGATGGTATGATAAACTTGAGATCGAGCTGAATTACCTATCGTGTAAGTAGCATGTAGAGGAAGGGACACTGTAATTCACCAGTTAGTAACAGTGCTACGACATACAGGTTGTATAAGTATAGTTATACTTAGAAGATTGTTCACTGAAAACTATATGACCAATAAGAAATTGGTCTTTGCACTTATTGACAGGAGTATCCTTAGCTATTCAGTTGCAAAGATTTATGTAAACACTGTCCAGTGTAAGGAATTACATGCTATTTGCTAAGATAAACTCGTTATGACCTTATTCTTAGAAACATTCTAGGCATGCAGGACCATGAAGAAACGATTGGAGATAAGGCAGAAGTCGTCAAGAAAGCTGTAGGGGGAGATGACCAAAGGAACAAGCCTGGGGAAAGTGATGCAGATCTGGGAGAGTCTAGTAGCAAGACAGCAGTGGTTGTGGCCAGAGCCCAAGTCCAGTGAGAGAATGTAGCATCATGCCTCTGGCAGTAACTGCTAGCATCTGCATTTAGCAGCAAAGTAACCAAGAGAAGTCCAACAGAAGGGTACCAACCTAGCCAAAGAGTAGATGAGAGCCAAGCCTGACGCAGATCACACGACGAAGGGTGGAGGAACTTTTGAGTTGAAGATTATGGATTATTACATCATGTTTTCCAGGGAAAATGACTGAAGTAGTGCAGTGAATCCTATTGCCAGAGATATATTGTGCCCAGGTAATGAAGTTTGCCCATAAATCCACATCTGGCCTTTATCTTGGGGCTCATATAACTGTCGACCATATAACCAACAGTTTCTGTTGGTAAGGAGTGTTTGCAGAAGTCACTCAATTAGCAGGTCCTGCAACACTTGCCTGAAGACTACATCAAGGCCTTGTAACAGCAAAATATCAACAGGGAAGATGCCCAAATAGAGTGGCACTTCCTAAAATAAAAACCAAGCATGTAGCAGAGGCAACTACTTGAGGTTTTCAGCAGACAGGATTCCCAAGGAAATTCTCAGTGACTGAGGTACCAAGTTTACTTCTAAAATGATGGAGTTTAACTGTCTGGTGAGCACAAGTCAACTGTGTACTGTGGCCCAAGAAATCAGCAGGTATTGCCGTTGATGGAAGAATATCAAGGCAAATTAACCAGCAATCCAGGGAAGACTTCATTAGGAGAACCGCTCACAGAAGTGATTACAGAGCACCAAATCATAGCAAGCGTATATCCTTTACCATATGTTGCCTGGGAACTAATCCAAGAAGTTGAGATGCTATAAATGGAAATCAGCGATAGATCAGCTTCTGTATACTGTTCGCCAGCAGTGATGGTAAGGAAAAAGGATGGTGCAACATTCTCTCTGTTGATTTCCATTAATTAAACACCATAACCATGTTGGACAACAAACCTCAACGGCCATTTTTCATATGGTAATAAGGAAGATTCTAGCTGGAACCGAGAGCACTTACCATTTTGTGGGTGATGTGTTAATTCACACAGCATCATGGGAAGAACATATCGAGTGACTCTAGGACCTATTCCAGAGAGCAAAGGAATCAGCACTGACTATCCGACCTTCCAAGTGTCACATTAGATATAATAAAGAGTAATTCTTTGGACATAAGTCAGTTTTGATAGGATAGCCATGGGAGAAGAAAAGCTGATAAAGGTCCAGGATGCATCACCACCAAAGACCAAAACACGCATGAGATCAAACAGTCATTTGAGATGAAGCATGCTCAAGGAAATGTTCCAATATAACGAGGTTAGACTTAAGACTTCCATCGTGAGGACAAATGCGTAGAATGAAGGACTTGCAGATGACATATTTCCAATTGTTTACGTTATTAGGAAATCCAAGAAAAATTAATGCAACTGTTGCAGAATTAAAAAGGAATGCCTAGCAATTATATTTTCAGCTAATAGATTCAGTCTGCAATTGTATGGTGTGAAGTTAGTATTACAGGCAGAGACAAACCACTTGCTTTCATCCACCATGCAAGACTAAATAAGAAAAAAAAAAGAGATACTTTTTCTTTAGTGCGTATGGATTATTGTGTGTGTGTGTGTGTGTGTGTATGTATGTGTGTGTAATTCCCTTTAGTGTCGCTTCTTTGGTGGAGTTTCGAGAATAGTGAATGTAATGGTTTTGAACTTTAGTTGTTAATTTCACATAAACGTTAATTTTCAAGAGTTTAATTGTTTAGTAAGATGTTAGAAGAAATCCCCAAATATTTTAATCACATAAAAGCAGGTTAATTAGGATTATCTTAGAGGTTTTATTACATAATATATTTATCTGAGATATATCCAGGCTGGCGAGTTGACCAAGATTACATAATGTCTATTCTGTATGTGTGAGTGTGTGTGACTGTCAGAATTTTCGAGAGCTTGAGGCGAACGTATTCTTAGTAGCACATGTTTGTTGTAGGCAGAGAAGACAAGAAGACAGAAGGCAAGGCAAGCCTTCCACCACCAGTCGTGTCACGTAGATAGAAAGACAAATACAGTACTTTCAATTCAACAAAATTTATTTTAGCACTTTTCTGCAAAAGAAGAGCTGTTCTAGGGCAGTTCCTGACAGACCACTTCCGCAAGCAGGATCAGCCATAAGTTTTTGTTTTCTTCGGGGATATGTGTTGCGCAAATGCTGCCATTAAACTTCAAGTTTTAGTTTTCTGTAAAAGAAAACTATTGAGATGTCTTTGTCTGTCCGTCCACACTTTTTCTGTCCGCCCTTAGATCTTAAAAACTACTGATGCTAGAGGGCTGCAAATTAGTATGTTGATCATCCAGCCTCCAATCATCAAAGATACCAAATTGCAGCCCTCTAGCCTCAGTGGTTTTTATCTTATTGAAGGGTAAAGCCTGCCATAATCGTGCGTCTGGCAATGCAATTGGACAGGCTACCATGGGCCGCGGCTGAAAACTTCAAGGGTCGCGGCTCACACAGAAAACTCGATTGAGCCGAAGAAACCTCGGCGCATTTTTTTACTTGTTTAATATTTATTTCGTGATTTAACCACACCAGGCATAAACCCGTTAGCCACTGTCAATACCATACGATACCAAACACTATTCTATGACAATTATCATTTCTGAAACATCCGAATTGTGCATTTTTATGGATTAGGCAATTCATATTTAATCTACATTTCACTAGCTTCGAATTACTCTACAATTTAATCGACAGGGAACAGCATTCACTGGAAACGAAAAGCTTATTAACTATATGACATAATATCCGTTAATGAGATATTTCTCTCATTTGTTTGATACATACATGTGAGATTAAATGTAAAATAATAATGTTTTAGTATTATCATTTACTAAGTCTTAGGGATGTGCTGGATTATTATTATTATTATTATTATTATTATTATTATTATTATTATTATTATTATTATTATTATTATTATTATTATTATTATTATTATTATTTATCTATTTTCGTTGCTTAGAATTATACTGAAACAGAATAATAATAATTATTAATATTCTTATTGTCCATAAAGGGTCCCCCCACCTTATGGAATAAGCCTATGAGGCTACAGAAAACAATTTTATTTTATGAAATAAAATAAGGCCTAAGTATGTTTCATAAGAATAAAAGCTGTCATATATACATATATATATATATATGTATATATATATATATATATATATATATATATATATATATATATATATATATATATATATATATACATATATATATATATATATATATATATATATATATATATATAATTTTTTTTTTTTTTTTTTTTTTTAAGAAAATATGTGCAGCCACATTTTGGAAAACCAGTGATGAAACATTTTCAAAACTTTCGTTCACTCAGCGCCGATGCGTTCAACAACAAAAAAATATCGTCTTCATCAAACCTGGGTTCAAGTGTTAAAGCAAAAAGGAAAATAAACAAGTTTTCATAGCAATATGATGGTGCTTTGATTGCCAACATGAGATTTTAAACAGTTCAATTTGATTATTTTGACGCTTGAACCCTGAAAAAATAAGTGCATGAAAATGGGAAGCATTACTGTAGTTAAAACGCACCCATCATTGTCAACGGGTGGGCATGGCCTGGGTATGATACAACCAAGATTTTTTTTTTTTTTTTTTTTGTAGGCCTAAGTGTGTTAGTTCTCTTTACCTACTGAAAATATATTACCCTTAACATTCACATCCCTATACTAGCAAAAGCACTTCAGGTTACCTTATGAATCAGTTGTATACACCAACCTCAGCGCAGAAGGACTATTAAGAAAGTAATACGTTTAGTCAGTTTAAACAAACTGCTGCATACGCCTTGGCGTTAATACTATAAATTAAGTTAATACTATCTTTTCGATATAACTTAATCATAAAATGCTATTCTTCCAAGAACAGATAATCTCTAAAAATAAATCCTTTAGTAAACTAAATTGCATCTCAGAAGTCTTAGTTTTGTTGTTGTTAGGTCTATAGATCATTACCACAGCATACAGACAGTTTGAACTTAGCCTAAAACTTAAAAAGTCAAAGGAAACTATTTGTAATGTATAAATTTTAAATCTGAAAATATTTTTATAACTAATGAGCCTAATAGAACTAACGTTATGTGCTGTAGAGATAGTTACGATGACTGCTTCTAGTAGCAAGTTGCGTATACTGGCACTGCCAGATTTGTCACATCGTGCTTTGAGTTTAGTGCAAAAAAAAGTATATATTCAATTCATTGCACGTAAATTACGGATAATACCAGTGCATAAGAGATTCATGTCCATATATCCATAGGGAAATTGTTACCTGTGAATTGACAAACTTATCGACATGTATGACCCTGGAATAAAAAAAGTGTAATACTACTTGGCAATTGCACACCATTTCACGATGCATCTTAGGTTTTGCACAATACAAAAAAAATCATGTTGAATCACATTTGAGCATGGCTGTACAACGCAAGTAAGAATCAGAGATTCGAAACCTCTACCAAGGCAACTTGTAGTGACAGTTGTTTTAACCAAATATTTCGGGAAAAAATGAACAGGTTTTGTTTGGTAGAAGCATTTGGTGATTGACTCCCTCCAGATAATCAACATTTAATCGATAGAGGTGACAATATCCGTATTCTGTAAAATAGCTGTGTCTTCATCAAGAATCCTTTCAAAAAGTTAATCTTTCGAAGGGGTTCATCTGATAAATAAATTTTTCAAAGTCTCATTACATTGTGTTTATCGAATTTTCTTGCAGACAGACAGACAGACAGACAGACAAATATAATATATCTGGTGAATGCCATAATCTAGATATTAAAGCTTTCATCATAAAAACTATATTAGTCACTTAATTTTACGTTTGGTGGAGTTCTTTATCTTATAAGTGCTGAGAACATAAGTGCTGAGAATCATAATCATCTTAGTATAATATAGATGTAGCCACCGTCATGAATAGACAACGAATAGCATAAGCTATTGTGAAGAAAATAACATCCTCTTTATTTAAACATAAATGTACATATCACTAATTATTATCCGAATATAAGGGACTTCGTTTTTATTATCTACTAGCTGACCAACCCTGCGCTGCCCAGGATAACTCTGAATGATAGCCAATAAACGTTCTCTCTCTCTCTCTTTCTCTCTCTCTCTCTCTCTCTCTCTCTCTCTCTCTCTCTCTCTCTCTCTCTCTCTCTCTCTCTCTCTCTCTCTCTTTCTTTCCAACCCCCACCCCCTTTGGTACCATTGTTGTCTTACCCCACACAGTATTCTTTTCCAGATAGTAAGTCATATGTATACCGAAATTAGTTATGATAAATTTGTAAAGTTCCTAAGCCTACGGGAATAACCAGCTCTGTTTCATGGTCAGAACCAGCCCCATTTTAGGGAAGCTTTCGCCCCTGCTTTGGTGCCCTTTAGTACTAGTGATGTCTTACCCCAACAGTATTTGTTTCGAGATAGTAAGTCATATGTTTACCAAGTTTTGTTGAAATTTGGTCAATGCATTTTGGAGTTATACAGGAACATACTTACACACACATATGTACATACATATACATACATCCATTTTTATATATACAGATTGTTGTTGCTGAGGCCTCATCCTTAATGGGGATAGTAAGTGTCCTTCAAGATGTAAGAACACCACCATCAAAGCCTTCGTAAGCAGGGCTTTAACACAATGTTCTTCTTGGCAGGACACACACCAAGAGCTAGACCATGTCTCCCAAGTGCTTATGAATAGTGGATATTCAAGCAAGTTAATAGAGAAATACATACAGCACTGAATTGGTGGTATAACACCCGTGAGCAGCCACAGCCTGATCCACAAAGCTTAATACCTAGAACACAAACGTGCCATTAAGAAAATCATCACAGAGAATGTCTTCACCATCGATTTCAGCACCTGGCTGGACCTCGTCATATATTATCGAAACAGCCGCACAAGAAACCTGATTATTGAAAATAACTCAGCCCCACCAATGAGAGATCCCCTTAAACAGACTAATGTGGTATTCCATTTCAAATGCCCAGTCCTTGGATGCCCTGGTTCCTATATTGGTATTACCACCATGAAACTGGTAAAGAGAATCTCTTGCCATGCTCAAAAAGGCGCCATAAAAATACACATGATAGATGCTCACCAAACCAGCATTACAAGGAATGCAATAGTGGGGAATGCAGAAATAATTAGAAAGGCCCCTGACCCAAGATGCCTACCACTGCTAAAAGCACTCTTGATACAGCAGGAGAAGCCCTTATTGAAGAGGTGTTTCTCCTGCCTACCAGCATCAGGTAGCCTATTGCACATAGACCTGCACCAGACACCAAAAGAAGTGACATTCTCGACCAGGAAATACAGGATTCGGCAGGTCACCCAGCGACCAATCAGAATATTCGCCGGGTAACAAGGACGTCAAGGAAGGGGAGGCAGCGGTTTTCACTATGTTCGATGGTGAAACTGAAGCAGCTATGGTTGTGGAAAGCGCGCCTCAGTTTCTCGACTCCCCTTGCGAATTGGCATTGACTAAGGTATCGTTGATGTAGTGCACGTACATTCTTGGCTGGTCTTTGTCTACGAATACACTTTGCTCCACAGTGCCCATATAGAAATTGGCGAAGAGGACTCCAAGGGGAGAACCCATTGCCACCCCGTCGATCTGGGTGTATATATGGTCATGCTGGTTGAAGAAAGGGGCCTTTTTGGTGCATATTTCCAGGAGGGTGCGGTGTGCATTCTCAGGGATGTTCAGAGATGGGGTGGTGGCCCTAAGAGTGGCGCCCCCGGAGAATGTATTGCTTTGATGGATGTGGAATCCCTCTTCACCAACGTCCCCGTCGATGAGACCATCCAGATGATCTTGGACTGTGTGTATAGGGACCCCACCATCCCATCCCTGAACATCACTAAGCATGCCCTCCACTCCCTCCTGGAAATATGCACCAAAAAAGCCCCCTTCTCCAACTATCGTGGCCATATTTACTGTACACCCAGATTGACAGGGTGGTGATGGGTTCTCCCCTTGGAGTCCTCTTTGCCAATTTCTATATGGGTACTGTGGAGCAAAGGGTATTCGAAAGCATAGACCAGCCAAGGATGTACATGCTCTACATCAAGGTTACTTTCATCAGTGACAATTTGCAAGAGGAGATCAAGAAACTGAGGCATGGTTTCCACAACCATAGCTGCCTCAGTTTCACCATCGAACATAGCCAAAACCACTGCCTCCCCTTCTTTGACGTCCTTGTGGAGCAGAGAGAGGCCTCTTTCTCTGCAAAAGTCCACCTGAAGTGAACGAACCTGGGCATGTGTATGAACGGGGTGAGCGAATACCCTGGGAGGTATAAGCACCCCACCATCAGCGCCTACATCAGGAGGGCCCTCTCACACTGCTCCTCCTGGAATGACACACATGGAGAAATGGAACGTGTAGCCCAGACCCTCGTTGACAATGGACTCCCAAACTGGAATATAGAAGAGTCTATCAAGGCAAACATCGATAAGTGGTATCGGCAGGAACCTTGCTCCGATGTCCCTGAATGCATAGAGCCCCTCTATAAAGGACAATTTCATCATAAATATAAAGAAGATGAACATGCCCTCAAGAACATCATTGAGGATAATGTCTGCCCTGTTATCCCAATAAGAATATTCATCTGGTCATTTATTACAAGAGCATAAGGACGATCAGCCTGGTGATGCGTAACAATCCAGCCCCCCCTCAGCAGGACCCCTTGAAGACAACCAACGTGGTATACCGGTACTCATGCCCTTTCTGAGGGTGCCTCAGTTCTTACATCGCTATGACCACCATGCGTTTCTCCAAGAGAATTTCCTGCCACGCCCAAGAGGGAGCCATCTTTAACCATGCCAGGACTGCCCATAACCAGGGAATTGCAAGAAAAGATATATTCACGAATATAGAAATAATTGACCTAACTGTGGACCACCACCGCCTACGCCTCTTGGAAGCATTGCACATTGGGAACGAGAAATCAACCTTCAATATTCTGCAGGAACCGTTCCCCTCCCCACAGCCGCCAGGAGACCTGCACCAAGTGACCCCTATAGGGAATGAGCAAATCAAAATTCTGCATTTGAGGACCGAAATTGTCCCATTCATCCCCAGCACTACAATACCGCTCGCACGCAAGAAGAGCCCTGAACATCAACATGGGAGTTAAGACTCCGCCTGAGATGACCTGCCCCGGCCAGCTAATCATAATTCAGCGCCGATCAAGAAACGTCCCCACCCCCCCCTCTATAAATACCGACCCAAGCGTCTTGTTTCTCCAGATATTTCTCAACCATGTCCAGAGGATGACCAACGAGATGGCCGAAACATGTCGACGGCACCACAACCTAAAGTAGAAGAACCTGAATCCAGACCACGAAGTATTCCACGGATTTCCGATTGAATATTTCAATAAAAGACTTCCCCCATTCCATACACTATCCTTTTTCCAATATGAATATTGGCCAGTTGCTGACCAACACCGCTGAGCTTGAAAAGCGAATTATAAGGAAAATAGAAAAGATCCTGTATAAGATCAATTCGCATAATACTGCCCTCCTTTTTATTATTATTATTATTATTATTATTATTATTATTATTATTATTATTATTATTATTATTATTATTATTATTATTACGCAGAATAGATGTCCATATTCGAAAAAGTAAATAAGAACAAAAGATAAAAGAGGTGAAATTACCTGACTGCAAAGAACAATGGTTTTGATTCCATCAAAGAAATAACGACAACGACAGTAACTGAAGCGGAACGTAGAGAACATTGAATGACTAAACTAGTAAATATATAAATATGCCAACTGATAAGTTTCTCCCGCCTTCAGTGAGCCTCGCGTGGAATTTTGTAGGCAGTATCAAAGACCTTTTGCAGCTTACTCCCTCCTCCCAGCTGCACCACTTCTAGCTTCTAAAATTCCATCCATTAATTTGGGTCTCATTATACTTGGTTTTCCAACTTTCATAACTTTTCCTTGCTCTATTTTTTATCTGTTACAATTTTGAGAATAAACGTTTAGCGCGATCCCAGGGATCTACTAAAGTGACTCGGTGGTCTCGTATTTAGAATGATAATATTGATGATAATAATAAAAAATATCGTCATCATTACTTCTACTACTACTACTACTACTACTACTACTACTACTACTACTACTAATAATAATAATAATAATAATAATAATAATAATAATAATAATAATAATAATAATAATAAAATAAGTCATTTTTACACGGATCCAAATATAAGGTGCGTGTTGAATTAATTAGCTTTGTTCTAATTAAGACAAGAGTCATCAAGAAACTGTATTTACCTTTAACTTCGTAAAAAGTGTCAAAGGTTCCCTGATTAAGAAAAGTTCAGAGCTACCAGACTTCTTGAAAAACTTACACAGAGAATATGTACATAACTTTGGGTTGAACTTGTATCTTCACTGAAGCATGAGATACACAGACCTAAGAAATGTCCTAATCATATTAAAGGACGTAATCATCATCATTACTAATAAAATGGACCCAATGGCCTGTTGCTGAATCCTGGGGGCCATTCGTCCTTAACCATACCTCTTCGCAACATTCGCTGGGTCTGACAAACCCATTTTTGGAAAATTGAAACCACATTTTTAATCAACTTCTGTTGAATGTTATTTCATAAAAAATAAATTAACTTTTTTTAGCTTGAATCCTAAAATAAATGAATTTAAGGAAAACTTTATTCTTTAGGGGTAAATAAAGAAAAACAAAGATTCGAAATATAATAAGTTTAAATTCTCATTCTCGTATAAAATAAAAAATCTGAAACTTATCCTTCACTTCACAGATTCACAGGTCCCTGGCCCATCTGCTATGACTGGTACCAATCTCTGTCTCAACCACTCCATGGGATAAAAGAGAGAATAAATGGGGTGCCATTTTTCCAGTAAAAATTGACACATGCAATAACTGGTTTTTTATATTTTGATATTTTCATTTCTATGATTTTTTATATTTTATAATATGCAGTAATATTTTTTTTATAAAGATGATAAGTAAACAAGTGTACAAATTTTTTTACAGACAACATTATTCTACTTACCAGCAGTTTCTCACAATCGACACGCAGCATAGTAGTGGTTTTGGCAGACAGGTTGCTCATACTTGTGGTACCTGAAGTGTAGCTTCCTGTCCTTCACTTTCACAAACATTTTGCAGTGCAGTGGAGGATAATGACTCCCTGCAATTACTGGCTTTCTCCCTCTAGTAGTTTTACTGGCGGGGGGAGGGAGCTGACAGGCATTGCCGACGAGTTGCCTCAGGGATATTGATAGGGTGAGGATCCTTAGCTTCTAATGTGTTTTTGGCTTGATGAATTTCCGTGCTACCTGATGCATATAATGCCTCCTGAACAGGGCTTTTCCACCTATTCTTTTCATATTATTATCTTCATGTATCATCCTGGCATTAATCCCACCACCATTAACTGTACCAAAAAAGACACATATAGACCTTCGTGTAGTCATTCTGGAACGTAAATATATGACACTCATCTGATCATAGTTATCAACACCACCTTTGGCTGAAATATAAAATTCTATCATTTCTGGCTTGCTTGCTGCTCCGAGGGTTGGGCCTGTGTGAATAGATGAGAGCACCAACACTATTTTCTGTTTCTTGGAAGTGGCAGGTACATAAGACACCAGTCAAGTTATTCATAAGCAGAAATGCACTTGATCTCAACCCTTGAGTGGCTGTGTCTTTCATCTCGGCTGGGACCTCCTCCTTGTTAGTCATCATGGTCCCAACAAAGGTCATGCCACAGTTCTCTTGAATGTCAGACATGAGGGCCACCAAAGTGAACCAGTTTGTCTGTGCATGGTGGTAGGGCCCAGTGAGGTCTTGATGTAATAGTGGCTGAAGCTTAAGCCACCTTAGGACCTTGCGTTTTCCTTCCCCAGATAAGGAACTGCACCCAGCACATATTTTGATTCATTATCACATATGAGAACCAGATTGATCCTGTACTTGGCAGGTTTGTTCGGTATATACATTCTGAATGGACACCTGCCTCGAAATCATAATTCATCTACTGTGAGGTGCTCACTTGGTTTGCATAATATCTCACAGTTTTCAGTGAAAATATCCCATTTTATCCTTATAGGTACAAACTTGTCTTTATTCCTCCTCTGTTCCCTTGTGACAGGTACATCAACCCCCCGCAGTTTTTCATGAAATCAAACCAAACCTGAGACATGGCAGAACAGTACAATGGTGCATCAGTGTCACTGGTCCACATTTCTGAGACTGACAAGTGGTTGTCTCTCTGGCAGCCGCTATCTGGGATCCATTAAATATCAGAATCCCCAGAAAAACCAACAACTCCACCCATTCTGTGGAGTCAGACACCCACTGTTACATTAGTATGTCCCAGCATTCGATGGGAATGAGAGACCCAAATTTGAATTACTCAAAGACTATTGGACATGGAAGAGTAACACGAACTTCCCTAACACTAGCTAGACACACCCGCAGTATACTGAGGGTGCCAGCCAATTTGTAAGAACAAACAGTAAGTTGCCACATGAAAATGAGTGGCATCAGGTATGGCAAGCTCGATGAATACCCTCCAGGGTTAAGACGCTCCCCTCACTAGCCAGAGATTCTGTGAAAGTGTATGGTACCTCTGATGACCTGGGTCATGAATAACTACCGGGTCGTTAGTCGACTGCTGGGATTGCAGCATAGTGATTGGCACCCTCATTTAACAAAACCATGCTGAGAAACGGAAGATAACATATAGAGACAATCTAGTGAACCGGATTCCCATATGGGGTAAGAATACAATGGAGAGAAAGAGAAAAATTCTAGAGCAAATATCAAGTAGCATGGAAATCAAAACTCAACTAGAAATAAGAAAAAAAAGCAAAAAGTGCGCCGAAGTTTCTACAGCGCAATCGAGTTTTCTGTTCAGCGTATAATGCTGTTTGAAACTCTCAGCCACGGCCCACGAAACTCTCAGGCGCTGCACATGAAACTTTCAGCCACGGCCCGGTAGTGGCCTGTGTTATTGGTACCGATAGCGGTGCCAGACGCACGATAATGGATAATTTTAACCTTAAATATATAAAAACTACTGAAGCTAGAGGGCTGCAATTTGGCATGTTTGATGATTGGAGAGTGGATGATCAGCATACCAATTTGCAGCCCTCTAGCCTCAGTAGTTTTTAAAATCTGAGGGCGGAAATAAAGGGACGGGCAAACAAATAGCCGCCATCTCAATAGTTTTCTTTTACAGAAAACTGAAAAAACCATAAGAACTCCGATAGGATCTTAAGAACAGAAAAATCATTCAAAGTATGTTGCACCGACGAAGGAAACACCGCTCTGTTTTTCTTCATCTTATTCCTTTCAAGTCTTGAGGCCTTTGTCTAAAACATCACAAATCATGGGAGATGGAGAGAGAAACATTATTAAAAAACTTTCGCTCAATAACGGAGGAGCACCTCGAGAATATCTGTAAAGTTTTGCGTCTTTCGCCTCTTAATATTTGCTCTGGTTAATTAGGGATTCCGCTATTAACTTCATCAACTTCAGTTAATTAACATGACTACGTTTGCTAATCTTGGGGTCCCTGAAGTTTTCCCTTGTTTATCTAAAGTT
>JANJGK010000031.1:6421257-6428757 GCA_039081455.1 Macrobrachium rosenbergii | reverse complement strand
CGTGGCCGGCAGTCACAGGCTCTTCAATTTCTTCCCTTTGGATCTATCGGCTTCGTAGTTACAAGCATATCCAAAAAAAAGCGCGAAGAATTAGCGAAGTTAAGAGGGCATTGTGGCTATTAGAATTACGTATGTGCCTGGTAAAAGTGACCAGTAGATTCTGCATATATATTTCAGCCTAAAAAGCAATAAAAACGATTGCCCACTTGGCTACGATGGAGAGGATGAGCCTATTCCAGCTCTAATAAATATATCTGAAAACGACAGGTATATATATGTACGAGAGGTGATAGACTTTTATCCTTCTCGTGGTCAGGTTGGCAACGTGACCTCCTTGTGATTAAGGTAACTCGGGTTCGCTTCCCGTGGCCGGCCGTCACAGGCTCTTCAATTTCTTCCCTTTGGATCTATCGGCTTCGTAGTTACAAGCATATCCAAAAAAAAAGCGCGAAGAATTAGCGAAGTTAAGAGGGCATTGTGGCTATTAGAATTACATATGTGTCTGGTAAAAGTGACCAGTAGATTCTGCATATATATATATATATATATATATATATATATATATATATATATATATATATATATATATATATATATATATATATATACAATATAAAGGAACAGGTAATGCGGGAGAAACCGGCCGCAAACTGAAACAAATTGCTTAATACTACACATTAACACGTAAAAGCATAAAATTACTTATTTTTGCTCATTACCATCTCTTGAAGTTTATTCATATGTATTCCATTATTTTTTTTATGCTATATGGCCTACACAGTTTGGATATTATATTTTCATATATTAGGCATATATATACATTTGCTTTTGCTACCACCTCTTGTATTACCTAATGCCAAATCAGCACAGAAAAAGCACAGCTTAGTAATGGTGGGGAGCAGCCGCCCATTTCTCTTTTTTAATTACTCAGAGTTCCGTGACTCAGTCCATATCAGCACCCCAAAACAGTATCCATCTAACTACGGGTGTGGAACAGTCGTGCGTTTAATTATTTCTTTCCCGTATACCTGATGAATTACTAATCCGAATGACTATTTAACTGAAGAACTTTCTCTCTTGGGGGTTGGGGGATGGGGTGGGTGGGAATATTTAATGTAAATGTAATCTTTTCATATAACTACAAATCTTATCAAAACCTGTCCTTCAAAGACTAGCAACATTATTTATATCTCGTATACTTAGTGTGATCCATTTCATTTTGGTCAGAGAAGTAAGGAATTAAATGCCGGAATAATTTAAAATGAATATTCAGTTAGTAGCAGCCAAAATAATAACGCATTTATTCTACACTTGAGAAATAAATAACATAGAATTGTTTTCTTCCATGGTAGTTTAATAATAAGGTGTTGATATAACTCCAGGTCTATATACCCCTGACATCATTCTACAGATGTTCAAAGATCTAAAAGGGGAACTAAAGGTTATCAGTAGTTATTTTTAATGTTCTTATCCTCTTCTTGGTTAATCCATAACAAGTGTTAACCCATGACATCTGTTCCTCCTCTGAAGTTCACCTAAAATGTAAATTACCTTAATATTCATAAGAATGATTTAATACTCATTTAATAGCAGTTTTTTTAAGTGATTCTTCTTTGTAATATTTTTTTCTATTCTATAAAGTTGCTTAAAATTTTCTTAGAGTTAAGGCGAAAGATTTTTCTTTGCGTGGTTTCACTTCCTTCCAGGCTCTATGATAATGTAAAATATAAGTAAAGGACTAAAACAAAATAATACAAAATGGTATGACATCAAAAAATCTCATTCATCCACTGCAGAAATGACACACTCATTTCAGCATAATGAATGAAATGGAATAGCATAACCGTATAAAAAAATAACGAATCGTGAATTTCTGTTTCTCCTTTGTTTTTTTACTTGGCAAATTACACCCTAATAATATGTAAAGCATTAATAAAATAAATATAAAACTATTACATCTACAATTTCAAATGCACCATTGTTCTTTCACATCTGAACCACTAAAAGATTTTGAACTCTGGCAGCCCCATCATTACAATGTACCGAAAAGCAGTAAATTACAGCGTAACAATATGTGAAGCATTTTAATAAAATAAACCCAAAAATATTACATCTACAATACCAAATGCACCATTGTTCGTTCACATCTGAACCACCAAACGGTTTTGAACTCTGATAGCCCCATCAATAGGTCGTACCCAAAAGCAGAAGAGCTGTATTTTCGAGTCATAAGGGACAGAATGTGAGTCAACTTTACACATTACTTCGGGGACTGCCGTACGCTACTCTTTTGTAGCTAAAAGTAACGAGCAACTGGATATTAGAGAGGATCGCGACGACAGCTGAAGATTTGGGTTTCTGCAGAACGGTGGTTATCACTGTTCTTTAGGAACGTTTCTTTGAAAGAACTTTCTGTATTAGGAACGTTTCTTTTACCGGAGGTGTTTTGTTTTTTTAGTTTTCTGTAAAAAGCGAACTATTGAGATGGCAAATTTATGTGTGCGTCCTCACTTTTTCTGTCCACGCTTAGATCTTAAAAACTACTGAGGCTATAGGGCTTCAAATTGGTAAGTTGATCATCCACCCTCCAATCATCAAACATAACCAAATTGCATCCCTCTAGCCTCAATAGTTTTCATTTCATTTAAGGTTAAAGTTAGCCATGATCGTATGTCTGGCACTGCTATAAGTTCCAACAACACATGCCAACCACCAAGCCGTGGCTGAAAATTTCGTTGACCGCGGCTGAGAGTTTCATGGGCCGTGACTAAGTTTCACACAGCGTTATGCGCTGTACATAAAACTCTATTGATTTAGACAGGTACATATTTATTTTTATTTGTAATTGCGGGTTTTCACACTGGAATATTTAACAGGAAGAGTACTTTTTCACAGAAACTCGTACAGATGGTGTTTCAAACAGGAAGAACCCTATCTTATAGAAAACGGTGAAGCAGGGAGGTCTCTTTTTTTTAGAGGTAATGTTTCTATAGAAACTAACTTTTCCAGTACAGCATATTAAACAGTGTCTTTGATAACGGAACTATTTGTATGAGAAAGTTTTTTTTTTTTTTTTTTACTCAGGGAGCCGTTATAAAAACGGACGAAACTGCAGATTCATTCACGCTTCACAGAGAACATGGGATTCTCTTTTAGGAGTTTTGATGCTCGCTGTTTTCGACCATTGGTCTTTCAAGATTCGATATCATTAAAAGAAAAGGTATGGAAACGTTGTGGTAATACCCCATTTTTTGGATACTCAATTTCTGACAAATTTCCATGCGTTTCATGACTTACATATTCAGTCTTCTGCGTTTGATTCTCACACTTCATCCCTTTACCTTCTCTCTCTCTCTCTCTCTCTCTCTCTCTCTCTCTCTCTCTCTCTCTCTCTCTCTCTCTCTCTCTCTCTCTCTCTCTCTCTCTCTCTTCTATACAGAACTGATCGAGATTAGGATGCAGGGGTGCATCGCTTTTAATGCTGACACTTGTTTTTTTCTTTCCATTTTGGCTGCGAAGCTAAAATCTAGTTACAGCGAAAATGCAATACTTTTACGCAAGGAAATATAATTTGTGTGGACAGTAACAAAACAAGTAAAAAATGCGACGAAGTTTCTTCGGCGCAATCGAGTTTTCTGTACACCGTATAATCAAGGTCACCGAAAAAAGATCTATCTTTCGAGGGTCTCGGGCCGCGGCTCATACAACTTTAATCTGGCCTGCCGGTGGCCTGGCCTATATCGTTGCCAGACGCACGACTATGGCTAACTTTAACTTTAAATAAACTAAAAAGTACTGAGGCTGGAGGGCTGCAATTTGGTATGTTTGATGATTGAAGGGTGGATGATCAGCATACCAATTTGCAGCCCTCTAGCCTCAGTAGTTTTTAAGATCTGAGGGCGGACAGAAAAGTGCGGGCAGAAAAAGTGCGGACGGACACAATAGTTTTCTCTTCAGAAAACTAAAAACGTATCTGTAAGTAAGGCATGAGGCAGGAAAGGGCAGTCGTTTGCACATAACCTCCAGCACACTTACTCACTTACACGTAAGCACACAAAGAGATTCAGCTACCCAATCTGAAGTTCCTCTCCTTTGGATATTATCCTTCATTTTAGATTCTCCAGATAAAAACTAAAATGGACTCAGATGATTGGTTTATGAAATGTCGACCTTCAAAACGGGTCAGCGCCCAAGAGGGTTAAAAGAAATCAGGGATGAAGTACATAGGTCTGAAGTTGGAGGTGGGGGTAAAGGGTTAAGAAGCAACGGTTAGATGTGTCTTATCAATGAACTGAATTTAGGCCAAAAGCCAAGCACGGGACCTATGAGGTCATTCGGCACTGAGACGGAAATTAACAGTAAAAGGTATGAGAGGTGTAACAGGAGGAAAATCTCTCAGTTGCACTGTGAATCAATTGTTAGGAGACGGTGGAAAGTCAGATGGAAGGGAGAGAATATGGAAGGAGGCACAGTAAAAGGAACGAAAGGGGTTGCAGCTAGGGGCCGAAGGCACGCTGCAAAGAACCTTAAGTAATGCCTACGGTGCATCGCACGAGGTGCACTGACGACACTGCCCTCCTACGGGGAGTTAGATGTGTTGAGCAGCGAGATTAAAGAAAGGAAGAGGGAACGGAGGAAAAGTAAAAGACAAAAGAAAAGAGAGAGAGAGAGAGAGAGAGAGAGAGAGAGAAACAAATGGGCCGTAGCTAGGGGCCGACGGGACGCTGCAAACACCTTTAGTAGTGCCTAAGTGCACCGCGCGAGGTGCACTGACGTCACTAGAGCCCCTTACCGGGAATAGATGTAGTTACCTTGCTCGCTTTCTCTTGACAGGCGATTCTGGTGATACCGTCTCTCAAATTTTTCGTCCCCTTTCCCCTTCAAAAATAATAATAAATAACGAAGTAAAATTTACTTCCTAAAGAAAACGTGTTCACTGTTCTTCTTTCAATCATCCTTACGATGGAGACTGTCTTTTCTTTTTTGTCATTATAAGATTAAGTTATCAAGGTTCTGCTTTCCATCTTCTTGAAAATCTCTGCTTGAAAAACTACTATATCTAATCACCTCTTCGTAGGCCATTACTTTCTTTTATTTATTTTTTTATAATTTTTTTTTTGCAAAAACTAAAGCTTTTGATTCTTTCATTTTAGTAGGAATCGTGAAAATACACTATCACGAGCTATTTCCTCTATCATTCTTTCAAGATAACTATTATCTCTTCACTTTTGTAAGTCATTAAGAGGATTCATAGTAAGTTTTCTGTAAAAGAAAGCTACTGAGATGGCTCTGTCTGTCTGTCCGCATTTTTTTTCTGTCCGTCCACAGATCTTTAAAACTACTGAGATTAGAGGGCTGCAAATTGGTATGATGGTCATCCACCCTCCATTCATCAAACATGCCAAATTGCAGCCCTCTAGCCTCAGTGGTTTTTATTTTATTTACGGTTAAAGTTAGCTACAACGTGCGTCTAGAAACGATATAGGACAGGCCACCACCGGCCTATGGTTAAAATTTCACTGGTCGCGACTCATACAGCATTATACCGAGACCACTGAAAGATAGCTCTATTTTCGGTGGCCTTGATTATACGCTGTACAAAAAACTCGGCTGCGCCGAAGAAATTTCGGCGCATTTTTTACTTGTTTGGCGCGTCCCCGGAATATCATGGCCTCATTTCTTACCTAAGTTTAGTCAATGGCCTCATCATGATCTCTTTATTACCCTCCAATCATCGGAAGTTACGTCTCCGCCCGGCCGGATGTTGATCCGAGAGAAAATTGATCAATTATTATGCAAATTGGTAACTGGGGAAATCAGATTTGTTCAGGAGGAAGTTAGGATGAACCTAAAAAAAGAGGTCATACCTTTTGACGGATATTTCCATTATTGTCTTCTGTAAATTTAAGAGTTAAAGGATATGTTATATAAACAAGCGATAGGAGTACTTAGGAATGTAAAAATATTCAAGTATATGCGGATAAAATTTGTGGGTAAATCTGGAAATATGGTATGAAAGAAAAGTATGAATCTTTTGTGTCAGTGGAGCTTTTAGCACAAAAAATAGTTCTGTTATCTGCAAATTCCAGAAAAGAATGAGTGAATACAAGTGACAAGGCTAATTTATCAGGAACCCTGTCTCTCAAGAAAGAATCGATTGACCCAAAATTATAAAAAAAAAACACCGAAGTAAAAAATGCGCCGAAATTTCTTCGGCGCAGTCGAGTTTTCTGTACATCGTATAATCAAGGCCACCGAAAATAGATTTATCTTTCGCTGGTCTCGGTATAATGCTATATGAGCCGCGGCCCATGAAACTTTAACCACGGCCTGGTTGTGGCCTATCCTCTATCGTTGCCAGAAGCACGATTATGGCTAACTTTAACCTTACATAAAATAAAAATTACTGAGGCTAGAGGGCTGCAATTTGGTATGTTTGATGATTAGAGGGTGGATGATCAACATCCCAATTTGCAGCCCTCTAGCCTCAGTAGTTTTTGAGATCTGAGGGCGGACAGAAAAAAGCGCGGACGGATAGACAAAGCCGGCACAGTAGTTTTCTTTTCAGAAAACTGAAACTAGTAACGAAAGGATTGCATGTCAGGATGAAAATAATATAAAAATATTAGGATCACGAAGTTTTATAATGAAAAGCTGAAGAAAGTGAAGCATGTAAAACTTTTCCCCTGAGAAGGCTAGAGACAGTAAACAGCCTGAAACTTTCCCAGTAGGAGATTAGTGAAAGTGAATTATCTGAAACATTTCCTGAGGAAACGGGAGGGAGTGAAGAGCCTAAAACATATCTTTGAGAATGCTGGAGAACCACATTGTTTGAAATCCTTTTGAGAGAAGACTGGAGCGGTTGAAGTGCGTGAAACATTCCTAAGGAAGATTGCAGGAAAAACAGTGAATCCAAAAGATAAAACAAAAGAAATATTTTTTTGGAAGGAAAGTTACGACATTTTGTAATTTTAAGGTATAATTATTTGAGGACAGGGGATTCGGGAAGAGTGTGAACAAAGAATATAAACAGAGAGGGAAAGTAGATGAATAGAAATGTCTAAAGAATTCTAACACAAAACCAGAGCTTAGAAACAGAAGATACAGAAAGGCAATAAAAAAGAGGAACGTAGAAATATATTTCGGAAATCGTCAAGTAATTTGTGACGCTTAGAAATAACTGTAATTGCGCTTAACCCACATGCAAATGTTGTGTGGGTGCCCGGACATGCAAGGGTGTACATGTGCGTAAGTTGTGTATGTGTGCGACAGAGAGATGGTGGGAATAATGCTTTGGATATTTATAAAGAATTGCAACTGATAACGAAGATATATATATATATATATATATATATATATATATATATATATATATATATATATATATATATATATATATATATATATATATATATATATATATATATATATATATATATATATATATATATATATATATATATATATATATATATATATATATATATATATATATATATA
>JANJGK010000031.1:6410485-6421157 GCA_039081455.1 Macrobrachium rosenbergii | reverse complement strand
AAAGAAATAATCAACACACAACCATGGGCAGCATTTGCTGAAACTTCCATTAGATATTTCTCAAAAGTTAGATGTGAGTCAAAAGTTACATCTCGAATAGTTAAAGCTTCAGACTAATTCAGCAACTCTCCATCCACCTGAAGGGGAGGATGGAGTGGGGAATCTGTATGAGATCTGCTAATCAATAGTGTTTTTGTTTTACTGGAGTTAGCCTCATACCCTACTGAATACACAATTCCCTGATCCGGTCGATATCCCAGTTGGGCCTGAGGGCAGCTTCATTTCTAGTAAGTGGAGACTTTACTACAATTTTGTTTTCCAAGCCAACAATCATATCACCTGTATAAACTAAAATTAACAGTGGACCAAGAACAATGACCTGTGGAACTCTAGAAAGAACAGGTCTTGGTTCACTAAAGATCCCATCTACAGCAACTCACTGCTGCCTACCTGTAAGGAAATCTTGAAGTAATCCTAAAACATATCAACCCACTCCAACATCAGCTGAGGATGTCCCTCTCCCTGATACTTGTCATCCTGAACCTCTTCTTACAAATTTTGCATTTCGTCCTAGCCTGTATGCATACTGACTATCAGCTAACAATCCTTTAGATTCCACATACTTACATAGTGGCTTAAAAATAAGTTTTTTCAGTAATTCTGAAGAGCACAGGGAGAACAGAGATTGGCCTGTAGTTACTGCAGTTTGCAGATATGCCACTCTTTGGAACAAGCACTGTAATACTAAGCTTGCGCTCATCCACAAAGATACTACGTCGACATAAAAATCTATAGAATCTACTAACCTTGGGAGACAATATGGAAGAAACTTTTTTCAAAAACAAAGGGAAGAAACCATCATGATCTTCTGCAGCCCAGCTATCAAGATCATCCAGAATTTTCTTAACATCCCTAGGGCGAAATGCAAATTTTGTAAGAATAGGTTCAGGATGATAAGTATCAGGGAGAGGGACATCCTCAGCTGATTGCTTAGCTTCAAAAGCTCGATTAAGTAGGTCAGCATTTTCTCTAGGGCCTGTAGCCTATCTACCATCATCTGTTATTAGTGGAATGGAAGACGAGCCTGACCCAAAGGTAGATGATGCCAACTTGGTCCACCACTGATGAGTCTGAGTAATTCCTACAAGTTGCCTCTTTAAGGAATTATTGTAATTTTTATTGGTTGTATAGTAAGTTCTATTCGCAGCACAGCGAGACTCAACAAAGACGGTGTAATTTTCATTTGGACGGTTTTGCCTCCATGCATTGAATTTGGCCTGTTAGTCATGGTAGGCTCCTCTACATGTATCATCAAACCATTGCTGGTCATTTGTCCTAAATTTGATGACCTTCTTTGGGACATACTTTATTAATATAGCCATCTGCATTTCATTGAACTTCTTCTTGGAATCGGGATCTAATTTAGCTTCAACAATGTGATTCCACCTGGCTCTGGATTTCAGCCAGACTGGTTTACCAGTGGTGGACTTAGGAATATACTGATTGAAAGATATGTCCATCTCAGTGGTGCAATGATCAGAAGTGCCCATATATTCACAGACCTTGGACTTGGCAATAGCTGGAACATCTGCGAATATCAAGTCTAATCTATTCCAGGAATGAGTGTGGGTTCCTCAATTAGCTGGACAAAATCAGAGGATACACAGAACTCAAGAGCAGACTGGCCATGTTGATCTGTGGAATTTGAATTTAGCCGTTCGCTGTGCTTAGCATTACAGTCTCCACAAATAATGAATGAAGCTTTTGAATCCTGTGAATGAGCCATACCAAACTTTCCAAAAGGCAATTATATATAGAATCGTCAATATTTGGATTGCGGTAAACAGTAAGTACGTAAGCATTGTAGAACTTACTGAAAATTTTAAAACAAAGAACTTCATGGCAACTACATTCCAAATTTTTCTGATGATAAATAGGTCATCCAGACTTATACAGCCATACCTTCCGCATATGGGATGTAACAACGATAAATAATGTCAGGGCCATCAAACCCCAGGATTAAAAACTCAACCTTTGACTTGTTACTACTTACAAGAGCCTCAGATAAAAACATCAAAACGTAGTTACAGGCACAACTCTGGAGATCAAGAAAATTTGACCTTAAGCCCCGAATATTTGAGTAAAGTAATTTACAATTTTTCTCATTGTAATGCTTAACAGTCCCAGGGTTCAGCTTAATGTCTACTGAATGAATTAAAATTAACAACATAAAATCAATATCAAAACTAATAAACAGTCTCATAACAACAGCAACATTGTAAAAATCAACAGAATAACAAACAACAATACCATCAACAACAACAGTATTTACATTATTTACAAAAATTATGTTGAGAGTATAAATAAACGTCGCCATACGTCACTGAAAAAAGGGCCGGAAGTAACTGGTCGACAAGGCGGGTCTGGCACACATTGTAAGACAAAAGAAATCTCCCAGGTTTTCCTCAACAACTGGGGGAGGACAGTTAGGATAGATTAAGAAATAAACGAAGGCACTTTCCTGATAATCCACCAAGAAACTTTTGCTTCTCATCAGCCTGTCCAACACACTTTTCGAATAAAAAAGGAAAGTGAACGAAAAAGAGGAAAAATGCCTGATAGTACCCTCAGGCAAGGGAACTCAAACCCAAGATCATGGAAGGCCACGGTACAATGGCTATGGCACGGTCTAAGGTTGTAGAAGAAGGTTCTTATTCAGGGTGGCCTTCTCTTAGAAGGGATGCTTACCAAAGCTAAAGAGTCCCTTCTACCCACTAGTTTGATTTCGGAGTGTCCTTCTCCTAAGAGAGTTGCCTGCCAAAGCTAAAGTCTCTCTCCTACCCTAACTCGTGTAGGCAGGGACATCACACCCTGAAGTGAACGATGCTAAGAAAAGTCACATTAACCCACTACCCTCAAAAACATATATACAGTATGTATATGTTGTGTGTGTGTGTGTGTTCAATGATATTAACTATTCGATACAAATATATTTTTTAATCTGTAGGCTATATAAAGTAATCAAAGATTACTGCTGTTGGGATTACCTGTTCCCCCTCTAAGAACTTAATATGAATATAATCCATCAAAGAAGAATAGTCTACTCTTACAAAATATTATGCAAATCTAACAATTTATATCCATATTCTTATATTTATATAAATGACAAAAAATTTTGAAGACTTTACAAGAACTCGATAAAGTAAAAAAAAAAATCTAATTAAGGTACATAAACGGTTATAGAAATATAGAAATGAGTAACAAATGAAGCAAGGCAATAAAGAAGATGACCCTGCAAAAAAATAAGGAAAAATACTTTTAAATAACTCGAGTAAAAGAATTAAAAATAATAACTAAAAGAATTTTAACAACCTCTCAAAATAGTTTCTTCAACGCTACGATGCCCAAACATTTCTTTTTCTTCTTTAAAAGTGTGAAAGAAATAGTCTAGGAATATTTCATGACCCTCCTAGACAGCTTGAAGTAAAAGTGAGATCTTCATAAGGAATTCCCCCTCCATCAGTGTTGGAAAGCTTAAAAGATACACTAGCCTCGACCCACATTTCATGATTACGTAAGAGAGGAAAAGTTGTACTGTTTACGGGAACTTTTTATCTACAGGTTTTTCGCATTTATTGAAAACCTAAATATTTCGTTGAAAAACACACACATGCATGTATATATATATATATATATATATATATATATATATATATATATATATATTATATATATATATATATATATATATATATATATATATATATATATATATATATATATATATATATATATATATATATATATATATATATATATATATATATATACTGTATTTATATATATAAACTTTCAAAGAAAAGTCTTAACCCAAGTGTAATATTACAACACTGCATTACTTATCCGTGAAAAGTATTATTATAATATATAACTGGAAACACTGTACAATGTTATTTTCCCAACTTTAACTCTCCAGGAAAATTCCCAGTAGACGATGGTCAGTGACAGTGCATTTGTGTATTTGTTAGCCAGTGATTTGTAGACCCTAACCGCTGGCCCACCACACCCGAAGCTACCAAGGTACAAATCCCCTTCTCTCTAACGATTCCTACTCCCCTTCCTTCCTCCCCTTCCCTCCTTAGTCCTCTCTCATCTCCTCTCTTTCTTTCATCTGCTCCCTCCTGACCAATGATGTTTCATTACTCTTAGTTGTAGAGGTCCTTCTGTGTCGGCTGCATGCGCAGATTTCCTCCTCTCTTCGTACTGAATGACCCTTTGTGCCATTTGTTTATTTAAATGACGGTGAACAATGGAGAAGAGTGTCAATGGATGGTATATTCTCTCCCCAACACCCGCCAACCCTCTCTCTCTCTCTCTCTCTCTCTCTCTCTCTCTCTCTCTCTCTCTCTCTCTCTCATATCTGCATACGGAGAGTGCCAAGTTACCTAGATAAATAATATATATATATATATATATATATATATATATATATATATATATATATATATATGTATATGTATATGTATATGTATATGTATATGTGTGTGTGTGTGTGTGTGTGTGTGTGTGTGTGTGTGTGTGTGCCAACCAACCCCTGGAGTACGAAGGAAATCCATTCCCAAGTTTAAGTCCGAAAAGGTTATAAACGGTTCGTATATGGCATCAGTTTGTGAAGACATTTAAAACAATCTATAAATGCTATTCCGGATACGCTATGAAGTAACAATAATAATAGTATGATATAATAATAATAATCACCACAGATACATACGGTGATGAGAGAGAGGTTGAGTTTGTATGTGTGCACAATGAATGTTTTTGTAATATTTGATTTCATGTAATGCTCTATCCCATTATTAACACACACACACACACAAAACATGTTTTTATCTTATATACAGAATGCAGTCTTTGAGTTTAGATTTTCTGTGCACTTGACATACATCACCACCAAGGTCGATTACTATCGACCATCTGGAAATCATTCTAACATCAGAGCGATAGTTAGGATGCGTCCGCACTTCAGTGAAGCTTGTCATTAACGCACGCCAGGAACCTATGCATTCATAACACAAACAGGTTGAGAACACGTCAGCGACCTTAAGTAGCGAACGAACCTTTGCCAAATGCCGAATAATCGTATGAACTATAAAACCCCGGCTTGGACCACCAAAAGGCTTGTTGACTTGTTTTCAACCTGATTGTACGAGCTTGTGTTTCTAACATGATTTACTGCGGCGCGAACGCACCCTTACGTTTAAGTTTTAACATTCAAAAGTCAAAGTGTGTCTGGAACTTATCTTACTGTGTCATAATGCGCTAAAACCAGCAGTATATGCGACTAAAAGTGGTGATAAAGAAATTGCACATTTTATTACCAACACATTATGATATGTGCTTCGCACTCTTAAAAATGATGGTTGGCATAAAACGAAGCTTTAACGAATTGTATTAAATGCAATTATCAGTACAATACTTTTTTTACCACTAGCTTTTGCCACAAAACTTGTTCTATAAAATACAAAATATAAATACACAGTGCAGGGTGTGAAGTCAACTCACAAAGTTCACAAACAGAAGCGAGAATCTTCTGAATTTTGTAACAGTAAATGCAGCAGTAAATTGATAGCGCAAGAAATAAGCTGTTAACGAGACTCCTGTCGTAAGTTGAATAACAGATCATCTCATGACAACAATTAAAAAGAAGGAAAATGTTATGCTCTGTGCTAACATTAGCTTAAACCAAATTACCGATGGCGCTATTATAACAGGTACGATTTTTAGTTTTCTGTATAAGAAAACTATTGTGCCGGCTTCGTCTGTCCGTCCGCACTTTTTATGTCCGCCCTCAGACCTTAAAAACTACGATCATCAAACTTGAGAAACTGCAGCCCTCTAGCCTCAGCAGTTTTTATTTTATTTAAGGTTAAAGTTAGCCATAATCGTACTTTTGGCACCGTTATGGGTACCAACAACACAAGCCACCACGGGACCGTGGCTGAGTTTCAACTGTTTCATGGGCCGCGGCTAAAAATTTCATGGGCCGTGGATTATGCCACCATCGGATCGTAGCTGAGTTTCATGAGCCGCGGCTACGAGATTCATGGACCGTGGTTGAAAGTTTTATACACTACAGAAAACTTGATTCCGCCGAAGACACTTCGGCGCATTTTTTACTCGTTTTCTTTAGATTTAATCCATCACTGTCACTGTTATGAAACTTTTATTCTGGATGCACGGTTACAATTGCTTAAAATTCGAAACCTGAATGCAAGTTCACGTATTTTTCTCGCCACTAGCAGCAAGTTTTTTTTTTTTTAAACGGCAGCGGAGCTGGGGGAGGGGGGACGGAATAAGTCAACGAAACACATCTCACGAAGTTTTTAACACTATGCAAGGCAGTTCTCGAGTAAGTTATAAGAATCCTTTGTATTTGTCTGTAATTTTTTAATGTGACTGGCTCTCCTGGAGTGTGTCTGCAAGTACGACTTGTGCGTATGTTCCAAATCCAGAATTCAAAGAGTCTGCTGGAATCTCCACTGGTTGTGAAGACAAGATTCCAGTGGTTTGTAATATTAATGGTGTTGCTTATGTATGAGTAATATTTGAATGTACTACAACCATTCCTTGTTGAATTAACTAAAGATTAAATGAAGGAGGTAATCGCATTGTCGAAATCAAAGGATAAATCTATTTTCAGCTTCGTATCCCAAAAGGCATGATGAGGAGCGAAGTAGCAGACGAGTGATACAAATCTCCTGACGGAGGGACTCGGTAAAGGGGAAATTTGGAGGACGATAACGGCGCCGCTTATAATGATGCCGATGAAGATAAAGCGTGGGTACCGACAGGTGTTCGTATCTAAGTAAGGGTTATGAAGAGGAGGAATGGGGTTGATAAACGGCGGGCGAAGGAAACTGGCGAAATTGGTGGACGTAAATGATTTCCGGAGAGGTTCCCATAATACAGATTTTGTTTTGCGTTTATCAAAAATAATAACATGAATCTTTCATTACCACCTAATTCCACTTTCATTTCATTCCGAATCTACTCTCATTTTACTCTCAGTGATTTTCATTCTTGATTTATTCAGCTGTCATTTCACTTTCATTCCATATTTTCCATCTTCCATTTCAGATTCATTCAATATTTATTTCATTTCCATTCAGTTTACACTGGCGATTAATTTCACTAACATTCATTCCAATTCCATTCCATATTTATTCAGTTTTGTTTTAATTCGATTTACTTTTCATTTTTCTTTACTGATCCTTCATCGACTTATTTTTCAGGTTCACTTCTATGAAACTGCTTATCACTCGCATTTCCCCCAATATTCTCAATTAATACCATTTTCATTAAAACTGAAATCCCTTTCACTTAAAATTCATTCCACTTACATAGAAAATTTGATTCCATTTTTTTTTAAATAATTCCGCTTTCACTCAAGTCGTTTCTCATGCTACATTTATTTTAAACATTCACCATACAATCATTTAACTTAATTTCTGTTCCATTCGACTTCTACCTAGGAAAGTCGAATGGATGAGCAAAAATGTTTATCCTGGAGAGAGAGAGAGAGAGAGAGAGAGAGAGAGAGAGAGAGAGAGAGAGAGAGAGAGAGAGAGAGAGAGAGAGAGAGAGATTTGCGTAATGTGGGTCGATGAACACTTGGTTGCAACACAGAATTTCTAAGCACAAAAGAAGAAGCATCAGAATAAGGCTTCCACTAACAAAACCATCAAACTCAGCTATTAGATTTTAAAATTTTGTATGAAGCATAAAGCTAGCTGGACCTTCTCATTGAAGTCTCTTTCCTTTATAAAATGAAACGAGAACATACTGGTAATATAGAGACTACTCAGCTGCTCATTAAATAGCACCGTACCTACTTTAAATGTTACAGGTATTTTGGCTGTTGTCATTTTCCTTTTCCACCAATTAACTAACTCAGGCATGCAAATTGCCTCTTCTATGCAATCATCTTTGTGTGTGTGTGTATGTATTTGTATATATATATATATATATATATATATATATATATATATATATATATATATATATATATATATATATATACTCTTTATTAATTGTTAGTGGTAATGTTGATAAGGATGTCAGAGAATACGTGTATAGCAAGTTAACTAGTCTGGGGTGACACAGAGGCCGTGTGTAAAATTTTGTCTGGGTCTGTCAAGCGGTTCGGATTTCTATAGCATCCAAACAAATATACAAACACTTCACTTTATATATATGTACATACATACACACTATATATATATATATATATATATATATATATATATATATATATATATATATATATATAATATATATATATATATATATATATATATATATATATATATATATACTGAAATGTGGAAGTCCTAAAATATAAATTAAATCCTTTAATTTTGTTGCCTTGATCATATATGCCAATATGATAGTTAAGTTTAATTTCATATCTTAAACATTACAATATTGTAATATGAAAAAAATCTATATACAATATACAAGTGAGAACGGGAATCTCATTTAAACATGACTAATGATAATGGCAATGAAATAACTCAATATTCTGTGCAAATACATGGGCTATCAAAAACAATATAAATAATACAAGAAACATTAAATACAATAACACGTCATTTTATAGATACATATGTTGTGTGAAAGTATGTTTCAAAATGTGTTTTTACAGAACCGGTTATATCATGGATCAAAATCATAAAAACGAAATGTGTACTCACATTTCCGGAGATGTTCGTTATGGCTCATAAACTTCATTTTCACTGGATTGTCGCTAGAATGCAAATTAGCCTTTTTATTCACCGAAGATCACAAATAATCCATCACTTCCTCAGAAATGTAGAAAAAATCACTAACAGGCGAAGAAAAGACATTTTTGCCATTTACATAAGAAATTGGGTCGTTAAAGAATAGTCGCGCTTCAAGAGACTTCTTCCAGAAAATGTTGGCATTCAACTTCCATCCCCCCCCCCCACTGCCCAACGATTCATTACCTTCAAAATCACTCACTGATAACTCACTATCAGATGAATCACCATCAGACTCTCATAGCACATCATCCACATGAGATGAATCACTGTCAGACTCTCCTAGCACATCAACCACACGATATGAATCATCATCAGACTCTCCTAGCACATCAACCGCATGAGATGAATCACTGTCAGCAGACTCCTAGCACATCAACCACAGGATATGAATCATCATCAGACTCTCCTAGCACATCAATCGCTTGAGATGAATCACTGTCAGACTCTCCTAACAAATCAATTGCGTGAGATGAATCATCATCAGACTCTCCTAGCACATCAACCGCATGAGATGAATCACTGTCAGCAGACTCTCCTAGCACATCAACCACAGGATATGAATCATCATCAGACTCTCCTAGCACATCAGTCGCATGAGATGAATCACTGTCAGACTCTCCTAACGAATCAATTGCATGAGATGAATCACCATCAGACTCTCCTAGCACATCAACCGCATGAGATGAATCACTGTCAGACTCTCCTAGTACGTAAACCACATCGAGATGAATCACTGCTGATGTCAGACATTGCGGTATTTTACCCCAAAAACATACAAAAAAATACAGAAAGGTTGAAACAACAGAACAGCTATGTCGAATACGTCGGAATACAGAGAGAAAACGCGCACTTGTTCCTTCACGATATCAAGGAAAGCACTGGAAAGGAGAGCAGCAGCTCTTCCTGATAAACAAGTGACGTTATGACAAGAACGACTCTGATTGGTCAGGCGGTGGACATACTTCCGTGAGGTACCCCCGACTAGCAAAATATTCCTGCAGCTCTAAACCACAAATAATCAACTTTGTATAAAAGATCGTTCAGGAGACGAATACTTGAAACTAGTATTCTAGTAGCATTTTAAAACATGACAAGGGACCAACAACCATACTGCTAGTTTTATTTTAGTAATGATTGTTTTTATTTTTGTTTTCTTGTTTTAATCTATTTCCTGAGTTGGGAATTATACCTCATTTTAGTTGACAAGTGCAGAGTAGTTTAACGGAGGCTCTAATTTTTGTACGTATATATTTTCAATACATATGAAGTTTTACAACGTGGATATTTTTTTACATTTACATTTCCGAAAAGCATTGCATAGTACGTGCACACACACAGACCCCAATATATATATATATATAATATATATATATATATATATATACATATATATATATATATATATTATATATATATATATATATATATATATATATATATATATATATATATATATATATATATATATATATATATTACTAACAGGACCTCATTCAAACTGGATGTTATCTAGTTGAGATACTTGATAATGAGGACTGTCCTAGAAAGCTTGTAACTTCTGAATAAATATCTCCACTAAATACCATCCAGTTTGAATCAGGCACTGTTAGTAATTCCTACTAACGCACAGAACAATTGTGTGTGTGATAAAGTTAGTATATATATACTGTATATACACATTATTCCCCACAGATCGGGAGGACACAGGGTGACTCCAGATAAAGGACGGGCAGCTGTAACGTTAAAAGAAAAAGCAGTGTCGCTATTGGCGTTAAGTAGTGAATTGGGTACTTGTTAATCAGACGGCTGTCGTTATCTTACTTAGGCCT
>JANJGK010000031.1:6402985-6405485 GCA_039081455.1 Macrobrachium rosenbergii | reverse complement strand
GAAAAGATCCTCAAACGTTGTGCAGGCCAAGGAGTCGAACCAGCGGGTACCAGACTGGGTCTTGTGACAGGCCCATTCCGTCTACGACCAGCTGACTTCCTTGGCAAGACCTCGGAACCGCTGTCTCCATTTTTCTGGGGTTATTTCGTAGGCCTTTGTAATGACTCTACGAACTTCTGCCATGTTGCCTCTCTGGCTCTTCTCCAGTGAGCGAAGCGCTGCCTTGGCTTTTCCCTCCATATGCTTGGCTAGTATTAAGGCTCTCTCCGTCTCCATTGTGCTGTAGTTATCAAAAAGAGCCTCGATCTCCTCCAGCCATGCCTCTGGCTCTTCCTCAGTCCACTTGGGGACTAGGGAATTAATGCTCGAAATTGGAGCGTTTGGTGCAGCAGGTGTAGGGCTGGAGGCTTGCTGTCTAGCCATAGCTTCGGCATTCTCCATTCTCGCTCTTTCCAGCTTGAGCTCCTTCTCCTTGAGGGCTAGCTCACTTTCCTTGCAGGCTAACTCATGCTGTCATCTCCTTTCTTCTTGTCTTCTTTTAGCCGCCTCTGCTCGGCTTCATACGCCCTCCGTTCTTCTTCATACTTCCTTTGTTCAATTCTTTCTTCCTTCTCCCCGCTTGGCCAAGTCGTCCACTTGCTCCTTGACCCAGGTGGTAAGTTCCGAGCCGGTGAGACCTGCCGCTGTCCCCAGATCCAGGAAGGCTTTATAATTCTCGGCTGTCATGGTTTCTGTTGGGGAAGGGAGTCTAACCGGGTCGACTGGGCGTACTTGGGCAGCGAGGAAATGTCTCTCCAGTGACGTGGCACCCCTTCAAAAGGTGGCACTGTAGTTGGGTGTGCCGTGTACAGGTCACACTGGTGGCACTCAGTATCCCTAGGCACTGGTGCAGGTTAGGTTCCAGAAGGGCTTTCTCTTCTGTGTTCCCTTTTGTTTGGTTTTATTTATTTTTTCTATTTGCTTGCTTGGTGGCACTATGGTGCCAATGTGTTCCTAGGAACCCTTTACGTGAGTCCAACTAGGCTATATGGGAGGAAAGGCACTCTACCCCAGCAGAGTGTAACAAATGAATGAGAGAGAAAGGAAAGGTAAAAGAAAGAGAGAGAGAGAGAGAGAGAGAGAGAGAGAGAGAGATGTAAGCTAATCAATTGATGACAGTGCTGCAAATTATTGGCACTGTGGAATAAAGTGAATTTGGTTGCTTTCTTTTAAAGATCTTCGTGAGCGGCTGGTCCCAGTACCCAGTACTAACCCCTCTCTTCTTTCAGAGGGTGAAAACTACTGTTTTGCTTCGGTATGGGTAGCAGGCCTCACTCGTGACCGACAATTTATCACTGTGAAAGCTTTAACTTGTCCTCACCCACTTGTGGGACAGAGGTGTTGCTTTTATTTAGTTTAATTAAATTAACTGTCTCTGTGTCGGCCCTTCTTTCTTTGAAGAGAGTCACGTACACTCGATCAGGTTATGACGGCTTACTTGAATAAAGAGAGAGAGAGAGAGAGAGAGAGAGAGAGAGAGATGAGAGAGAGAGAGAGAGAGAGAAGAGAGAGAGAGAGAGAGAGAGATTTTCAATCAGCTAATTTTCCTTGCTGCTTGAGAACAAGTTAAGTAAAGATTTTATAAGTGCACAATGGCAGGGTTCTTAATGGAATGCAGATACGTCATCTTGGGCTTTCTTAAGGGATTTTTGTACAATCGTAACTTCTCCCGGGAGCCTATTCGACAATGCCACAGGAATTTAGCGTAAAATTATAAGTTTTTCTTTATATGATTTGCTTTATGTCGGGGTATTTGTATAGGAACCTGTGAAGTGTATTAATCATAACTAAGGCCTGTCGTTCCCTAACTAAATTATATCTTGTTTTTTTTTTTCTACCGAAGCCTGTCTAGCTCAGATATTGCGAGGTATAGCTACTACGCCAAAGAAAGTAGTCCCAAAAGTGGCTGAAGACAGAGTCTGGTCACCCCCACAATGACAATAGAAGGTCTTAAGATGGTGGACAAGGGATGGTCAATCGGTTCCCCAAAATGTCCGACGAGTCCCTGTAGTTCAAAACAACTTCAAACAATACCTCGCGGAGGAATACCAAAATGGCGGGTGACCCCCTTGAGCACACAATTCAAAAACAACCTGCCCTGATTTCAACCCGCTCTTTTCTCAAATCAGTTACACAAAGCACTCAAATTCCTCTCACAACGACTACGCAAATGCAGGCATCCAGATTTTACTCTAAATATACCAACACTGAAAAGGATTTTACGTTATGGATGGAAAACTAAATTAACATACAATGCTTGTTTCCTTTTTTGTGTGTGTGTGTTATCGTCTTTCTCGCGTGGCTACTAGGACAATGAAATGGATTTGTGTGGTTCGGACGGGGACCAAATTTACGTTACTGAAAGATGTATTTTATGGTAAAATTACTATTTCCGTTCGTTTGCTATTTCAATGACACGGTGTTTCGAATGATTCCCGCTACATGAAAACAATGACGATCG
>JANJGK010000031.1:6394584-6397885 GCA_039081455.1 Macrobrachium rosenbergii | reverse complement strand
TTGGAGGGGGGCGGAGCTGGTTTTCAAAAGTAACTGTCCGTACAAAAGAAAGATACTGGAATCTGCTATCATCAATCAAACCAACAATTTGAACTTGTCAGGAGGACATTGGAAATCGGAAGACATCGACGCTTTAATCCTTTAGACCACTTCTGAAGAAGGTGTTCCAGGGAACACGACCACCAGAATCGTCGCCAAACGGGAGTTAATGAGGCCAAAAACCACTAGGGAATTGTTTATTCTCCTCCTTCTTAGGAAACGGTCACCTGCATACCATCGGAGACTTAATGCCACACCTATATATGCTTTGTTTATATACCCTTGTAACATTTCATCTGTCCATACTTTACCAGTGAACAGGGGCACAGAAGGAAGTGCCCGAAACATATGGTTGCAATGTTCAAATAGTGTTTTATGGGCCTTTTTATCTTCATATTATACTGTAGTTTTACAGTAAAAGACATTCATATATATATATATATATATATATATATATATATATATATATATATATATATATATATATATATATATATATATATATATATATATATATATATATATATATATATATATATATATATATATATATATATATATATATATATATATTATAAGGTGTTATAATATATAAAACCATTCTACATGTGTAATATGTATCTGTGAAAATTTTGATGTTTTGTTAGCAGATTCGTCATTTGTTGTGAGATATGATTTTAAAATGTTTTTTTTCTTGCAGATAAATTGTGTATCATGTGATCTTAAAATGTCTTAATATGTTTTTTTCCATTTGCTTAATATATTGTGCAGTATATTAAATTGTGCACTGAGTGTTAAAGCTGTAGAGAGGGAGGGAGATATTTTTGAACCATCATCGCTTACCTGCTTCCTGTGTTTACACAAGTATTTGGAGAAAGGTAAGGGCCTCTTTGGTTATTGTTGACAAGATGACAGCTATTGGCAAATTGCTTGTTATATGTTTATCATGTGTGCCTATTCTGAATTTATTATCTTGGCCTATGTCTATTATATGTTTCCATAATCTTGAGTAGAAAGATTGAGGAACAGAGGTAGATGAAGTTAACATGCTGACAGCAAGCCAGTTTTGGTCGCAAATCGCTTCTTTCTGTTTGCTCAGGTGGTTTGAGTGAGCAGATGGTATCAGTCATTGATAAGAGCTTTGGCATATTTCCTTTTGAGCCTTTGAATTCCCCGTATGTATACCATACATGTATACCTCTATGTATAATGTATGTACACTTTATGTATCATGTATTCTGGGATTGTTCTGGGTTGGACAATCTGCTCCTGATGGTACAAGGATTTTTGGGGATTAATTTTAGGTTCAGTGCCTAAAATTAATCCCCAAAAATCCTTGTACCATCGGGTCCTTTTTCAAGCTCAAGGAGAAAGTTAGTCCGTTGTTTACATCCAACGTCGCTTACAAGTATACTTGCCCCAGGTGTAACCAGGGGACTTACGTTGGATGTACCAAAAGACTGCTGAGGGTACGCATAGACGCCCATAGAGGAGTTAGCTTCCGAACCGGGAGCAGATTGTCCAACCCAGAACAATCCAGTATAAGGAATCATTCAAAATTATGCAAAAACACTCATAGACAACAAAGACTTTCGAATAATAGGACAAGCACAGAAAGACAGTGACTTAACAATCTTAGAATCCATAATGATAAAATTAACAGTTCCATCATTGAACACCCAAACATCATCCACTCAGCTGTTTATTGCTTGATGGTCCTATTTGCCTTATTGTTACCTTGTTTTCTCCTTTTTATCTATTTGTGTTTTAATTTGTATTTTTCTCTCCTTTCCATAGTCTTGTTTTAGCTCCTGTCTGGGTAGGTCTTTCTTTTAGTGTCATGGTGCCTCTGATATTTTTAAAAGAATTAGCATTTTAAGTGAGACAATACTGTAGTGTTTTTAATCAGTTGTTGTAATAAATGTTTTTATGATTAATTATTGAGTCAGTTCGCTGTTTTTCAGCCTTGAAAATGCAACAATGTAGTTGTGAAACGTTGGCATTAGGAATAAACTATCAGCTGTATTGAGTGCCTTTCCCTGGACGCCTACGAGTTATGATTTCGAGAGCTGCAGCTCTGATGTTGGAGTATATATATATATATATATATATATATATATATATATATATATATATATATATATATATATATATATATATAGACTCTTTCTTTCACCATATGCAACGTTTAATATCCCTTATAGTTTCATCTAGATTAGGTAATAGATTTGATTGAGTTAATGAAACAAAATGAAAGGAAAACAAAATAAAAATCAATCACAAGCGGAAAGAAATCTGAAGCTTCAAATGTTGTCGGTAGTAACTGCCAATTACCTGCTCCCTCCAATTAACTGCGTTAGAAAACAAAGAGAAATATGAGTAAACTAAAAACAAAGGCGAACAATTCTAGATTACAAAATTCTACCTAGGATTAATCTGGGTTTCCCTTTTAAACTGGCCTTTCTCAATCGGGTCATCTTTAATCTTTTTTCATTTATTCAGATAATCAAACGACTTAGCAAATTACGTCATTGTTTTTTCCACAAATATGTACCTTTTGAGATTGAAAAGAAAATTTAGAATCTCTATTTTCGAGAGTCTAAGATGAAAAATTTAATCTCTCTCTCTCTCTCTCTCTCTCTCTCTCTCTCTCTCTCTCTCTCTCTCTCTCTCTCTCTCTCTCTCTCTCCTTCTTCTTCTTCTTCTTCTTCTTCTTCTTCTTCTTCTTCTTCTTCTTCTGTTCACCATTAGTATTTTTTATTACCTGTTGAATTTACTTTATTTTGGAGACGTTCTTCATGGCACGACGAATGGCATAGTACTCATTGAACTTTATAGTTCTGTATAGCCTTTCTGAGATTTATTTTATCTTTAATTTTTCTTGCGTTTAGATTCCACGTCCCTGCTAAAGGTGTTCTTCCTAATGACTAGCAACTGATTTACGTATTGCAAATTCCGTTAACAACCCATTCCTTACTAACCCGTACACTGAGGCAACCTTAAAGCGTTATGAAGGATTTACAACATCTATTTTATGTGAAACTACATAACTGTGTATACATAAGTAGTAAAATTTCCTCACTATTAACTGCTTCATACAGCTACACTGACGGCTCAGCAGCAGCTATTCAATCATAAGCCTCTAAACAAACTGCACCCTTCAACATCCGCCTGCCACTCTGGACGTTTCTGGATCTCTTCCCTTCCTCTCCATTACCTCTCTCGCATCATCTGCCCAACACATTTTAGGTCTTTCTCTCCT
>JANJGK010000031.1:6379584-6387084 GCA_039081455.1 Macrobrachium rosenbergii | reverse complement strand
CTTCCCTTATGGAGGTGGAAATCGCAAGGGAAAAGAGTGAGAATAGGAAGAGTTTGAGAGGGAATTTAATCGTTTCTAACCCCAACTCAGTTTACAAGAATGGAGTTTGTTACTTCATGTTAGCTATTAATTTCCATTTTTTTTTTCAAATGTGTGTGTTTATGTTTGAGAGAGAGAGAGAGAGAGAGAGAGAGAGAGAGAGAGAGAGAGAGAGAGAGAGAGAGAGAGAGAGAGAGCTTCCCAAGTTTAAGAGCTTAGGAAGTCACCATTGCAACATTGAGTTTTACTCAAGCATCGGATGTCACTCGTAAAATGGGCATTAAAATTTCCAAGTCCAGATGAATAGATAGATAGGTAGATAAACGGGAGCTTTAAAAAATAGACAGACTGATAAATTGAAATAGACAGATGCATAGATCCATGGATTAGCGGAGTTTGGTGTGAAAAGAAGATAAAAGTAAAAGAAGAGGAAACCAGTATACTGAAATGTGCGGATAACTTTCTCAAAATTTCGAAGTCCTCAGTTGTTACATTTGAACTTTCCCTTCCCCTGAAAGTTAGAATTGTTCATCCTTTCAATATCTGTCACAGTCAGAGAGCATTTTCTTCTGTCCTCACATCTCTAGACGTCGCCCTTCCTCTACAGGACCAGAGATCCGTGATGGTAAAAGGATATCCTCTCCTCTGTTCTATAATTCATACATCATAATTACTCCATATTTTATTGCAAAGGAGCATTTTGAATGATTTAGGCCAAATTACCAAATATTTCGTAGGATGAATCAGAAAATAGGAGTAGTTGTTCATGTGCGGAATTTTGTGTTAAAAAGCACTGACGCCTATGGTTTGATTTTTTCTTCCTTTAAAAGGATATTTTCTTCTTAAGGTTAGGTTAAATTAAATGATTTTGTAAAATTTTTTTTTTTTTTTACTGGGTAAACGAAAAACATATTTTGTATTTAGTGTCTCTTTAAAACCTAAAAAAAAATGTAAGAAGTCTATAAAACCCACAGTATGTTAACGCCTTCAAATAAAACGACCTATAAATAAACCATTTATTTATTGATCAAGAAATTAAATGCTTTAATTTGAAGAAAGAGTAACAGAGTAGAGGGAGGAGAAATAAGTAAATCTCGGAAGAGAATACAATGAAAAGGAAACAGAGACCAAGAAATGGGCGCTTGGAAACAGAAAGGTCAACAGCTTTCTGTGCAGCTTCCTCGGAATAGAATTTCTATTTAAGAGAGAGGAAAGCAAAGAAAAGGGAGAGGTACCATAACCTAAATCTGGAGAAACATAGGAGGAAATAATAGATAAATTAGGTCATAACTAAGCATCATCTTGAAATAAACAAAACATAAAAACCTAAATGTGCATTCCCGCAGGAGTGTAGTACCGTCAGTGGACCTCATGCGGTGCACTGTAGGCATTACTTAAGGTTCTTTGCAGCATCTCATTGGCTCCTAGTTGCAACCCCTTCCGTTCCTTTTACAACTGCCTCCTTTCATATTCTTTTTTCTTCCATCTTACTTTCCACCCTCTCCTAAGAATTATTCCATAGTGCAACTGCGAAGTTTTCCTTCAGTTATACCTTTGAACCCTTTCTACTGCCAATTTCCACCTCAGTGCTGAATGACCTCATAGGTCCCAGCGCTTGGCCTTAGATCAAAATTCTATATTCCATTCCTAAAAGTGCATGTCCTTTTGAACTTACAGATCCTCCAAAGATTACACAAAAGATACCAGAGAAAAAAAGAACCAATAATTCTCATCGTACTCGGGAGTGTAAACCTTATTCATCCATAAGAAATCAAACTTGTTTCGAAAATGTCTAAATTTAATTTTCAATACTGAGGAACTTCATCCATTGTCACAATTCTTTGACCTTGAAAGCCCGAAGACGACAGACACCACCTCCCCCTCCCCCCCACCCCCCCCTCTCTCTCTCTCTCTTAGCTTTGAAAATAGATGTCTCAAGTTTGATGTTTTATTTCGACATTTTTTTTTTTATACTTTTGCAGCTCTCATGGAGGGTTTTGGTATATTTCCGTTTTCATTTTCGTTTCAGGTTTGTCCTCTTCTTTCATAAATACAAAAGCTTTCATCGACCTACTGTCAGCAGAGGCACTGCGCTCTGCTACATAGATATATTGAAAGTATAGAATTCCTTTAGAATGATATGCACTTGCAGCTAAGCTATGTTTCCCGCCACTAACTTCAGCAATCACGGGCGAAGCTTTATAAGACAAAAATGATAACTAAGAAGTAGGCTCTGTCCCCACTGGTGTCCAAAGGTAAAATGGGTGGAATTCAACAGCCACAACTTGCAGCTAGTCAAGGAACTAATTACCATCGTTAGTCAAAATCAGATTGAGTCAATTGCTCCAACTTACAGCTGGGTCATTCTCCAGTGGCCATCATACGTCACAATAGGTGTCATTCGATAATCCTGTCTTACAGCTGGGCCAAGTCCCAGTGACTAATTGCCAGGCCATGTATCACAGACCAATATAATTGAAGATGAACATGAATTTATGGTCAAGTCTTTCTGCTGGGACATATTTCAGTGGTCATAGACGGACGTAAGTCGTTGGTGATGACATGCATCTGGGCCAGGTCATAATGGCCGCCCCAAGTCAAAAGTTTTGATTTTCCAGTCGGGCCATGTTCCACCATCACTGCTGAGTCAAAATGAACATAAATCTGGGAATGCATATGCAATTCTCTCAATTGTTCATTAACAAGTGTTTGTATCAAATCGCCTGAATTGTTTTATTAAGCTTTGTTTTTAGACGTTCGTGAATTTTGATTGAAAATGTAGCCGCAAGCATTCACTCATAAATTGATAAAGAGACAAAAAACGCTACTCATTCTAATAGTTACAAGGAAATTACTTGCTGTCAAGACAGAACTACTAAACAGTCATTTATTTTAACATCGATTACGCCCATTAGCAAGAGGGTTCCGTGCATTCCAGTCTCCTAGCAACGCTTGCAAAAAAAATGGAGAGAGAGAGAGAGAGAGAGAGAGAGAGAGAGAGAGATTGTGTTTTTCCCCAATGTAAATTCTAAAGATTCGGCTCCCAAAAGAGATGTAGGTTAAAATGTTTACAGTTTGAACCCCAATGAGCCACTCTTTTGCAACAACATCAAACTCGACACGAACGGCACGAGCAACTTCCCGCGGAATATCTGGTGGGGAATCGAAGCTCTCCCCTCTAATTGAAATTCCCCTCGGTAAGATTATTAACGTGTTCTCCCCCTTCTTTTTTCACGCCTTCGCTTTCCCCTCTCCTGTTCTATAACTGATGTCCTTCATTACCTCGTTTTATCCTTCATTTTGTATCGGAGTGAAGGGAAGTTTGTGGTGGCGGTGAAGGAAGAAAATCGCCTGTACAGTAAAGTTGCCTTGGTTTGATCTCTCTCTCTCTCTCTCTCTCTCTCTCTCTCTCTCTCTCTCTCTCTCTCTCTCTCTCCATTTTTTTGCCAGGTTTATTTATCTTGACAGAATCGGAAACTTTTACACTGCGTTAGTAAGTGTATAGATATGTCTTAATATTGTCTTTGTAGATTATATCGAGGAATAAAGAAGCTGCTGCTTGAACAAACGTTTTAAGAATAAAATAAAATATTCATTTGGGAATTTTTCCTTGTGATTTAACTAGAAATCATCAAAAAACATTTTGGTAAATTTTTTCTTTTCTCAGTTTTACATATCAATTTTCTATTCATCGTTTTTTTAGTTTACTGTTTCAGTATTATCGATCACAGAATGACATAACTTTCAAAATATTGTGGCGTGTTCAGTAATTATTCTCGAAGTAACAGAAATGTATCCTTTTAATCTATACAATAAAAGATGAATTCCACTCTTAAGGCTCAAACACAAAATAATTGATAAACCATTTCACAAGAATAACTTTGGCGTTTGTTTACATGAATTATCTCCGGAGTAAAGGAGGTCACCTTTTTTGGTGGCCTTTCCAAGAGTCCATTGAATTAAATTACTGAGTTGAAATTTAACGAGGGATAATGCAGGGGGTAATAAGGGGCACGGTACCACGTGAATATTGAGAGAGAGAGAGAGAGAGAGAGAGAGAGAGAGAGAGAGAGAGAGAGAGAGAGAGAGAGAGAGAGAGAGAGAGAGAGAGAATTATATAAAAGGGGAAAATAATAGATAATTTTTCTATAATATTTAATCCTTGCATGCATTGTTACGATCGCATAAGTTCAGATTTTGAAATATGTCTTTGTAGCACTGAGCCTTAACCAGAAGGGATCAACTGTCAACTAACATCTGGTCCAGATTTGCACAATTTCCGAAGAGATAAATTTATCAATGTTTTTATAAAAATATTCACTTTTATCATTGCCCCTTCAGCTACCAAATTTCAAAGCTTTGGTGACGCTAACAGTAACATTAATTTTCTATAAATGTTACTAGATCTAGAACGGCTACTGCTACCAATAATAATACTAATATTAACAAGGTAATAATAATAATTTTATAGTAATGATAGTTTATTTAAAAGAATCCTTGTAAATTGATGAGGGCATCACTATATACATATATATATATATATATATATATATATATATATATATATATATATATATATATATATATATATATATATATATATATATATATATATATATATATATATATATATATATATATATATGTGTGTGTGTGTGTGCGTGTGTGTAAATATAAACTACACTGTATGCTTAACTTCTCAACTTCTTCCCAGTTTTCAACTACAAGGCCTTAAGATCCACAGAAAACACAATTCCTTCACTTGGTTCAACAATTGGATCTTAGGGTTATCTAATGACAAGCTTATCCAAGAAGTGTGAAGGATTCGGAAGTTAACAGACATTGTGGTTATCCTAATGACATATGTACCTGGTATCAAAAGTGGTTTGCATATATATATATATATATATATATATATATATATATATATATATATATATATATATATATATATATATATACATACATACATACATACATACATACATAACATCCACATCATCCTAAGTGTAGGTGGTGCAAACCATTAACATCTCGAGGAAGCCTGAAGCCAAAACCATCCAGGCCTCGTACTGTCAGATTTTTCAAGAGAAACTTCAGTAAAGCTATAATTTCAGAGGCAGTGGTCAACTGAGCTTCCGTAAAAGCAAACTCTAAATACTTATTTTACAGAGTTCGCGCTCGATCGGTTATGAAGAAATAAAAAAGATGAGACATTCGATCGATCTTTAATTTCCGTCGTTCATTGTCAGGTCACTCGTATGTGTTACTTTGAAACTCTAAACAAAACCTCCTTAAAAGACAGAGATTGTTATGGTATTTTCATGGGTAGATGCAATAATGCTGAAATATATTGAAAAAGAAATATCTCTTTTCCAAGACGTGACTGCTTCCTGAGTTTGCTCACCAGTCAGTTCCTGTCGTCTACTCGTCGTGGACAATTAGCGATCTTGTGGAAACGACACCACGTGGTATCTCATGCCATGCCTTTGTAACATGGCGTAATATTGGATCAACATTGCATTAGAAACTTTGTTCTGGAAGCTTCTATTGCGTGACTGGAAAGGGGCGGTTATTAGGAGCTAATTATTGTGCAGAAAATAAAAAAAATTCCTTCTATGGGAATGACGATTGTCTGTCGTCATTAGCTCTGCCCATACAGTGGTATATAAGCTTCCAGAAGAGACTTCCCAAGACAGAGAGATAGACAGACAGAGACAGAGAAGGCAATCAGAGATCGGACAAAGGAAGGTTCCAACGGGAGTATCCCCTTCAAATGACTTTTACTCTTCATAAAAATCTTGTTCTGCCCGAAACGAAGAGACGCAGCCAGCCCTGCTTGCTTGTGATGAGAAGTCCACGTTCGAGACGAGGTGAAGCAGCGAGCTCTACATACCAGTGACAAAGAAAAGTAGTCAGTCCTTCCTGCTTGTATGGAGGAGGAGTCGCTAAGCCCTTCCTACGTGTGACGAGGCGAAGTAGTAGGCCCTTCCTGCTTGTGACAAGGTGAAGTAGTCAGCCCTTCCTGCTTGTGACAAGGTGAAGTAGTCAGACCTTCCCGCTTGTGACAAGGTGAAGTAGTCAGACCTTCCTGCTTGTGACAAGGTGAAGTAGTCAGCCCTTCCTGCTTGTGACAAGGTGAAGTAGTCAGACCTTCCTGCTTGTGACAAGGTGAAGTAGTCAGCCCTTCCTGCTTGTGACAAGGTGAAGTGGTCAGACCTTCCTGCTTGTGACAAAGTGAAGTAGTCAGACCTTCCTGCTTATGACAGGTGAAGTAGTCAGCCCTGCTAGCTTGTGACAAGATGAAGGAGTCAGCCCTTCCTACCTGTGACAAGATGAAGTAGTCAGCCCTTCCTGCCTGTAGCGAGGACGAGTCGCCAGCCCTTCCTGCCCTCCATTTGCACAATCTCCAGATTCTTGGAGAAACAGCATTTGCTGCCTCATCCTAAAGACATCCATTTTGTGACGTCTACGAGCCCGTGGTCATCGTACCAGCAACATCTGTGCTGAGTTCCCAGCCGCCCTTCTGTGACGTCTTCAAGCCCGAGGTCATCGTGCCAGCATCATCTCTTCAGCTAAAACCTCAGCCACGAAGGATAACTCACCCTAGCCACGAAGGATAACTCACCAATTCACCGTTCAAGTATTAAGATTGCTCTACCTTGCGCAACCTGTTCCCACTATCTATATCTGCTTAGATCTATTTTGTTTAGTGTTACGTTGAATGAGAGCAAAGGGGAAACATTTAATTTTCTTCATAAAAAAGGTTGTGAATAAATGTGTCGTAGTGTTGTGAGTTCCTTTTTTTATTCATTTCCCATATTTCAATTTTCGGTGTTGAAAAATTATTGTTTAGAGTTTGAAAGAACCTGGAACTATTCTTTGACTGCGACAGGTATATCCGCAATAAATATTGCTTTTCTTTTATGACCTGGAAAGGCAGGCAGACAGAAAGAGAATGTTAATTTTAAAACAGTTTGGCAATATCCCTCAGTGTTTCAAACTCATTAAATTACACATTTAAACTTTCTCTCCACCAGATACAACCATTTTGTTATTGAAATATCTTTCAAGATATGAAAGGACCTTCTTCCTTTTCGTCATTTCAGTGGCCACGCAAATCCTCAGCATGCACTGAGATCCACAGCTATACAAGAATTTCCTCTCCCTTTAAATGCTGAGTAATTCATATGTCATATTCACCGCTGATTTTGTTCCAAATGAGCGTCTTGTAGTATTCACGACATATTTGCCTAAGTACTGAGAGATATTCATGAAATAAAGTGAAAAGCCAAATGGGAGAACTTGGTTGCAGAAGTTTGTGTCTACAATTTTTCTCATTTTTCGCCCAAAATCATAGTGATAAGGACACCGGTCTGTCTCCCATCCTACATTTACGAATATATGTACGTTATTCGACAATCACTGTTTAATTGTATTCTTGATGCAGAACCTTTCTCT
>JANJGK010000031.1:6364584-6372084 GCA_039081455.1 Macrobrachium rosenbergii | reverse complement strand
CAATCAATTTCTCTACTTATTCTTGTGTCATCTGCGAAACTTCTTACTACTGAGTCCTTAACATTACTGTCTATGTCTGCAATCATAATCACAAACAGCAATGAAGCTAACACCGTACCTTGTGGTACACCGGATATTACCGTAGCTTCATCCGATTTCTCATCGTTTGCAATCACTATCTGTTTTCTGTTTTGCAAAAATTCTTTTATCCATCTTCCTACTTTGTCAACAATGTTATGTTTTCTAATTTTTTTCGCTAATATATTATGATCTACCTTGTCAAAAGCTTTTGCAAAGTCTAGGTAAACCACATCTGTATCTTTTTTCATTTATCATATTTTTATATATGCTTTCATGGTGGACTAACAGTTGGGTTTGTGTACTTTTTCCGGGTACAAAACCATGTTGTCCTATATTGAACAATCTATTTTTCATTAAATGTTTCATTATATTTTTTTTCATTACCCTTTCATATACTTTCATAATATGAGATGTCAGACTCACAGGCCTATAATTACTTGCCTCTAGTCTTGAACCACTTTTGAAAGTAGGAGTAATATATGCTAATTTATGCTCATCATAAATCTTGCCTGTATCTATACTTTGTCTTAATAATATTGCTAGCGACTTTGCGATTGAATGAACCACTTTCTTTAACAATATGGCAGGTACTCCATCTGGTCCTGCTGCTGATCCATTTTTAATTTCATTAATAGCCTGCACAATATCGGCTTCTGTAATATCTATATCTGATAAGTATTCAGTATTTTCATCTCTTATTTCTGTATCATTATCTTCAATGTCAATTCTAGGTGTAAATTCACTCATACATCTTTCTGCTAATATGTTAAATATTTCCTTTTTTTCATTCGTTAATCGCCCTTCAGTTCTTAGAGGGCCTATTTCTACTCTTATTTTATTCATCTTTTTTGCATATGAATAAAAAATTTTAGGGTTTTGCTTGATATTTTGTAGTGTCATTTCTTCTAGGTTCCATTTTTCGTTTTCTTTTGATTGTATAATCTTTTGTTCTGCATTTTCTATCTTACTTTTTAGTTCCATCACTTTCCATGCATTGTTTTCTTTTGCAAGAGCTTTTTTCCACTTTCTAATTTTCTGGAACAAGATCCTTCTGTCTCTTGGAATTCGTGACTGATGTTTACTTTTTTTCTTCGGTATATATTTTTCCACTATTTCCTCTAATATTTTATATAATATATCGGTATTTACCTGTATATCATCACTTACAAATATGTTTTCCCATTCTTTGTTTAATTCTTCATTTATTTTTGACCAATTTATATTGTCAGTTGTTGCCATTTAATTAGGTAATAATTTATGAGTCTGGATGAATTTTTGAATGTAAATTACTTAAGTGTTATTTTTGTTTTGTTAGCTTGTTTGCTCCTCTCCGGTGGTTCGCTCTTTTTATAATTTTACTAATGCCAGTTGTCTTTTTCATATATGGTGCTGAGTGGGTGTGAGGCCTTCCCCAGTACATTCCATTTCCCCCACTCCCCCACAGCCCTGGGTGGACGAGGGGTCTTATATTTATTCTACAAGAGTAGGAGTTAATTACGTTCTGGACCTCTGCCTGGGCATTTGGTTGGCTTTCGGACTGCTGCTTGACTTGCTTCTTGTTTTTGAGGATCTGTACACCCGCCAATATATTGTGGATCCATTACCCTCTGCAGCTTAAGAGTTCATCTTCGGATAATTCTACCATACCCTTGGTCCAGTTATTAAAGCCAAGGGGACCTCACTGTCCTACGGTAGGGTATTTATAACCCTTGTATATAATATAGACGACTTCTTGTTGAGATCACGGCACTTTAATCCTGTCTTGGGCCCTAACACCCCGTCTGCCTTGATTTATCCTCCAGACGTGGAGAGTGACGGTTTTTCAAGAAGAGCCACAGAAAACTATAAATAAAAGTTGTTAGGGATATTAGATTGTATTCGTTAGGATATTCTCTCTTTTTGCTTTTCTCTTCCTGTCTGGGCCCCCTCCTTTTTGTGTTTGAATGAGTTGTTTTTCTATCGTTAATTGGGTAAGTGGTTGTTATTAAGTATAATTGATATTCATATTATTTTTGTATCTGAAGAGGTTCAGGTATTATTTCTGGCTTATATTGATGTATTAAAATTAAGGATTTTTCTTGGTATTTTCTTTGCCCCTTGAATTGATTTTTGCACACGGCTAAGAGGTTGAGATACTATTCCACCAATTGTGGATTTAGTATTGTGTTGGTGAATACTCATTGATTTATTATATTTGGATATAGTGTGGTGGTTAATCCAAGCCATCACAATATTCTTACTATAGAAATTGTATTTTCCATATCCTTCCCATTTTTTCGTTTCTTGCTTCTCTCTGTTTTCGTATGTTCTGGAACGGACTGTTAGTTCTATGACATTATGGTCCGAAATACTCGTGTTATATACTATTATTTCTTTAACATAGTTCACCTCATTCACAAATACTAGGTCTAAAATATTATCCTTTCTTGTTGGTAGGTGATTTATTTGCTGAATGTTATGTTCTAGTAGCATATCTAATAGCTTTTCAAATTGCCTCTTATCTTCTGCACTACTATTGCTCTCTTTTTTATATGTATAAATACAACCACAGTCTCCACGGGACGGTGGACTTATTATCAACTAAAAAATTCCCCTTCGGTAACATATATGAAAATATATTATTTCCGAGGTAGAGTGAATTGGATATTAAAGGACGTTTGTAGCTTTCTGACTGTATATGAATCACGGTGATGTGATAAATAGTCATAATATGGCTACGTGCGACAAACGCACTACACGGTCAACATGGCAGAGGTGGGTGGATATCGTCTCCAAACGCAAAACACCTGAGTTCGACGGGTGAGATGATGGGAGATGTTTATTCACTTATACCTCTCTTGTGGCCGACTGCGTTAGTGTGTCATTGTAGTCCTGATTCCTCGTCCGTCGCTGGTTCGACCCCACTGGATGGTGGACTTTTTATCAACTAAAAAATTCCCCTTCGGTAACATATATGAAAATATATTATTTCCGAGGTAGAGTGAATTGGATATTAAAGGACGTTTGTAGCTTTCTGATTGTATATGAATCACGGTGATGTGATAAATAGTCATATATATATATATATATATATATATATATATATATATATATATATATATATATATATATATATATATATATATATATATATATATATATATATATATATATATATATATATAATATATATATATATATATATATATATATATATATATATATATATATATATATATATATATTATATATATATATATATATATATATATAATATATATATATATATATATATATATATATATATATTATATATATATATATATATATATATATATATATATATATATATATATATATATATATATATATATATATATATATATATATATATATATATATAATGTACACCCCACACACACACACACACACACACACACACACACACACACACACACACATATATATATATATATATATATATATATATATATATATAATATATATATATATATATATATATATATATATATATATATATACAGTATATCACAAACTACTTCATGCATTTTTCTTATGGGACGCTTATAACCAACTATATGAAAATACTTTCTCTTATGCATCGCTTGCATCCACTACAATTTAATTGTAATAGATAAGCTCCAAACAATTTAATACCAAAGCACTGTTTTGTATATAGGGCAGGGGTCCATAGAAAGGAAAACAAAGTATACTTATATGAAGTAAAGCTTGAAATATTTCGACCTTTCATTAATAATGGCCTTAAAATTTAAGAATTGTTGGAACAATGTTTACTGAATTAAAGACAGATCTCTTTAAACAAGCAAGTGAGAGAGAGAGAGAGAGAGAGAGAGAGAGAGAGAGAGAGAGAGAGAGAGAGAGTTGAGGGAGGGAGATAATATATTTGATGCATTAAGACGATATTAGATTTGGAGAAATAATGACTGACTGAGAGAGTGACAGACAAATCGTCAGGAAATCAAAGATGAACTGGAAAAGTATCTGTTTGAAGGAGACAGGAATTGAGAGAGAGAGAGAGAGAGAGAGAGAGAGAGAGAGAGAGAGAGAGAGAGAGTCTTCTTGACAAGAAAGGGGTAACAGAGGATAATGAACGCATCAGAATAGAGAAAACTCCAATAAAGGAGAAAATTGAGAAGCTCGAATCTCTGAAGGAAATATACTAAGTTTGTCATGATTTCAGGGAAGCTCCCCAAGAACACAGGAAGCAGAAAATGGTCTTACGATGAATAAAATTAATTAATCTCATTAGAATTAAGGAACTTAATGAAATGATTTTATAGGAGGGAGTGAGAGGGAGATTCGACATCGACAACCGATAATGAAAGAAACAAACCAGAGGAAAGATATTGGAGAAAGAATCAGGAGAAAATCCAAAACAAAGAAAATAAAACTAATTTCACGATCACTAATGACAAATACTAAAGGAATATCATGATAAAGGAGGAAAATTGATGATACAATGAATATCACGAGAGAAAAATAATTGGACAAATAGGAAGTATATCAAACAAAAAGCATTATTGGACTTGAACAATGCAAATAAAAAAAATCTTGTAAGAATCTTCTTACTCATCTACTCAAGCGGCCGCGTAACTCCCTCTCGGATCGTCGTGTCCCTCGGCCCCTAGTTGCAACCCCTTTCGTTCTTTTTACTGTACTTCCTTTCATATTCTCTTCCATCTTACTTTCCACCCTCTCCTAACAGTTGATTCATAATGCAGCTGGGAGGTTTTCCTCCTGTTTCACCTTTCAAACCTTTCTACTGTCAATTTCCGTTTCAGCGTTGAATGATTACCTCAAAGGTCCCAGTGCTTGGCCTTTGACCTTTAACTCTGTATTCAGTTCAGTTCTATATTCAAATTTATTTTTGTTGAAGTCTGTAATTCTCTTTCGATTCCAAGGCAGAGTGACTGTTTGTTTTCCTTAATTTCAAATTTTAAAAATTCATTTCTGTTTTTTTTTGTTTTTCCTTATAACCTCCCTTCCTTAAAGAGGCATTTTTATCCATCGCTTCCTTCCTTTTCATTTTTCTTTTTTCTTCGGGCCTGAGCTAGAAAAGTGCATTAGTATGCCAATCTTAATGGCCTTTGCTCTTGAAAAAAAAATCTAGAACAGATAAAAGGAAGAATTTGACCAAAACATGGTAACTTTTCTCCTTATTTCTTATTTACTCTGTTTTTCTTCGTTTTCGCCATATAAAAAAATGACTCATAATTAATATTAATTCCTTTATTAACTTCTTTCTATCATTGTTCGGTGTCATTTATCTTTCACAGTTCTCGAATTCCCTTCATTTGTCTCCTGGTACACTTTTATTTGATTGTTCATTATTTCCACTCTTTCTCTCATCCCCCTCTTCTTTCCAGGCTCTCCTTCTTTTTCTCTCTTGATCACTGACATCTTCCATCTTTGACCTCTCATCGATGTGATGAGATCTCTTACCTGGTTTTCAGATTAGCATTTCTCTTCATTTAAATGGCTCTTGCTGTTCATCATCTTCGTTATCTTCTTCGTCGCCTTATTTTCCTCGTCCATTATTCGATAACTGTAATTCCTCTTTCTGAGTTTAATTGCAATCATGAAATCTTTTCTCAATATATCTCTAGCTATAATTGCATTTCTCTTTATATTCTCTACATTATAAACCAGAATTACATATTGTTTTCTGAGAGAGAGAGAGAGAGAGAGAGAGAGAGAGAGAGAGAGAGAGAGAGAGAGAGAGAGAGAGAGAGAGAGAGAGAGTCATAATAACCTACATGCATTATATTTTAGTGCATTAATATCTTCGCACTAAGATACGAGTTTCATTCTACGTTTCTTCCCGATACCTAAAATAAATGAGAAATTCTGAAAACCTCCATTCAGGAATTCCTGTAATAAATTTGGTTTGATGAAGACAAATTTATTATTCATGCGCCACGAAACAAGAAACCAGCCATACAAAAAAAGGCAAGAAGCCCTTTTTCTCAGAAAGTCGTCATATTCGTGTTATCTGTCTATGATTAATGAATCTATCCCCTCCACGAAGTCTTGGTTCTTTCGAAAAATGAAATACATAGCAAATGCGATTAGTTTAGTTTGCCTCAATTATTCCAGCCAACTTGTTAACCAAAGGGTACTCGTCCCTAGTTATCACTGGCGGACTTGACGCCTCCTTGAAATCTGGTTTATTTCGACAAATAACAAAAATGAAAATACCATTGCTCTTGTAATACATCAGTTATCTTTAACCTGTTGACTAGAGCCCTTGTGTATGACCTCCAGAATTCCAGTGTATATGACAACAGTTTTGTAATTTTTGTAATTATCTAACTATTCATATTTCACTGGCATTACTGTTATTTGTTAACGAATTCTAAACAGGCTCATTCCTAACGCAACCTTGATGTTTTTGCATAAGGTTTCTTCGAGAATACTTTTGGCGTCTTTTCCACGTTTATTCTTCTTTCTATATTTAACATCCCTCATCCACAGTCATCGCATTTCACTTGCTTTTATAGTTTTCTGTTTAAGAAAATGATTGAGATGGCTATTTATCTGTCCGTCCTCACTTTTCCTGTCTGCACTTTTTTTATCCGCACTTTTTTTGTCCGCCCTCAAATCTTAAAAGCTACGAAGGCTAGAGGGCTGCAAATTAGTATGTTGATCATCCACCCTCCAATCATCAAACATACCAAATTGTAGCCCGGTAGCTTCAGTAGTTTTTGTTTTATACAAGGTTAAAGGTAACCTTGGCCGTGCGTCTAAAAATTCAGGAATTCCTGTAATAAATTTGCGCCACGAGACAAGAAACCAGCCATACACAAAAGGCAATAAGCCCTTTGTCTCAGAAAGTCATCATATTCGTGTTATCTGTCTATGATTAATGAATCTATCCCCTCCACGAAGTCGTGGTTCTTTCGAAAAATGAAATACATAGCAAATGCGATTAGTTTAGTTTGCCTCAATTATTCCAGCCAACTTGTTAACCAAAGGGTACTCATCCCTAGTCATCATTGGTGGAATTAACGCCTCCTTGAAATCTGGTTTGTTTCGACAAATAACAAAGATGAAAATATCATTGCTCTAGTAATACATCAGTTATCTTTAACCTGTTTCCAGAGCCCTTGTGTATGACCTCTAGAATTCCAGTGTATAAGACAATAGTTTTTTAATCTCTATATTTACCTAACTATTCATATTTCCCCTGGTATTACTGTTATTTGTTAACGAATTCTAAGCAGTCTCATTCCTGACGCAACCTTGATGTTTTTGCATAAGTTTTCTTCGAGAATATTTTAGGCATTTTTTCCATGTCTATTCTCTTGTTTCTATGCCTTACATCCCTCATCCACTGTCATCGCATTTCACTTCCTTTTTTTTGTTTTCTGTCTAAGAACATTATTGAGATAGCTATTT
>JANJGK010000031.1:6362598-6364484 GCA_039081455.1 Macrobrachium rosenbergii | reverse complement strand
ATTACCTTACCTTGGGCCATCAAGTCGGAAATGGACGGTTAGCACCTAAGGAGGCGAACACACAGGCCATCCGGAATATAGCGTATCCAAAAACAAAGCGGGATGCCCAGCATTTCCTTGGGATGGTGCAGTACTTCTGCAGATTCATTCTGAACTTCGCAGATGCTGCTGCACCAATCACGAATCTCTTCTGAGGAAAACAGTCTTTCAGATGTACGGAGAAATGTAAAAGGGCCCACGACAATCTGAAGGCAGTTTTAATTACAAAACCGGTCCTACACACCCCCAACTACAAATGGCCTTTTTGCCTCGCTGTAGATGCCAGCGACATCAGTATCGGAGCAGTAATGTTCCAAGAAAAAGAAGAAACTAGGCACCCAGTGGCATACTATGCAAAGAAATTAAAAGCCGGCTGAAACACGGTATAGTAATATTGAGAAAGAATTGCTAGGAATGGTGCTGGCGATAAAACACTTTGTCATACCATGCTGACCACACTTTCCCGTTAACAGTATATACTGATCATAACCCTCTTTGTTACTTGACTACCTTTAGGAATCACAATAAACAATTAATGCGATGGTGCCTAGATCTCCAGGACTACAACTGGAAAGTCGAGCACATCAAAGGCACTGATAACAAAATCGCTGACATTCTATCACAGCAGCATAGCGAGTAATACCCTGGGGCCTAAGTAGTGCCCGGAACTCCATTCCAGGGAAAGCAAACCCAGAGCATTTGAACTAATACTTTTGAACCCAGAGAGCGTGGCCCACCAGCCAGATGGTGGTGACATGTTCCTCAGCATGGCCCACCAGCCAGATGGTGGTGACATGTTCCCCTGCCTTCTTGTAATTCAAGGAACTTCATTCCCCCCCCCCCTCTTATCATTGAAGTAATTGTGTCAGAATATGTAATGTTAAAACTCCCTTGATATCCTTCATTGAATTCATACATCGGGAAAGAGCCAGTCGTTTCCCCTGATCATTCCTTAGGCATTCAGTGCCACTAAGACAGTGCCATGTTAGGCACCGCCCATTTTTACTTGAGAGAGAAGTAACACGAGAAGTGTATCGTAGTATTAAGAAGCCTCTTAATGGCAAACTAACAGTATGCTGCTATATTTCTCATTTAGAATGTAAAGAATGTACATAGAAATTAATTTTGTGTTCTGTCACCCGCCTCAGAATTACCTTGACCGCGTAATCTTAAAAGTAACATATGTTAAAATTAATCGAGATTAATGTGCCATGTTAGAATAGATTGCTTCGTAATATGTGTTGGAAATAAAGTAAAATAATACCTCGTAATATGTGTTGGAAATAAAGTAAAATTATACTTCCTAATAATATTAAAAGTAAAATACACTTTTGCATCATGTGTTGGGAAAAAAGTAGAGTAAAGCTCATTGCTGACTTCTTGAATATCAACATAAGCACCCGAATGAAGGTGCGTATGTTTTCTTCTGTGGGGAGCTATTATAATTGTCACGAAGTCGTAGCATAGTGGCCATTCAGCTTTCCTTTGTTTACCCTTGAATTTTTGAAAGCAAAGTAATCGCTGAAAGCCGGCCTGTAGTTGCCTTAAGCTATCGAGTGTAAATTCGTCGCTGCACAGGTGACCCCAATTGACCTAGGCACCAACACATTAAAATATCAACATTCCAATCTGTCCCTTTTCTTACCTGAGACAGTCACTCAGAAGGCACAGTCAATAGGGTCCAGGATGAGAGGCAGAGTGTCACTCCCTTAAGCAGCTTAGTACAACTAAGCTACTTAAGAAAACCATTCTGAAGGCAGATTGAGCTGGCTGAATTGTCTTTCCGTGGGAATACCTTGGGGAATACAAGCAGATGGCCGGAACACCTGGACGGGTGACACATCCTA